>JAKSZT010038599.1:40340361-40512365 GCA_026826555.1 Tolypeutes matacus
TTCATATGTCATCTTATTTTTGTCTTTCTTTTTACTCTTTTGGTTATCCTTTCTGCTTTTCTTTCTTCTATACTCTCCTCCAAGCCTCTCTCTCTTGTCTTTTTCTTTCAGGTTCTAAGGCTTCCTTTAATATTTCCTGCAAAGGTGGATTCTTTTTTGCAAACTCTCTCAGTTTCTGTTTGTGAATACTTTATATTCACCTTCATATTTGAAGGACAGTTTTGCTGGATAAAGAATTCTCGGCTGGCAGTTTTTCTCTTTCAGTTTCCTAATTGTATCATACCACTGTCTTCTCGCCTCCATGGTTTCTGAAGAGAAATCTGCATAAAGTCTTACTGGATGTCCTTTGTATGTGATCATTTGCTTCTCTCTTGCTGCTCTGAGCACTTTCTCTTTATCTTTTACATTTGACATTCTGAATAATATGTGTCTTGGCGTAGGTCTATTTGGATTTATTCTTATTGGGTACGGTGTGCTTCCTGGACATGAAAGTTCATTTCTTTCGTGAGAGTTAGGAAATTTTCAGCTATTATTTCCTCAAATACTCTTTCTGCCCCTCCTTTCTCTTCTCCTTCTGGAACTACAATGACACATATGTTCTTGCGCTTTGTGTTGTCATTCAACTCTCTGAGCCCCTGCTCAATTTTTTCCATTCTTTTCTCTCTTCAATTTTAGCTGCTCTGTCTTCATTATCACTTATTCTTTCTTCTATCATTTCGAGTCTGCTGTTGTATGCTTCAAATGTATTTTTTACTTCACCTACTGTGTCTTTCATTCCCAAGGACTCCCTTACTTTTCTGTTCATGATTTCAAATTCTTCTTTACGTTCGCGCAATGACTTCTTGATGTCAGTGATCTCTTTAACTATATTCTCTTTCATCTCATTAATTTGATTTTGGAAATGTGTGCTCATCTCACTGATTAGTTCTCTCAAATTCTGCATCTCTTCTGGGACTTTGCTGTATTCCTTTTCTTGGGCCATGTCTTCTATTTTCTTAGTATGGTCCGTAATTTTTTGTTGGTGCTTAGGCATCTGGTTAGTTTGTATTTTACTTAGATGCTCTATCTCTTTCTCTTTCATGGGGTTTTAGTGGCAGGCAGCTGTGAGTTACCACCGCTCTTTGATTTTTGGCTCAACCTTGATTGTTAGGATTGTTCTGCTGGTTGCTCAAAACTGGGCACTGGACCCAGTAATTGGTTGTATAGTCGTTTCCTAGGGCCTTGGGCAGGGAGGCTATAGAGGCAAGGAAAAGCCTCTCATTAATTTTCCCATGTGCACTTCCTTGGTATGCCAGGAGATGGCGCTTGTTGGCAGCTCTCAATTCAATGCCTGGTCGGAGCATATTTGTTGTGACACAGACAAGATCAATGTGATAGAGCTTCCTGTCTGGGGGCTAGGAGCCCTGTGATTCAAACTTTCTGAGACAGTTCTCCAGACTTCTCTCATAGCGCCCCCCTTTTCCCAGCTAGGAAATATTTCCACTCCCTTCTGAATCCTCAACAATCAGTCCCTGTTAGTAGAGGATGAGATTGGGAGGTTTGTATATCTTCAGCCCCTTGCAGGCTCCAAGGCAAACAATGGCGCAGCCCCACTCAGACTGGAAGGGCTCTCTGGACAGGGCAGAGCAAACCTGGGAGTCCAAAGCCGGGTCAGCCCCAGGCTCTCTCTCCCCTCTCCCGTGGTGTCCTCAACAATTAGTCCAGGCTAGAAGAGAGGGAGGTTGCGAGGATCGGATTTCTCCAGTCCTTTCCGGGCTCCTAGGGCAAACTGCCGTGTGGAAGGAAGGGTCCTTTCCAGGCTCGCAGGGCAAAGTGCCGTGTGGAAGGGTCCGTGGGGCTCTGCAGCCCAAATTTCAGGTTCGAACCTGAGTCTGTGTCCCTCTCTCTCCCCTTTCCGGGAGTGGCAGATCCTTGAAGCCCCCTTTGTCTGTGGTCACAGGCCCAGGGGCCCGAGAATTCTGAAGAGTGTCGGGGAGGGTGCCGGCAGCAGCAGAAGCTGCTACTTGCAACTCACAGTTCTGTAGTCGCGATTTCCCTCTTCTGTCCCTCTCTCTTCTGGGTGGTGTGCAGCCTTCACCTGGTGACCTAAACCGAAGAAGATCTTTTTCGGGGCTGTTTCAGTTTGTCCTCTAGCTATATTTCTGGAGAAGAGATTCCCGTGTCTTACTAGTCCGCCATCTTCCCGGAAGTGTGGGATCCTCCTTAAACTTAAGAAGTTTCTTAAGAAACTTTTCTTAAGAAAATTAAGAACATAATTTTCTGGGGTCCAGAAAGGACTCAAACTACCACATCTTGTTTGGAGTTCATTGAGCATCTTGGGTATGTATATTCATGTCTTTCATTATATTTGGAAAGTTTCCAGCCATTATTTCTTCAGCTCTTCTCTCTACCCCTTTCTTTTTTTCTTTTCTTCTTCAATACCTCCCATAATGTGTATATTGGTACTTTCAATGGTGTCTCCTATGTTCCTCAGGCTCTGTTCATTTTTCTTTTTTCTTTCTTCTTTCTGCTCCTCAGACTGGATGATTTTAATTATCTTATCTCCAAGTTCACTGATTCTTTTTTCTGCCAGCTGCAATGTGCTGTTGAATTCCTCTATGGATTTTTAAATGTCTTCTACTGTGGTCTTCAGCTCTGTTTGGTTCTTTTTCATAATTTCTATCTTTCTATTAACAGTATCTTTGTGTTCATTTGTCATTTTTCTGATTTCCTTTAGTTTTTTGTCCACGTTTCCTTTAGCTTTTTTAGCATGATTAGGACCATTTTTTAAAAATGTCTTTGGGGGCGGATGTGGCTCAAATGGTTGGGCGTCCGTCTCCCATATGGAGGGACCTGGGTTCAATCCCCAGGACCTCCTGGTAAAAAAAAAAAAATGTCTTTGTGTATTATGTCCCTGGTCTGGTCCTCCTCATTTATTGTTTCTAATGTTTTACTCTCCTTTGCAATTTCTCCCCCAACTCTTCCAGTTCTTCCCTCTTTCAGTTGCAGCAACGTTCTATTCCTAAATAGTTAAAAGGCAAGCCTCAGGAACTAGTTGTGAACTGGATAACTGATAAGTAAATCTTGTAACACTGCATTCTTTACAAGTCCTGCTGCCTGGTCCTGATATGCCTTCACCATTTGCACTTAGAAATGCATTTAAAAAGACTCCTCTTGTTTTGTGGTGGGGCAGATGATCAAGCTTGGAAAATGCTGTCTCTCCTTCTGCTGCTGAGGATGAGGACCCCCGTAAGCCTCTGTATTAGTCAGCCAAAGGGGTGCTAATGTAAAATACCAAAAATGGGTTGGTCTTTACAAAGGGTATTTATTTGGGGTAGAAGTCCACAGATACCAGGCCATAAAGCGTTAAGTTTCTGCTCTCACCACAGTCCATTGCCACGTGTTAGAGCAAGACAGCTGCCTGCGTTTGCCATAGTTCAGGCTTCTGGGGTTCCTCTCTTCCCGGGGCTGTGTTCCTCTCTGGGCTTAGCTCCTGTTTCCTCCACAAGTTCAGCTGCAGACGATCAGGCGAACAGCTTGCTTCTCTTCTCCTGGGACCTTCTTTCCAACATCAAAACTGCTTCTCAAAAGCTTCAACTGTCCTTTGCCTTGCCTTTTATATTCGATTCCCCACCCTCCAAGGGGTGGGGCTCAACACCCTAATCCTAACCTAATCATTCCCAGATTAACAGATCAGTTTACAAGCATGATTAAATTATATTTTTGGGAATTCATAATTACATCAAACTGCCTCAGCCTCCTAAATAAACGCCTCATTACTTGTCAGCCTGGACTTCTTTATTTGGTCTGAGGTATCCCTATAAGTTTGGTGGGAAGCTGTCATTTTGCACAGCTCCTCACCATATCCGGGACATCTACTTTGCCCAGACCACTACTTCCTCTTTCTATGTATGTTTTGTAATCTTTTGTTGAAACCTGGACATTTTGATATTTTAATGTATTATAGCTGGAATTTAGACTTGACACATCTGTTCTTTAAGCTTATATCCAGCTAGTGTTATAACAGTGCTTTCCTTAAATACCAGGAACTTAAAAAAACAAACAAACAAACAAACAAAACACAGGAAAATAAAACACCTTTCCTGGTCTTTCCAAATTGATCTGTGTGAGTGCTCTCTATCAGACAGAGTTTATCCATACAGTGAGTTTAGAGAATAGCTCCAGGTCAGAGTGTAGGGGCCTTCAATGTGCCTTGCCTTAGGAATCTCCCCATTTATACAATATATATGTCTCTTCTTCTCTAGGAAACAGTTCCCTTATAGTCCTGGGCACTGCACTATATGTCTTTAAGCCAGTAATCCCTTTCTCCAGGCAGCCACAACTTGACTGCTCTCACACAGTATTCCATAGGAGAGTCTTAGTTGCCTTCTACACTCAAGGCAAGTTCTGGGATGGGAAGCCTGCAAATGATCGTCCTGCTTTAGTCCTTCAGGTCACAACCAGAGAGACTGGACCAGATACACATGCTCCAAATATATGTATGATGGTTACCCTGTTCCATCCAGAAGTGATCAGGGACTTGCACTGGAAACATGTAGAATAATGTAAATCAAAACATCACAGGCACTAGTTTTCTGTACACCCATTTCATATTTCATATAGGAGAAGGTCACACACAAAAAATTCTCCCTCTTAAGATCATGGTAATTTTCATCTATCCTATAAGCATTGCCACTAAAATCATTAAGAGAAAAAGTGGTAGTCAAATGGGAAGATCCTAGTACTTTTAGGTTGTTTTTTTCTTGATTCACTGCTTGCCCTGTTACTGGAGCTTTGAGAAAACTGTTTTTGCCACTTCTTATTGGGTGTTCAAAGATTCGTCAGGGGAAAGTGCCCTGAAACTTGTGCTTTTTATTTGGTGCTCGCCTTGTTACTGCATCCCTCTTCTGGAGCTCTGAGGAAGATGACTCTGCCGCTTTTTTTTGCTAGTTGTTCAAAAATTTTATTGGGGGACAGAACCCTGGAGCATTTTATGCTGTCATTAGGTCATCTGGCAATCTACAGTACACTCTTGGGCTTAGAGGAACTCAAAGCTTCACAGCCAGAAATTGGCAGAGCTGGGATTTGAACCCGGTCTTTCATTTTCCAGTGCTTAAACTCTCAAATCACTGCACTATACAACTTCTTCTATTTTTTTTTTGTTGTTGTTGTTGTTGTTGTTGTTTTGTTCTGGTGCAAACCACACTTGGGGATAACTTCTCTTTACCCGAAGGCTGTTTGTCAGATCCATATAGTATTTCCTGAGTTCCCCTTTCCTCCTTTTTTAAGATTTCAGAGGTTCATCCTGCCTTACTCCTCTCTTAGTAACTGCCAATACCCTTACGATTTTATGGAATTCTCTCCAAGTGTGGGTATGGAATGTGACTCCTAGTAGATTCTCTAGCACTTTTTCCCTACTTCCTTGCCATCTGTGATTAATGTCTTTTCCATTTCAAAGATCTTACTGCTAATCTTTATTAGGATATACAAAAGTATTATGCATAAAATAATAGCATAATAAAATAATATAGGAATGTTATAAAGAATCATTCTTACTGTCTTCACCCTATTTAGAGTTGCCTGTGGAATCACCTTTTGGTTTTGCCATTTATTTTTGCAAATGCATTCACATTTCTTCCCTTTCTTCTGACTCCTTTTAGATGTAGTTCAGGTGTGATGACAGTGGTAAGGTTAAAAAAAAACAAAAAATAGGGCCTTTGATTTTTGTAGGCAATTTGAACCAGAGAACTTCCATACTGGGTTAAAGCCTCTTTACTAGGTCTTTACCTTGACTAGGAATGAATTTCTCTGGGCATTTTTAAACTGTATTTGTCCCAGTAAGGTAAGTCTTTCAGCATAGTATATGCAACATAATATGCATTTAAAAGTTCAGTATACAATTGTTGACTATGTGCCAGGTTTGGGGCCATAGTTGTCCTATGTAAACTGCAGTGAAGAGGAAAGACACACCAAGTCATGATGAACAGAAATTTAGTTTCTTAACTTCTACAAAGCATAGACGGGCATTCAAATCAAATGAGTTAGGGATATTAGGAAAGAGTTCCTTATGAGGCGTCTGACTATATAAATTCCCATCCCAATTCCACTTACTGACTTTGAGGCTTTGAATAAGTACCCTCTTAAGAGTGTCTGATTCTTCACTGGTAAAATAGGGCTAATGATAATATCTCCAGTCGCTGGGTTGCTACTTAATTCCTGAGAAGCACTTAGAACTCTACCTGCCATACAGTAAGAGCACAATACATTTCTTGAAGCCTGGGTTGCCCAGCGCACTTTGCCTGATGGTCTTTCTGCAGGCTGAGAACATAGGGTAATCCTTCTGATTTTTCTACCACTCGGTTCCTCTCCACTGACAAGAGTTTCAAATCCAATCAGTTCTGTCCAGACCATTCAGTTAATCTCCACAAGCATCACTGGAGAAACGGTTCTCCAAAGCCTAGCTAGCCTAGAACTCTCCAGGTTTCGACGGCCTGCTACTGCCTCTGCCTTTGAACGCCCTCCACCTACCGTGCGCTCCCTTGGCCGCGACGCGGTTGGCAAACTTCCCTCCAGTCCCGGCGTGCGGGGGACAGGCGCACTGTCGCGCCCGCGTAGCTACGCCCTTCGCTCTCGCGTTGCACGACGTGCAGCCGCGCGCACGCAGAGGCCTTCGCCGGAGGTAGGCAAGTGCGGACAAGCCTGAGGAAGGATCCCGGGCTAAGAGAGAGGAGGCGTGGTTTCTCCGCTGGGCTGGCTTCACGTACACAGGCCCCACCCAGTCGACAGCTGCCTCCGCGCGCCAAAATCAAACTCTGAAACGTCAGGACCGCTGAACTAACATCCCGCGGTTCGGCCCAGGTCAGGGGCGACGCGAGCCCCAGCGCGCGCACCCGTGGCCACTAACCTGTCTCACGCGTTCGGGACGCAACAAAAAGACGAAATGGCCACACCGCCCAAGAGAACCTGTCCATCTTTTGCGACCAGCTCTCAGGAGACCCACATCAAGAAAATCTCCATCGAAGGGAACATCGGTAAGGAGCGCCCGGAAGTTTTGAGCCCCAAGCAGAGCGAGACACGGCGGCGGCGGCGGCCGCTTCTAACGCGCCCGCTTCGCTACATCTGCCTTTGTGCCCCTCAGTGAAGGCTTTCTTCCTAGCCTGGTTGTGTGGACACAGCCTTGGCTTCCCTTCCCGCCAAGCATCTCCCGCCTCTGCCTCAGATCCTCTCCGGCTCCTGGGCTGCGATGGCTGCCCTCGCCCCCACCCCGGGTGCCAGGCAGAGACCCTCGCAGTTTGTAAGGCGAGGTTTGGGCCATTTTCATCGTCTTGGTTGGGAACGCACAATGGGAGGGCTTTTCTTTTTGGTCAGGTTTCTTGAGGTGTGATTTGCAAACGTTAAGTTCACTCCTTTTTCCATGTGCTCTTCTAATGATCTTTGGCAAACATGAGGTCGTGTTACCGCCACCACAATCAAGATAGAAAACATTGCGATCACCTCAAAAAGTTCCCTCGTGCTCTTTTGTAGTGGGCCTCCTCCCCATTCCTATCCCCTGGTAACCACTGATCTGATTTCTGTCCCTGTAGTTTTGCCTTTTCCAGAATGTCATATAAATGGAGACATAGAGTATGTAGTCCTTTGTATCTGGCTTCCTTCATTAAGCATAGTGCTTTTGAGATTCATGCTATTACTTGTATCAGTAGTTTGTTCCTTTTTACTGTTGAGTAGTATTCCATTGTATGAATATACCACAGTTTGTTTATCACGATTGTGGACATTAGGGTTGTTTCTAGTTTTTAGCGATTATGAATAAAGCTGCTTATACACATTCGTGTACTAGGGAAAGTTTTTTTCATGATCTTAATAGCATAGGGCTCCTCACATCCTACCCCACATCCAAGTAAACATTGGGTTGGTAGGAGTCGAAGACCACCAAGGTTTCTGTTCCTAACCTAGATGGGGGCAGACTATACCATGCATGTCATTTTGCAAGATTGTCTTACTGCAGGGAACCTATGCCTGGCACATCCTGTTTTGCTGAAATATTTTTTTGTTTTTGCCCCAGGTGGGTTCTGGCTGTTCATGCATAAAGCAAAAAAAATTTTTTAATTTTAAATTCTTCCCACATTCAAAGCACTAGTACCTTCTTGAAAAAGGTAAGGCAAGCAGATGCTTTAGCAGTATTCAAAAGAATAGAAAAAAGCTCAACATGCCCTCAAAGAGAGGCCTTCTTGTTTCATTGCTCCATTATGAAGTCACCAGTGGAAAACCACATATAACAGACCCTCATTTTCCTCTTAGCAATAAAATCTTTGAGAGTGAGTGCTTACTAGTGTAGTTCTTCGCAGCTACTTATTGGATGGAGACCATATATGAAGACAGGGAAGTGTTGAAGACAGCCATTTCAAAAGTAAATTTAACGAACAATTCCTCAGATCAGTACCCCAATGAATTAATCCCCTTTCCTCTTCCAAATCCAGTTAGGCAGTCTATCATGTATAGAAATCTACTTTCCCTAAAGCATCTTTAATATTCCCAGCACCTGAAATTATTTCCTAATAAGACACACCCATTTTCTCTCTCTTTTCTTTAAGTAGGTACTGGGGATGGAACCTTATGCATGGGAAGCAGGCACTCAACTACTGAGCTACATCCACTCTCCTCCATTTTCTCTTGATTACTTTCAGAGCAGTATTTCTACATAAAGATGCAATTGTGTCACTTCCCTGCTTAAAATTCTTCACTGTCTTCCCCATTACCTATATTGAAAGGAGTTGCAAACTAATGGCCTGCTTTGAAAAGTTTTTGAATTGGATGTCAGCATTTAAAAATTGAAATTTCCCATAAACATCTAGATTCTTGGCTTCTCTTGAAAAATCTGGTAACACTGGGCCTGCATTTCTGTATGACAACAGTTTATATTTAGGTGGGGCATGTTTTACACCATTTAATGTCTTCCTAACACGGAGGCTTTGTCAGTTGCTGTTATTGTTCTTGCACTGTTTTGCTTATAATAAAATTAACAGGAAAGAAATATATCCAGCTGTTTTCAATAGTTCAGTTTATCTTCTGGCCCATGTTAACATTTGAGTTTGGGACCCCTTGCTTATGACTGAGGCTTTAATTAGCAAAACTCTTAATGAGTTGATCTTGCTTCCTTCCACTATGCTAACTGTAAACATTTTTGCACACCTAGGATAAACCATGCTCCCTCATGTAATTTCTTCTGTTTAGACTTATTTGCTTGACAAAACTCATCCTTTAAACTACACTTTGCTCATTTGTGCTCCTGTCACATTGTATTACAGCACTTGTTTGCATGACTGTCTACCGAACCCATCATCTTATGGGCTAGAACCTAGCATTTCATCTTTATGTCCCCTCCACCTTGTTTGACAGACCCAAATAAGCTATAGATGAATGGCTTGTGAATCAGCATATAGAAGACTGTTTTTAATTTCTCTATTCTTCCTAGAATTTGAACTTTATTTTGGTTTTATACTCATGGAACCCATCTTATGTTTGCTGTTACTAAAATACTTCCTTATATTAGATTTATGGAGGCCATGTCTTCTTCTTTTGATATTTATAGTCTATGCAGAATGAATTTTGGCATCTTAATGCCTGCCTGGCATTAGGAATTCTATTAGTTCCCGTGACTTCTTCCCCCATTTTTTCCTAATTGTGGTACATAGTATAAAATTTACCACTTCAACAATTTCTAAGTGTACAATTCAGTGATATCAAGTACATTCACAATGTTGTACAAACAGCAGCAGCATCTATTTCCAGAAATTTTTCATATTACAAACAAACTCTGTATCCGTTAAGCAGTACCTCCCCATTCCCTCCTCCCTCCAGCCCCTGGTAACTGCTAATCTATTTTCTATCTTTGTGAATTTATCTATTCTAGATATTCATGTAAGTGGAATCATACAATATTTGCCTTTTTGTTTCTGGCTTATTTCACATAGCATAATGTTTTCAAGGTTTATCCACGTATCAGAACTTTAATTCTTTTTTATGGCTACGTAATATTTATTGTATGTATATGCCACATTTTATTTATTCATTCATCTGTTGAAGGATACTTGGGTTGTCCCATGACTTTTTTTTTTTTTTTTTTAGGAGATACCAGGGAATGAACCCAGGACCTCGTACATGGGAAGTAGATGCTTGTATTAGTCAGCCAAAGGGGTGCTGATGCAAAATACCAGAAATTTGTTGATCTTTATAAAGGGTATTTATTTGGGGTAAAAGCTTACAGTTACCAGGCCATAAAGCATAAGTTTCTTCACCAAAATCTGTTGCCACGTGTTGGAGCAAGACAGCTGCCGACGTTTGCCAGGGTTCAAGGCTTGTTGGGTTCCTCTCTTCCCAGGGCTTCGTTTCTCTCCGGGCTCAGCTCTTCTGGTTCCTCCACAAGGTCAGCTGTAGACTATGAGGCTCTCTAGGCTTTGCCTCTCTCCACAAGGTCAGCTGTAGACTGTAGACTATCAGGTGAACGGCTTGTCTCTTCTCGGGGCCTTCTCTTCTTCCTCATGACTAAGCTCCTCTGTGCTTACTTCTCCGGGCTCCAGCATTAAAATTCCAACATCAAAAACTCCAACTCTGTTCTTTGCCATGTCTTTCATCTTTGAGACCCCACCCACCAAGGGGCAGGGCTCAACACCCTACTGATGTGGCCCATTCAAATCCCTAATCATAACTTAACCATGCCCAGATTAATAGACCAGTTTACAGGCATAATCTAATATCTATTTTTGGAATTCTTAATTATATCAAACTGCCAAACCGTTACAACACTCAACCACCGAGCTACATCTGTTTCCCTGTCCCGTGACTTTTTTCTTTTTTTAGGGTTTATTTATTTCTCTGCCCCTCCCCACCCCTTGTGTTTGCGCTTACTGCCTGCTCTCTGTTGTCTCCTCATCTTTTTAGGATGCACTGGGAACTGAACCCCAGGACCTCCAATGTGGTAGGCAGGCACCCAATGGCTTGAGCCACATCCGCTTCCCCCCATGACCTTTTAAAATCTCCCTGTCCTTGGTTCTGTTCCCCTATGCCTTCATAGAGAATTTATTAATTAGCCTATTTTTTAGTTGTGCTTAAACTAAAAGTAACCATTATTACCCTTGAAATTTCAAAGTATGACTGGTATAAATGTTTTTGCTTGAAAGCAGTGTCAGAAGAAAGCTGAATGTCTCTCTTTAAGTCTTTTTAGACTCCAGCTGACGCTGCCTGATTTTTCGAATGTATTCTTTGGGTGTTCTTTCTGAACACCATGTTCTCTTTTCATTCCCTCTACCTTAATGAATGGTGATCATTTTAAGTGCTTTCACTTGTTCTTTCTTTTAAACTGCTTTATAGTCCCTCTGTTTACCCTCTCCACACAAAATCTGAGGTCAACAATGTTTTTCCCATGATTAATCTAATAGTCATCAGTTTATTCTTAAAAGTTTTTCTCTTCTCTTCTGGAGATAATCTTGACTTTTGTGCTTTTCTCCTCAACTGTTCCATGTCATCTTCCTATTTACACATCTTTTTTTTGTTCTATGTGTGATTCTTTAAAATTCTTTAAGTTTTTTCTTTTCTATATTATATGCCTAGGTTTGAATATAGTTTTGCAAGTCAAAGGTAAGTTCTTTTTTCCCTTCTTGTATGTAATCTATAAGACAGAGGAAGCTTTGCTTGTAAATATACCTGTAGTTTAATGCTTGACTGTTCTTTATTCCTGTTCTCAGGAGATAACCAATAAATCTTTGGAATTTCCTACGATAAGCATGCCCTTTGTTATTCATGGTGGGCCCTAGACCATATCTGAATAGTTTATGCTAACCAGATGATTCAGAGTTGGGGCTTTGAGCCAATCATATCAGCACACTCTCTGGGGAAGGAAGGGGAACTTGAGATTGATTTCAATCCTGTGGGCATTGATTTAATCATGCCTACTTAATGACAACCCAATAAAAATTCTGTGTACCTGAAGCACAAGGAATTTCCATGATTGATGACATGCATTGATGTTTGGGAAGGGTGATGTGTTCTCACGCCACAGGGAGAGAACAGAAGCTTTGGGTGGGACCCTCCCAGGCCTTTCCCTATGTGTCTCTTATTTGTATCCTTTTCACTTTAATAAAATGAATGGTAAGTATAGCACTTGTTAAGTTCTGAGAGTTGTTCCTGAGAATTATCAAACCTGAGGGAATGGTGAGAACCCCCAAATTTGTAGCCAGTTGATAAGAATTGCAGATGGCCCAGCTCCCTGGACTGGGAGCTTGTGTCTGAAATAACGGCAGGATTGTGTCCTTAAGCTGTGGAGTCTGACCTAATTCTGGGTAGCTTAGAGTCAGAATTGTATTTGTAGTTGGTGATGGAAGTTATTGAAGTCATCTGTAACCCAAAGTTGCTTCATGTTCTTTTATACCTGTGTGTATGTATATGTTATGTTGACCAGAGATGTCTGATATAACTACATTTGGTAACTTAAGATATAATGGGTGTGGTGGTCATTGGGAGTATTGCTTCATCCTATTGGATTCTAGGTCAAGATTGCCCCTACTGTTAAATGTAATATATTCCTCGGAAATTTTTTTTTTTTAAGTGACTTTAATTTTTCTTTTTGGTGTACAGTTCTATGAGTCTATTCCCCCCCCCCCCCCCCCCCCCCACACCCCCCCCCCCCCCTGCTGTCTGTGTCTATTCGCTGTGTGATCTTCTGTGTCTGTTTCTTGCCTTCTCTTCTCATTTTTCTCCTCCAGGCTTCACCAGGATTCAATTCTAGGGACCTCCAATGTGGGAAAGAGGAATGCTGTCACTTGCGCCACCTTAGTTCCTGGTTTCTGGTGCATCTTGCCTTGGCTCTCCCCTGGGTCTCTCTTTTGTTGTGTCATCATCTTGCTGCGTAATTCAGCTTGCTTGTGGTTCATTGTGCATCCGCGTGGGCCGGCTCGCCTGCTCGCCTTTTTTTAATTTTACCAGGAGGTCCTGGAGATCGAACTTGGGTCCTTCTATATGCTAGATGGATGCCCAACCAATTGAGCCACATCTGCTTCCCAATTCCTGGGTAATTTTAAAATAGTGAACATAATATGTCCTGATTACTTGTGAATTATTTTTTTGTTTTTCCCTCTAGCTATCTCAGAAACTATTGAGTGATGAGAGAGATGTGAAGTATATATTTACATCTTTTAGTTTTAGGGTTGAATAGAGTGCACAGTGCACAGAACCACAAAAGTAGAGGAATATGGAGATTGTTTATAGAAAGTGCTTTGCAAAAATGTTTTTATAATTTCTTTTAGCCACAGTACCTGTTAGTGTCATACAATAATAATAAAACTCTAGGCATTGCTTAACACAGTTGGGTAGGGACCTTTTTAGTTTTGCTTTTTTAATATTAACTTTGCTTTTATAGATCTTAAAAAAGCTGATCACAGTTTTTGGCATTTTTTTTTTTCTGTTGAGTTTCCTTCCTCAGTTTTACCTTTCCTCTCCTTTCACAACAGCTGCAGGGAAGTCAACATTTGTGAATATCCTCAAACAGGTCTGTGAGGATTGGGAAGTGGTTCCTGAACCTGTTGCCAGATGGTGCAATGTCCAAAGTACTCAAGATGAATTTGAGGTATGAAAATAAAATTTAACTAAATAAAATAAAAGTATTTTAGTTTAGAGAAGTAGTAATAGTTCATCTTTTGGCTTTTAAAGTTTTTAAAAACTTTTCCAATAAAACTTTCAAATCTAGCTTTAAACCTGTTATTTTTATCCAGGCAGTACAGTACAAGCATGTGTGTGTGTGTGTGTGTGTGTGTGTGTGTGTGCGCGCGCACGTGCGTACAATATATATATGTAAAGCATTCATTGAGGTGTGTGTATATATATATATATATGCATATAATAAAGCATGCTTTATTGTATTATGTTGCATTTTTTAAAGTTTTTAAAATGTTTTAAAAAAATCAATTAAAAACTCTAAAAAAAATCTAATTTTAAGTAAAATTCTTGATTGGCTTTTTTACATTTAGTTAAAGCAAGCAAACAAGAAAAAAAACTAAAACCCCAAAAAAGCCTACTCAGTAACTGAATTTTTTTAGTTTACGTTTCAAAAAGCCTTTTGACTTAGAGAGAACCATTCCTCTCTCATTTCTTTGTACTTGCATTCTTGCAGGACTTTCCCCTGGACACTAAGTTTTAATTTCCCAGCACTTTTCCATTCTACATTGCAAATGAGAAAGAAAGGAGAACAGTTAAATTTCAATTTTTATAGCAAAATCTTTGATTCGCTCTGCATGTGTATGTATGTATCTGTGAAAGAGTGAATTTGGCTTCCCTGATTTATATTTTCACCAAAGATTTTCATTTCTGGTGAAATGAGAATTAAAATTAAAAGTAGTAAATTACAAACCTGAGTTAAAAATAGAAATGTGTGAAAAAAAAATGTGAGCTAGACACCTGCATTGTTAGATCTGAGGACAGAGGATTGATAAAATGTCTATTTTAAAAACTTTGTTCATGTAAAGGAAGACTGGGAATAATAATTGACTATTTAAAAAGTAAATCACTTATACAAGAAGGAATCACTAACAAGATCCTCTGTAGAGTTTGAGGATATATGATTTTAAATAACCAAACATATTTTCACACATGCCAAGCCTAGTTAACTGTGGGCCTGGGGCCCAGTTCTGTTCCACTAAGCCCTTAAAGTATCCCTGACTAAATCTTGAAGGGTATTCCTTCCTATTTGGACCTTGTCCCTGGCCCCCCCCCCCCCCCCCCCCCCCCCTTTTTTTTTTCCAAATAGCTGTTTCACATCTGGTCTTTGGGAGAAGATGGGGTTAGCCTTAAGTAAATTTTTAAAGTGGGAAAACTTATTTACTTGCTTGTTTCAACATTTTTTATTATGATATATGATATACCTGTAGAAACTGTATGAAGCCTATGTACAGTTTGAAGAACTATTTTAAAGCTAACACCTTTGTAACCCTCATCCAGGTCAGAAATAGAACATTACCAGCACTTCAGAGTAACCTGTTTGCTCTTCCCTGATCATACTTCAGGGAATCATTACCCTTCCGTAGAGTAATGATTCCTCTAAGAGTAATTACTCACATAGTTCTTATGATAGTAATTTTCCTGCTTTTTAAAATTAATTTTTCCACACATATATTATTTAGTTTTATCTGTTTTGAATGTTATCATACTGTTTTCATTCTTTTCCTTCTACTTTCACTTAATAACTTTGTAAAATTCATACATGTTGTTGCATATAGCTATCCCTTGTTCATTTTCATTCCTTATAGTATTCTGTTGTGTTCATATATCAGTATCTGTCCATTCTATACCTTTGATCTGTTTTTGTGTGTTTTCCAGTTTTGTTAAGATGTTATGAACAAGAATCCCAGTGCATATGTGCAAGAGTTTCTGTGGGAACAGGAAGTAACATTACTGAGTTATGGGTATGCATAAAATGCGTAACTGTTTTCTAAAGTGGTTTTTACCAATTTACCCTTCCCACAGTGTATTCAAGCTATGCCTTGATCCATATCTTTACCAATATTTAGTACTGTCCTCCTTCCTAATTTTTGCCATTTTACTGTGTTCTTAATATCTTTGATGTTTTTAACTGGTATTTCTCTGATTGCTAAAGATTGTGCTCCTTTTTCTATGTTTATTTTCTATTTGAATTTCTTTTGTGAGGTGCTTATTCATGTTCTCTGTCTTTCCTCCTCTACCCCTCTGCATTTTTATCTCCCAAAATATGTTTAGTGGCTTCTGGCTTTTTAAAGCCTTTGATTGAAGTGCCCTATCCAACTCTGCTTACCCTTTGAAATGAGAGACTTATATTCTAATAATACCTCTCTTCCCTCTCATTACTGAGGTCAACTGTTAATGTAGTTAGGTAAAAAGTAACCTAATTAGACCAATGTCAGAAATGTAGAGGGGATTTCTTCTTTGGGGAATGATATTCTTCTTTGGGGAAATATGTTTAGTGACTTCTGGCTTTTTAAAGCCTTTGACTGAAGTGTCCTATCCAACTCTGCTTACCCTTTGAAATGAGAGACTTATATTCTAATAATACCTCTCTTCTCTCTCATTACTGAGGTCATCTGTTAATGCAGTTAGGTAGAAAGTAGCCTAATTAGACCAATGTCAGAAATGTAGAGGGGATTTCTTCTTTGGGAAATGATATTCTAGATTGAACTAGGTGACTTAAGATCCATCCTAAATTTAGTATCATATGCTTCTAACTTCTATTAAGTATGGATAACTGGTTTGTTAGTACAGTAAATGACTTTAACTCTCAGCATGCCTTATATTAACCAAGGGCACAGAAATGGATGTGTAAAAACCAAAATACCAAAAATTTTAGTTTGCAGAGAAAAATGTAGCCATCAGAATCACTGAATACTGATCAATCCTTTCTCTCTGTGTAGGCCTATAATTCTTAACCAGTGAAAGGAAATTCATATGAATCTAAAAGATTTTGGGTGTTTTTTAAATAACAAACAATCCCTTGAGGATTCAGATGCAGAATGTCTCCAGGTTAAATATCACTGCCCTAGTGAATTACTGTTAGTGTTGGGAGTATATTGAATCCTTTAATTATGTTGGGAAGGAAAGATTGAAATATTACATTAATATACATGGGAAGACAATTTATAATAAGGTTTTCTGTTGAACTTGGAATCACAGCCAAGGGATATTAGTTTAATCATTTTAATGACTGATGTCATCAGACTATACCACTTAAATGTATCTGTCTCCCCATTTTAAGATTTTGTGGTCTCATGGATCTGATACACATGTTTTTGGACTGGGACATTTTCTTCTTAGGTGTTAGTCAGAATGCTAAACCAGTCTTTCCTTACAGCTATTATACAGATGATCCTTTTATTATTATTATTAACATATACTTACTTTTTTTTTTTTTTCATTTTTATCAGGAGGTCCTGGGAATCGAACCCAGGTCCCTCCATATGGGAGACAGACGCCCAACCATTTGAGCCACATCTGCCCCCCAACATACACTTTCTTTAAACTGAGTTCACTGCAGTTTGGTTGTGTCTCCATGATGTTATCTTCCTTGGATTTTGGTGTATATTCTTAGAGGGTAGCTTTAATTTTTGTGTGTGTGTTGAGGACTACTATGTTTTAAGTCCACTGTACTTTTTCTAGATGGAATTTCAGACAGTGTTGGGGATAAGGTTGTGAAATGTAAGGATGGTGATGAATGGGTGGGGTCCCTGAGTCTTTGGAGATTTTCTTCTTATTTTCTGGTCTTCTACTTAAATCAAGACATGGGATTTTCTTTCTTCATCCTGGAGCCTATCTTTCCTAGACCTATCCCTTATTTCTTCCTTGAGGTTATTTTGTGAATCACCCACTATCTAAATCCCTGCATTCTTAGAATGCTGGCAATAGTGTCTTCAAACCCACTACTGGAAAGTCTAGTCCTGCTTTAGGTGTTCCCTATTTGATCAGAATTTCTGGGCAGTTGCTGTAGAATTGCAGGAATTAAACTATTGGTATCTCTCAAATCTTCCTCTACTTAGTAACGGCTTTTTGTACCTGCATGTTCAGCTTTTAAAAAATACGCTTTTTTGTGTTTTGTTTTGTTTTGTTTTACCTGCCACCTAGTGGCTGAAATATTGGCATACTTACTGATAAATGGCGACCAATTTTGGCAAAATTATAAGGGTTAAAGGACCTAAAAGATTATGTAATCTCATCTCTTCCCTTCCCTTTTCCTTCTTCCCTCTTCTCTTTCTACCCTGGTAAGATTATCTTTAAAGCATACCACCTAGATGATTATCAGTCTTTGTATTGAAGGTTTATTTCAAATAAGAATGTGCTTTATTTGGTGATTTATGTCATTATTTAGGCCAAAACTTTGACATGATTGTTTGCTTTTAGCTTATTTTTGAGATTTACAGACTGTTAGATCGCCATTCTGTCCTTTCTTCCTCTTTGGGCTGAATTCTTGGAGCTATCTTTATTATTAATTGTGAAGCCCTCTTTTACTTTTATCCAATACTTCTTGCTACTAAGAAACCACTGAAAAATTAGTAACTCTGAGAAAGAAGGGATAAAATATTCCTGTTTGTGAAAAACAACAGCATAATCATTTTGAAAAGTCATTCTTGAAGATTAGTTAAGGAATACTTGATAAAGCATTTCCTCTTTTATCTTCTGAAATCACCTGATAACTGTTGGCTATTTTATTGTTATCTTGTTTGGTAGATTCTGATCCTCTGATTAAACTTAATTCACCTCTTTTACAATGTTTACAAAGGTTAAACTAGACTTAAAAGAGAAATAATTTTGTCTTTACCTGATATTTCTATTTTTCACTTATCTTGGCAATAATCTAACTTTCTGTAAAATAAATGTACTATCATCAAGTGATTTATGGATATGAATTATAGAGAATAAAATTTATCCATAATCCT
Source organism: Tolypeutes matacus (assembly GCA_026826555.1). Lineage (NCBI taxonomy): Eukaryota > Metazoa > Chordata > Mammalia > Cingulata > Chlamyphoridae > Tolypeutes > Tolypeutes matacus. The sequence continues at coordinate 40,358,784 of JAKSZT010038599.1, forward strand.
ACCACTTTTTATGTATCTTATGTAGCTAAGAAAATAATTCACTATATTCAATTTGGAGAAAGAATAAATAATTATTTTAAATATGTTAAAATATGTGTTCACTGTGGGTACTTAATATCATAGATAGCTAAAAGAGGGAAATAAAACTTGCTTATAACCTTCTCACCTAGATAACTACAGATTTGACTATTTGATACAACAATATATAATTTTGTACTTAGTCTTTTTCTCCTATGTTTATATTATAGGTGATGAAAAATGTTATTAAAAAGTTATAAAATTTTAAAGGCAGCATAATTTATTGTGTGTATGTATTTGCTTAATATAAATGCCTGATAATAGTGGAATGATAAACTATTCTATTTTAATAACTACTGCTAAATTGCTTTCTAGGAATGTTCTACCAATTCACATTTTTTTATCTGGGTATTTTTCAGAGGGGAAAACTGATATAATTAGCACTCAACTTAAGTATGGTACACAGTATTTTTTGGGCTAGGTTTCTAATATGTATTTTATTCCCAACATACCTAATTGCATACAAGAAAACAGTAATTTGTAGTCTCAAATCTTCCCTGCATAGGATCAAAAGAAAACATTTTGTATGGACTTTTAGATTATCTGGAAGAACCAGAAAATGATACCTGGCTTACTGTTCATTTTTTAATTTGGTATACTGTTAAACTAAGAGATCAACTAACATCTGAGCAGTAAAATTACATTATAGACTTTTGATTCAGTTTTAAGTGTTTGTGGTTTGGGAAATAATTAGGTGATTATTATTTTCATAATTAGGTGATGGGGCATAATTGGGTCAATTATTTTAAAATAGTAGATTTTGAAATCACTGGGCAAGAGATTACATTCACTGGGGAAATTCAAATAAAAGAGGTATAATCTTTGGAAAAAATAAATACTTATTTAGAAATAAAAAGTACTTATTTTAATGGACATAAAAAGGCAGGGAACTTAGATTTTACAAATGGGAAATAAGCATTGAAAAAGAGAATATACATAGTTACAAAAAAGCACAACATTAAGAAATGACATTTTTAAAAAATAGCCAATTTGAGCTAAGTCCAGTGTTCTTCAGCATCAAATGAAGTGTTTTCCCCTTGTACTTCACTGCTGAATTCTAGCTTCAGAAAAAGTTTCAAACTTCTGCTATCCATATAACTTCTGGTTAATTTTATATATGTAGCCTATTTTGTTATTTCAGTATTTATTCACCATGCATAGGAAATTGTCCTAAGTGTTCTCCCAATGAACCAAGTAAACCAAGTTCACTTCTAATGGATTTTATTAAATGTGTCTTACAGGTAGATTTTTTTATATATGTCTTGTTGGTTCTGTTTCTCTGGAGAACCCTAATGCATCAATTTATTTTGAAGTTCAGTTGCTTTAAAATAAATAATCAATTCTCATATCCTTTCTGAAGAAATGAGAAAATGTACCTAAAATCAGATGTCAGGAATAAGAGAAATTTAATGTAACCTGGCTTTTCTTTCCTTTTTATTGTAAAAAAAAATTTTTTTTCACTGTAGGGTATATACTTACAATTTTTTGGTCTACTGTAATTATTTGAAGGAGTAGCTGACAGCCAGGAAGGGTGAAGGAAATTTTGCTAAGAGAAAAATGTTTGTTGGTTTGTCAAAAGTCTAAAGTTTGTTAGACCTGCCAAACATGTTGAAAATATGCTCCAAAACACAGATTTAACTACCTTTGTTTTGAAGAGGGGATTTGTGCAGTTGTTGAAAGTATTAGATAGCAGATACACAATACAAGAACTAGGAAGGAATCAAATCATGAGTGGCCAAAGTAGGGCTCACAAACTTTTGCATTAAAGTTGATGTCGTTTATTCATAGAGTTAATGTAATTTAGTCATAGAGTATTTACTTATACTTTTGACATACTCTCATAAACTTATTTTCTGCTTATAAGTGGCTTCATCATGTTAGCACATTCAGAAGAAATTACTGATGTGCAAGCAAACCATATTGCTAATTTCTTTTATGCATTCAACAGTCAGTGTTCATAAGTTATCTGAAATTATTATAAGAATTTTCAAAATTCTATCTTTACTATGGTTGGAAAATAAAATACAAGTGTCTTCATCCTCTAAAAATATCTGCATAAAAATGTTTGAGTTGATAAACTTCATTTAGCTGAAAAAATTCACTTGTATGAAACATTTTCTTTTCTTTGAGGATGCTGTAGAGGTGGAAAGTTAATATATAATTAAATTAGCAAAGAGTATTTAGTTAAAGTCATAAAAATAAATTTAGTCTTTTAAGCTGTTTGGGAAAGAAATTACATCCTTATTTCAGTTTATCATCTTTAAGTATTTTCTAAATAGATTTACTTTTGATTGTTAACCTCTTGTCAATTTTTGCTCCCTTTTTCTAATGGGCTAATTGGCTTCCATTGTAGTCTCTAATTCTGTGCACCTGGCTATCTTCTTCCTTGGCTTTATCCAGGCACTGAATACTGTTCACATGCTGCAGGGTTAATTTCATTGGGTCATACTCCCATTGTTGGTTGCCTTTTAGGTGGTGGCATTTGAGCATTGTGACTGGGCCTCTAAGATTGGAAACATAAAAGCAATGGTCATCTGTTTGATTTCCTTGTTGACAGCATAAGAAAAAACTTGATTACCTCCCATATCATGACAGTTAAATATTCCAACTTTTTCATTCTTTTTCCTAGCCATGTTATCCAGACATTGATTTGTATCCACATTACGTATCTCTCCCAAAGAAAAATAGTGACGTGGAATTTGAGAATCAGGATAAATATTCTCCAGGTACCAAGAGAAAGGTTTGCATTGTAACTTGTGTGTTAGACCAAGTCTTGATGATATCCGTAATCTACCTTTGCAACACTTGGGGAAATGATATAGAAGAGATTCTTGAATTCATCCATCCAAACTTCTGGAATTCATCTGTTATTTTTACTGATAATCTGCCCAGTGCCTCCTGCAAATGTGTAAGATGTAGCTTTACAAAACACATATCCAACATATGAGCATGTAACAATTTCCAAAGTACCTTTACACTGCCAAATCCTAAAGGAAATTTCTAGATTTTCTCCTCCTCAAATATCCATTCTAGTATCATATGTTCTAATTTCCTGAAAGTAATCTTTGTCTATTGAATAAAGACCTGCCATTGTTGGTATTCTGACAGGAAGAGTCTGATCACCTTTCCTTCTGTCCATTTCTCTTTGGGGAATAGGATACCAACAAAAATTGAGCTTCCAATTGAATTCACCATAGGTCATATCAGAGCCTCAAAAGTATCATTGCTGATCATATCAATGAAGGACATACCACTGTTCTCCTGTTGTGTTTGATCCTGGCGAAGAGAGGCTCCAGCCATCCCACTGCACATTCACAGTGAGCATCTAAGAAGATGATCACTTGACCTATGGACACAGCATAATCAGAGCATTGTTCCATCCAAATCACATGAACTGGTACTTCTAATTTCCTCACATAACTCTAGGAGTCTTTTCAAAAAGTCTCTTTCACTGGTAACATCTACCAGAACAGTTTCTTCTAGCATGTGTCTTGGTGAGCATTTAATGGCACTTCAGTCCGAAGAAGTGTGCTCCAAGCCTCATTGTGGAAAACAATCACCACACTTGTAGGAAGATTATCTGGATACACCTTTGTTTTACACCCTTCTAACCTAACATCTAGTAAAGATTGGTTGAGTACAATCGTTTTGTTTGCCATTAAATTGAATTGATTGGTTTTAAACATCTTTTTCATCTTTTCTTGATCCTCTTTAGGAATAACAACTGGTTTCCCCATTTCTCCAGGACCTTCATGAGGCTTTTGTACTGGCTCCAGTAGGAAGGCCTCTCTTTTTTTCATCACATTTGGTGCAGTCACTGAAATAAAGCAGCAGGAACATATCCAAGAGTACCCAAATCAAGGAGGTGGCTAGGACCACTTTGCAATATGCAGATTTTCTCATGGCTCTTTAAATCAAATGCAAAATTTAAAAATATTTATAAACACACATATATAAATATACAAATATCATGAAAACTACTCCAATCCAGTTTCTTCAGAAAATATGTTCGTAACCTCGGCCCAGTCGTGGTAGTGAGTGCTCCTCGGGCCAGCCAGGGTGGGGGCGGTGTTGCCGTAGCATGGGCCACTGCCAATGACTTTCCTGTAGGGAAGCTGGGCCCGGTGCGGGACCCGCCTCCACTGTCTCCACACCCGGCCTCTGGGAGCTCGGTGCGCTACTCTCTGCATCTTGCCGCTGCCAGTTGCTTGGGGCTGCACCAAGGGCTAGGGCAGCTTAGCCGACGGCGCAGGCAGCTCAGGTGCAGTCCTCCAGTATTAAACCTTTGTGGTATCCCGTAAGAATAAGACATAATTTTCTGCAGAGGTAGGAGAAAGTACTTTAGAAGAATTTTAACAATTTTAGTTCCAGAAATCTGTATTCATATATCTTTGTTTTAAAAGTTTGAGTGGGAGTGAAATAATCCTATTTTGAGATTGAGCTAACAATTTTCAAACATAAGAATTTTGTCTGCTGGGTCAGATCATAATTAATTTTATTCAGTATTTGATCTACAGTTATGATCATAGTGTGGGAGTGTGTAAGCTCCAAATGCTCATTAATTATAGAATAAAATCATACTTTAAAAATTTGACCTAAATCATTCCTTTTCAACTTTAGTTGATCCCTATACTAGTGCTTACAGAGTTGGTGAACAAGTCTGTCCATACCTATTCTTCAGGGTCCACCTTTTTTCTAATGATAGTTAGCCATCTATCTATGTTCATTTAGTTATTCTTTATCTGGTCCTTTCCAATCTGCATCTACCCTTTTTCTCATCCGCAGGGGAGATGGTTTAAATAATTACAGCATTTTAATTACTTATAAGAAGTTGGTTCATTTTTTTTTTCTGCCAGAGAACCCATTGTTTGAAATGATTTTGATATCTATGTTTTAAATTCACTAATGTATTGATTAGGTTTCATTTTTATAATACTTTAAATCAGGGGTTTCATTGTGTATTTTTTTAAATTACATGTATACTTTAAAAATTTATTTTTTATTAGAACAACTGGAGGTTTACACAAACATCATACAGGAAGTACAAAATCCCCATATACTCCCTCTCATACACACAGTTTTCCCTATTATTAACATTTTATATTATCATGGTACCTTTGTTACAATTCATGAAACAATATTATTATAATTATGCTATTAACTTTGGCACACTGTTTACCTTGTGTTGTATAGTTCTATGGGATTTCTGTGTTTGGGGGGTTACCCATTGGGTATATTTCTAAATTAATTACTTAGGTTTATAATAGTGTGGAATTATAGTTGATTCTCATTATTCACAGTAGTTATGTTCTATAAATTTGCTGTGAATAGTTAAGGAATACTGAACTATTGCTCCTAGGGGAAGTACAGGGTTAAGCTTCTGTGAGCCTTGGATCACAACATCTTTGTCAGCCAATCAAAACATAACCTAGTCCCAATGAATGGACACAAAAAAAACTGCAAAAGGGGGGGTGGTAGTTTAAAATGGATAAAAAGTAAATTAAAAACAAAAAAAAACAAAAAAAAACTACCTAGGGAGTACTGGCAAGATGGTGTTGGCTTAGTTTACTCACCAAAACCCAGTTCAAAACCTACAGAGGGCAGGCTGTAGGGTAATTGATTGATGAACACTGGCAGCCTGAGAAGCTTCTTAATCTCCTAAGAGGTAAGGCTGTTTTTCCATTGTTTTTGTTTGCTTGCTTGTTTGTTTCTTGTTCTTTTTAATCCTCTATCTTCTCCCACCCCCTGCCGCCTTTTAAAATTAGTTGCTGCTGTCTTGTTTCTTCTTTGTTGTGTTTCCCCTTTCTTTGTTTTCCTTTTTTTTTTTGTTTTGTTTACTAATTTGTCTACCTATGCTATTTCTTTTCCTTCCTTAATCTTTCTATCTTCTGCTTTCTGTTGTTGTTTTTACATTCCACCTCTTTTTGTTTGGTCTTCAATTTTTCTTGTCTTTATTTCTCTCTCCTCTTTTCTGTTTTCTTTCTCTTTTTACTTTTTTTTCTATTTGCCTTTTCTCTTTCCCTCTTTTCTCATCATTTTGGCCTTTAAATTCATCTGACATATTTTTCTCTATTCAGTTTCTCATCTCATTGTTTGTACTCCACTTTTTTATTCTTATTCCTCTGTACTTCTTACTTGAGTTAATTATTTATTTTCCTAGGTCTTATACGGTTCCTCTTCTACCTTTTACTATTATTATTGCTATTATCCTTTTTCTCTTCTTACCTCTTTCCTTTTCTCTGGCCCTAATTTTTTTTTTCCAAGGGAACATAGACAACAGCAAGGAAATAGAATGAGAGGAATGAAATGTCAAAGTGAAAACTTAACACACACACACAAAAACAACAAACAAAATAAAGCCCTCGATTAGAAAGAGAAGCTACCAACTGAACAAACCCATCAAGATAAACTGATGCCTAGACACCAACAAAAAAATTACAACTCATACTAAGAAACAGGAAGACATGGCCCAGTCCAACAAACCAACTGAGAAACTGGAGGAGTTGCAGAACATGGAACAACTAATCAGAGATGTCCAAACAAATATCATGAATCAACTTAACAAAACGAAGGAAGAGATTAAGGATATTAAGAAGACACTGGGAGAACACACTGAAGAAGTTGTAAACATAAATAAAAAGATAACAGATATGATAATGAATGCCACAATACAAGAAATAAAAAATACACTGGAAGCACATAACAGCAGATTTGAACATGCAGAGGGAAGAATCAGCAATGTGGAAAACAGTACAGCTGAAATAAAACAGATAGAACTGCAACATGGGAATCCCAGTGGGTTCCGTGTAATATTTTGGGTAATCTAAGCACCTCTTGAAATATATATAAATAACATTTTTGTAAGCAAATACACATATATGCATATATATTTATATATCATTTTGCAAATGTTTGTATGTATTGTGAGAATTTTGATTTTTACCCATAATAAAAAAACAAAAATAAAAAATAAAAAAACAGATAGAACAGGTAGATAAAAAGATAGAAAAAATCCAACAGGGACTCAGGGATTTGAATGATAGCACAAAATGCACTAACATATGCATTATAGGCATCCCAGAGGGAGAAGAGAAGGGAAAAGGGAACAGAAGGTGTGTTGGAGGAAATAATGGCTGAAAACATAACCTTGTTTTATGTGTTTCTGTTTAAAGACACATTATTTAATATACATTATTAATTCATTAACACTGAACTCACTGCCAACCGCATTATAACTCATGACTGAATGAAACTTATCTAACACATGTATTTTCTCTGTAAGGCACATCACAGCCTTCTTGCACTAAGGAACACTAGACAGCAATTCTGCACTCCACTTGTATTTTTAATAATTTTAAACAGCGAAATCACCAACAAAAATGCAAAAATATGGCACTAAGTAGACAGTGAAAAGAACATTTGTTTACAGTATGAGCGCTGAAAGGCAGAGTTTCATCTTGTGCAGTCTCAGCTGGGAACGTGTGTGGTGGGCAACTCAAATTTTTTGCTGCTCATTGTCCATGAATGGCGTGGCTTTCACACGAGTATTGATTTTGGGGTTTAAAATTAATTTTAGTGTTTAGGCTGATTTGCAAATATGGAATCCAAAAATAATGAGGATTATTCGGTGTAGCAGTTCGATATGGTTTATGAATTCCAGAAATAGATATTATATTGGGTTATGTTTGTAAACTGGTCTGTACCTGGGCATGATTAAATTATGATTAGGACTTTGGTTGGGCCACCTCAGTAGGACATTGAGTCCCCGCCCCCTTGGTGGGCTAGGACTTGGGGACTCACAAATAAAATTTCACAGTAGAGCAGAGGACTTAGTTGGAGTTTTGAGCTGGGGCCCAAGAAGTAAGCACACAGAGAAAGCACAGCAGCTGAGCCTGGAGAGAAACATAGCCCCGGGAAGAGAGGAACCCAGGAAGTCTGAACTCTTGGCAGATGTCGGCAGCCATCTTGCTCCAACACGTGGAAATAGACTTTGATAAGGGAAGTAACTTATGCTTTATGGCCTGGTAACTGTAAGCTTCTACCCCATATAAATACCCTTTATAAAAGCCAACAGATTTCTGGTATTTTGCATCAGCACTCCTTTGGCTAACTAACAGACTGATTCTATTTAGCAAAGATACTTGAAACAGCTTGTGAATTCTTAATTATTTTAAGATATAAGACGACATCCACTTAAAAACTTTATTTCACTAAGCAAATATATACATATTGTCTATGATGGTTGAGGAACTCAAGAGATTTTATGTGGGTTGGATCTCTTGATATTTACCATATTAGAATTAAATCAGAGAAATTTTAAAGTTTTATCAATTATTTTATTTAAAAATCAATAATCCATTACAAGTTAACATAAATAATATGTATTTTATTTTCCCAAACAAAAAATTGATTAGTAAATGGCATCATTTTATGCTTTTGCAAATCTCTTTAATGTTTGCCCTAATAGCAAAAGCTGGATTCCTATACCTGCTTTTCTATTCAGTCTGTTACAATATTACATGTCATATAGCCTCTGGACAACTACACAATCATGAGTAGAAAAAAGCAAAAATTTCCCCTTTCAATATTATTATGAAAATAGATTTTTTTCATTGCAGACTTTGTGAAAAGATCTTAAATACCACTGGGAGTTCCTTTACTACACTTTGAGAACCTCTATACTAGACAATATATTACTTCACCTGTAGAAAATAAACTCAAAAAAAGAACTATAGGAAAAATGATTTTTTATTTTAAAGCAGTTTTATTAGATATATTCTTTTTAAAATAACATCTAAAAATTAATGATAATTCTTTAGTCATCATAACCAGTTTGTGATCAAATTTCCTCACTGTCTCATAATTTCTGAGTTTGTTAAAATTACGAGCCAAAGTCCACACATTGCATATGTCTTTTATGTTTTAATCTGTTGATTCTCTGTTCTTCTTTTTTTTTTTTTTTTTTTTTAAGAAACTGGATCGTTTGTCCTCTGTCATTTTCCTTATTCTGTATTTGAGTGCATCTAGTTGTTTCTTTTTTTTTTTTTTTCAAATTGATTTTATTTTTTCTTTTCGGTGTATAATTCTACTAGTCCCGTCTCCCCCTGTCCCCCGGCCTGTTGTCTGTGTCTATTCTCTGGGTGATCTTCTGTGTCTGTTTCTTGCCTTTTCTTCTCATTTTACTCCACCAGGCATTCGATCCTAGGGACCTCTGATATGGGAGAAAGGCACCCTGTCACTTGCACCACCTCAGTTCCTGGTTTCTGGCGCATCTTGCCTTGGCTCTCCCCTGTATCTTTCTCTTGTTATGTCATCATCTTGCTGCATGGTTCAGCGGGGCCCGGTTCGCCTGCTCGCCTTTTTTTAAATTTTATTTTACTAGGAGGTCCTGGAGATCGAACCCATGTCCTTCCATATGGTAGATGGATGCTCAACCACTTGAGCCACATCCGCTTCCCTGTAGTTGTTTCTTAATTCTCTATTTCCTGTAAATTTGTAGTTACATTCCTAGAGGCTTGATTAGATCTAGTTACTATCTTTTATTGGCAGTGCTTCCTAGATGGCATTACGTGTTTCCGTTTGCATTATATCAGGTGGAATATGATGTCTTGTTCCTCCTTTAGTAATGTAAAGTTGATTAGTCAGTTCAGGCGTTGTCTGACTAATCAATCCATTATAAATTTACTCTAATGATTTTAGCAGCTATTGCTACTTTTTGGTTTGTTCCAATATTAGGTATTGCAAAGGGTTCTAATTCTCAAGCTTTCCACATTTATTAGCTGGAATTCTTCATCAAATGCTTGATTTTTTCCTTCTTTTTTATCTATAAATTTTAAGAATAATTAATTGTTGCTCAAGCAACCTCCAAAGATAGCTAAAGTGATTTTGTTTATTATGAATTCATTGATTTTTTTAGTGCAATTATTATGGTTTTTGATGTTAAAATTTTCCCATCTTTGACCAGTTGAAGTCCCTTCATAGTGGCTCCTTTCCCCTTGACATGACCCCAGTAGCCTTTGATAGCTATCTTGTTTTCTGGGACAGAATATGTCAAGTTCATCTTGTACTTCTCCTTCCCCAGTCTTGGATCAGCTATGGAACTAGGAAATGGTATTTAGAGATCCTAATATGGGTAGTAGGCATGTTCAGTGCTACTGGGTTATCATTAGTTTATAGGCCTTTTTGGTGGCTACAGAAAGAAAAATAATCCAGGAGTTCTTGTTGCTATTTCCAATTCAGATATAAGATTACAGAGCTTTTATTTGATTTTAAATTTTAAAAATTTTATATTTGTATCTCTTAACACTGAAAATATTGGCTTTTAACAATGTGATTAATGAATTGAAAAATTTGTTCTATTCTGTTTTGTTAGACCATTAGGGTCACAAATTCAAATGTCTAAAGGGGCCAGCAGCTAACATGAATGAATCAAGCTTGTTGTGAGAGTCAACAAGTAATGGTGGGGGTCCTACCTGATGGGGGCATGTGTGAATTGACCCTAGCTGAGTTTTGCCAAGAAATGCAGGTACAATATTGCTTGGTTTTCTCATTTTAAAAAAAGAAAATGTGAATCCAGGTATTTTATGTGAAGTTATTTAGCTTTTAAATATTGACAGCTAATTCGGATGTTTAAAAACTTGCTTGGTTTCTAAACAATTTCTTCCATAGGCTATCAGTTTGTCACCTCTTCTGAGAAATAGCTAAGAATTGGTAGTTTGAACCAGCGCTTCAGATTCTTCCAGACATCAGGCAATCTGAAAGATAGGGTGGGAAAGAATACAACAAAGGGGATTTAATCATTCGTTTTACTAATCATTATGCACTTATTACCCAACTTCTCTTTTTGAGCTTTTAAAAAAAAAACAAATTAGCTTTATTGATTATTAACTTTGCTTTTTGTTTCTTTTTTTCAAATTTAAAATAGGAGCTGACAACATCTCAGAAAAGTGGTGGGAATGTTCTTCAGATGATGTATGAGAAACCTGAACGATGGTCTTTTACTTTCCAGTCATATGCGTGCCTCAGTCGAATACGAGCTCAGCTTGCCTCTCTCAATGGCAAGCTCAAAAATGCAGAAAAACCTGTATTATTTTTTGAACGATCGGTGTATAGTGACAGGTATTTATAATGGCTTTTACTTGCCTGTTTGGAGTCTTTTGATAAAGAGCTGGGACTTTTTTTCATTCTGCTTTCCTGGGAATCAAAGTAATAGGACAGTCTGAGTTGGGGATTTGAGATGGAAAATGACATTCACAATCCTTAGTAGTCTGGTACTAATGAAGTTAGGAAAGTCCTTTATAATGCCTTCCCTTTATAATACCCAGCATCCGTTTGAACTATAGGGAATCTGATAGCCATCTCATTCAAATTTGCAGAGCAGCTTCAAACCCCGCCCCCACACCCCCAATCCTTTGAAAGTTCTTGCCTGCTTTGATAACATTTGTATCTGTCTTCTAGACTCACCAAAGCAAGGAGATCAAAAATCTACAGGGCCTTAGAATTGCCATGTGTTTGCAAAGTTTCTCTTGACTCTGAAGCTAGCTAAAAGTAGCAATTCTCAAGGAGTTTTGGGCTTTATTGATATTTATATGATTAGAATTATGATTGAGAAATTTTAAAAGTATTTATTTAAAATTAGCAGTAATAAACCCATAATATATTCACAGAAATAATAAGCTTGTGATGAAAACAACTATATTTTCCAAAACAAAAAAAAACAATAAGAAGAGTGACATTGCTTTACATTTTTACAAATCTCATTAATGTCTGACTTAATGGAAGACAGCTGGATTCTCCTGTATGCTTCTATATTCAATCTGTTGTGATACGTTGTTTTGGTTGTTGAGCAGTATATGAAGAAAATTTGGCCTCTCACTGACCCCCTGAAAGGATATTGGGGACTTCCAGGGGTCCTTGAACCACAATTTGAAAACTGCTGACCAAGAGCATATTTCTTAAAATAACGCATTTATATGCTCAGCAATATGTCTGGCCTTGGTAAGCACTCAATAAATGTTAGCTATTATTATAGGAGCTTTTTGGGCCATCTGGGAGAAAAGAACAGTCTCCTTTGGAGGGAATTCAGACGTTTGTGAGGCTGTGTCATGGAAGAAGCATGTTCTCTGGGAAAGCATATTTGGAGAGACTCTTGTTTTTTTATTATTGTCCAAGGGACTGTGTGCCAGAGTTTAGGAGAATGTTCCGTGTCCATGTAATAGATCCAGTTGCTTTTCCTTCTTTGTTTTCTTGGAGTGGATTTATGTGTTACTGGGGACTCTCTTTTAGGTATATTTTTGCATCTAATTTATATGAATCTGACTGCATGAATGAAACAGAATGGACAATATATCAAGACTGGCATGACTGGATGAATAACCAGTTTGGCCAAAGCCTTGAACTGAATGGAATCATTTATCTCCGAGCCACTCCAGAGGTGAGACCCATATACGTATGTTTGTTTTACTAAAACATTAACATTTTTTTTAGAAATCTTCTGTGATATCCAGTGAAAGAAATTTAAAGTCCTCTACACACACCCCAGTTCCCTACCTCCAAATTAGAAACTCCTGTGTAGATAGAGCATTCTACACAGATTTGACAAGTAATTCTTTTAGTCCCTTCTCTATTCTTTCTCTGTTCAATGTTATTTTTCTTCATTATTTCTTCTCACTTTTGCAGGTTCTATCACTTATCACAGCTAGAATAAGGAAGAAGCATGTCCTAGTATGTAGGCTTCATGAAGTGGGGCTTTGGGTATTTTAATTATTGTTGAATTTCCAGTGACTAGAACAGGGCCTGGGCATATAGTAAGAGTTCAGTAAATACTTGCTGAATGAATAGCAAACTTTATGGGGGTCCATTTCAAAAAATCTTTTCATGGTTGTTTGTAGCTTGGAATGAGTGAATAGTGGCAGCAACAGGATAGGAGAGACTCAAAGGACCTTAGCCATTTTCAGTTAAGGGAAGTTACTTAAAAATTTGCCTTTCACAATAGGTTATAACATAACTATTCTTGTTTATATATGAAATGATATAATGAATCCAGAAAAATAAGGAGATGCATTTCAAGAACTAACCTAAATAAGAGCTTACATTTAATAAGATTTCTGGGTTTGGTGCCTCCATTCCCATTGTTTTTCTTTTTCTTTTTTCCTATTTCTTCTCTTAGTCACTAAGTAGGCTTTGATGAGTGAAAATGTCATGACTTCTATCCTGAAGGTGGTTAGAATACTATGTTGTTATAAATGCTGAATATTAAACAAAAATAGGTCTCTAATTCCAGTGGATGACTTTTTTTTTCCCTCTTCTGACATAAAGTAAGCCAGAATTTATTCATTTTTATTTTTGAAGAGAATTTTTTATTTTTTAATGACAGAAATAGTAAATGCAGATAAAGAAAAAAAAAAAAGAATATGAATACCAATAATTCCCTTCTGTTAGAAACATTTTAGTTAATATTTTAAACAAAGTTTAACACAAAACTTAATTTTATTCTGTAATATTGTCTATAGTATCTTCTGATTCGAGGACCTTTTAATTATTGCAAATAAAGGATTTTTAAATTGACTCTGAAGCACAGTTTGTGTTCTGCCATAGTCCTGGTTTGTACATTGTTTAGGTTGGGGTTCTTATTTCTTGGGATAAATGAATAGGCTTCCTACATTCCATTAACCTCACACATTATGCAAAATTTTGTATATATGTGTATTTTCAGGGAACAAAAGATTTGCTCTCTTCAGTGTGGCTATTTAAATTTTTATTACTTAAAATTAACCAAAATTTTAAAATTCAGTTTTTTTAGTCACCAGATTAGCCATATTTCAAGTGCTGAAAAGCCACATGTGACTAAAGGCTACCTTATTGGTAGTATAGTATATTAATCAGAGTTCTCTAGAGAACCAACAGGAGGTACATATACATATGTACATATACTCACAGGCATACCACAGAGATACCTCAGGTTGAGTTCCAGACCACTGCAATAAAATGAATATCATTATAAAGTGAGACACATGAGTTTTTTAGTTTTTAGTGCATATAAAAGTTACATTTACATTATACTATAGTTTGTTGAGTATGCAATAATATTATGTCTAAAAAAACAGCTTACATACCTGTGGTGATTTGAAGCTGTATATACCCCAGAAAAACATGTTCTTAAATCTAATCCAATCCTGTAGGTGTGAACTCATTGTGAGTTGGGTCTTTTGATAAGGTTACTTCAGTTAAGGTGTGGCCCAGGATGGGTCTCAGTGCTCTTACTGGAGTCCTTTATAAATGAACAAAATTCAGGCAGAGAGAAAGCCATAGAAGCAAGAAGCTGAAAGAAGTGAAACACGGAAGAGAAGGGAGAGACCAACAGAGGCCGCCATGTGCCTTGCCATATGGCAGAGGTGTCAGGGATCACCAGCAGCCAGTCTTTGGGAAGAAAGCATCACCTTGATGATGCCTTGATTTGAATAGTTTTTTCAGCCTCAAAACTATAAGCTGATAATTCCCATTGTTAAGCCAACCCATTTCAGGTATCTCCTTTCAGCCACCTAGCTAACTAAAACAGATTTTGGTACTAGGAGTGGGGTGCTGCTATTGCAAATACCAAAAATATGAACATGGCTTTGGAATTGGGTAATGGGGGTAGAGGCTGGAAAAATTGTGAGGTGCTTGATAGAAGAGGCCTAGATTGCTTTGAAGAGACTTGGTAGAAATATCAGTGCTAAAGGTTCTTCCAGTGAGACCTTAGAAATGATGAATGTGTCATTCCAAACTGGAAGAAAAATGACCCTAGTTTTAAAGTGGCAGAGAATTTGTCAAACTGAGTCCCAATGTCAGATGGAAGGCAGACTTTGAAAGTGATGAGCTTGGATATTTAACTGAGGAGATTTCCAAACTAAATGTGCAAAGTGCAGCCTGGCTTTTCCTTGTAGGTTATAGTAAAATGCAAGAGGACAGGAATAAACTGAGAACTGAACTCCAAGGCACAAAGAAACCAGAAATTGATGGTTTGGAAAATTCTGAGCTTCTGGAAAGCAAGTTCCCAGAGAATAGTGCTCCATGTGAGGGTTTAACTGAGCATAGAACCAGTCAGCCATTTCAGTGCAAGTCAGGATTGGAAATGCAGTTATCCAGGAAGGATCTGTAGAAAGTCTAATGGGTGTGGTTCGTGGCACTCCAAGGTAATTAATTACATTAGTAACATCAAAGATCACTGATCACAGATGACCATAAAATACATAATAATAATGAAAAAGTTTGAAATATTGATAGAATTACCAAAATGTGACACAGAGACACAAAATAAGCATATGTTGTTGGAAAAATGGTGCTTATAGATTTGCTTGACAGAAGGTTGCCATAAACCTTCAGTTTGTAACAATATCTGTGAAGTGCAATAAAATGAGATATACCTGTATGTATATAAATATTAAGAGATTTAATTTAGGAATTGTCTCATGCTACTGTGGGGATAGGTAACTATGAATTCCGTAGGGCAAGTTAGGAGCTCTGATGAAAGTTTTTAAATCCCCCAGAAGAAGCTGGCTGGCTGAAGTAGAGATAGAGATTCTTTCTGACTGCTGAAATCAGTTCTTCCTTTAAGGCCATCAACTGATTGGATGAGACTTTGCTCATTGCTGAAGGCAGTCTCGTTTGTTGTAACCAGTGGTTAGATGTAACCAACCATTGATGCATTCACCTGACTAATGATTTAAGTCTATAAAATACCCTCATGGTAACTTATCAGGCTAGTGCTTGCTTCAGCAAATCTAGCCAAGTTGACATATAAACTTAACCTCCCCAGATAGTGCAGGGATAGAACATTTCCATCATTGCAGAAAGTTCTATTAGGTGTGCTGGTCTAGCATATTCATCAGATTAAAAACTACCAACTTTAGTGATTTTACATTATCTGAACATAGATATTTTATAATCAAGTTTAATTTAGCCACAAAGTAGGGTTACAGTGATAGATTGGCATACCTTTTAGCTGTCTTCTTAAAAATTCTAAATAAATGTTGTGATTTTTTTTCCTTTTTACCAAACTTATTGGTGTATTTCATGTGTGGATGCCAAAAGTTTATAAACTTTGTTTTTTTATTTATTTTTGAAAGTACTGCTTAATTGAGAGTCACTAAATGGCTATGAAAAGCACAAGAAGGAAAAATACTATTTGGATTTTCTAGAAGGAATAAATAGAGATTTTGGCTAGCATAACTTAAGGGGACACTAGGGAAGAAAATTTTGCTTTTAATGGCAGGGGACAAGACCTCCTTTTTTCCCCTTTCTTTTGCTTACTTTTAGAAATGCTTGAACAGAATATACTTACGAGGAAGAAATGAAGAACAAGGCATTCCTCTTGAATATTTAGAGAAGCTTCACTATAAGCATGAAAGCTGGCTACTGCATAGAACACTGAAGTAAGACTTATTATTTACTATTCATTTTTAATTCCTTTATTGATTTTTTTTTTTTTAGGAGGTACCAGGGATTGAACCCAGGACCTCATACATGGAAAGCAGGCGCTCAACCACTGAGCTCCATCTGCTCCCCGCTTTATTGATTTTAATATAAAATTTAGAAGATGTGAATTGCAACATGTGAAAAATTTCATTTTCATCCATTTTATTTATTGGCATTGTAGCATCTCCCAGAATTAGGTGTGGATTTTGATTCTCTTTTGATTGCAATGAGATTCTGTTTTCTTAAAGTTTTTATGACTTATATCCTCAGTAGTGGTGTCAGCATAATATACAGAATTTCATTTTAGGTGATAAAATAGGAAATAATGTCTACATACATTATTTAGGAACTTTCAGAAGAATTTTAAAATAATATATTTCAAAATTGTTTCTTATGACTTGGGAAATAGTATAGCATAGTTAAGAGCATGGACTTGGTCATTAGTCAAATCTTGATTCATATCCACTCTCACTTATTAGTGTGCTACCTTGGACAACCTCTGAGCCTGAGCGACTTCTCTAAGCCTTACTTACCTCATCTTTAAAATGCAAAAATTCCCACTTTATGGTGTGTGTGTGTGTTTAATTTTAAACACTTTATTTTGAAATACTTTCAGACCCCATATAGAGAACTCCAACGTACTCCTATACCCCCAAATACCCAGATCCACCAACTTCAACTTTTTATCACATTTGCTGTTTCATTCTATCAATCCATCTATTTGTCTATTTACTAATCCATTTTCTGAACACTTCAGTGAAGTATATCATGCACCTTTAATTCTTACTACTGCCATATATATTTACTAAGAACAAGCAGTCTATATTCTACTTTTTTCATATATCCCAATAATGTCCTTTTGAGCTTTCTCTCCTCTCTCCTATCTTGTTAGATCCCATCCAGGATCATGTATTGCCTATAATTGTGATATGATATGTTTTTTTTAGGAGAAGCACATGCCACAATGCCTAACTTTATATATTTTTTTACCTGAGATTTTTAGCTACATGTAGTAAAATCTAGGTGAGAAAGAAGGATCTTCCAGATGAAGTGCTTGCAGGATAACTTCAGTATAAAATGATTAACAACATTTCAATTTTCCAATGATGATATAAAAATGAGTTTTACTCTCTTACTTACTGCTTTGTTCATCTCTCTTTTTAAACAGAACCAACTTTGATTATCTACAAGAGGTACCTATATTAACACTGGATGTTAATGAAGACTTTAAAGACAAACATGAGAGTCTGGTTGAAAAGGTAGACTTAGACAAGGCTAAAAAATAATATTTGTTTTGTCTAAAAAGTTGTGTTAAGTTGTGAGAAAACACTTCTAACAGAAAAGCCTACATAAAGCTATATTGAGACACTTAAGGGTTTTAGAGTACTTTAGACTGTTTGAATCTAGTACTGACTTCAAATTCTAGGTTTATGGTCTTCACTAAATTAAGGAACTTCTTTATCCTACAGTTCTTTTATCTGTAAGAAAGGAGAATCACAATAAGAAATGTTCTTTCTCACCCCCTTCTCTGCTTTATCCCTTTTTGCCTAATCTTTGAGTCATTTTCTTAATCAGAGTTAATGTATCCCCCAGGTAATTCTGGAGTTGACCATATTCTGTTAAGGGAGTGGTACCCATGTTGACTGGGAGATAATGTGTTAATAGAGATTAATAATGGGGATTGTATGTCAAAAATCCCTATATCCCTATATTCATGTTAAAACCTTAGGGTTTTAAAAAAAAGACACAATTTCTTTTTCAGTTTTGAGATAAATTTAATTTTTCCTTTCCCCTGCAATAAAACATCTGCTGTTTATACTCATAGTGGATATATCTCAAGAATTTTGAAAATCTCAACTTTTTTAGATAACTGCTCTAGCATGTAGTTGTTTCTCCCATGGTGTAAAGATAAAGCACATCTGGAAAATTCAAATATCTTCTTCCTACTATTAATGACGTTAAAATATAGGTAGAATTTTCACTTATAATACTAAAATAAATTAATTTATGTCAGCTTTTGTACTACTAACAAACATTAATTTAACTGAATCTGTAAAATCACCTTTTAAAAAATGCGGTAGCATATATATAAAACACAAAATTTAGGGAAGCGGCTGTGGCTCAATCAGTAGTGTTCCCGTTTACCATATGGGAGGACCTGGGTTCGGTTCCCGGGGCCTCCTGGTGAAGGCAAGCCCGCCCGCAAAGCGTGGTTAGCTGACCCAGCAAGCACGAGCAGCAAGGGGGGGATAAATGAATAAATAAATAAAATCTAAAAAAAAAAAAAAAAAAACCACAAAATTTCCCATTTTAACCATTTTAAAATACTTCAGTGATATTACTTTCACAATTTTGTGCTACCTTCACCACCATCCATTTCTAAGACTTTCATGACTCCAAACAGTATCTATTAAGCAACACGCCTCTCACCCTGGCTTCTGGTATACTATTATCTAGTTTCTATCTGTATGAATTTGCTTGCTCTAGATCTTTCATGTAAGTAGATTCATATAACATTTGTACTTTTGCGTCTAGCTTGTTTCACTCAACATAATGCTTTCAGGGTTCATCCATGTTGTTGCATGTATCAGAACTCCATTCCTTTTTGAGGCTAAATAATATTCAATTTTATGTATATACCCCATTTTGTTGATCCATTCATCAGTTGATGGACACCTAATGTTTCTACCTTTTGGCAATTATGAATAATATTTCTGTAAATATTGGTGTACAACTATCTGTTTGAGTCCCTGATTTCAATTATTTTGAATATTTACCTAAGAGTGGAATTGCTGGAACATATGGTAATTCTATGTTTACTTTTTGAGGAAATGCAAACTTCTTCATAGCCACTGCACCATTTTATAATCCCACCAGCAATGTACAATGGCTCCTTATTTCTCTCATCCTTGTCTACACTTGTAATTTTCCATTTTCTTATTAATAGCCATCCTAATGGATGTGAAGTTCTATTCCATTGTGGTTTTGATGTGCATTTCCCTGATGACTAATGATGTTGAGCATCTTTTCATATACTTCTTGGCCATTTGCACATTTCTTTGGAGAAATGTCTATTCAAGTCCGTTGCTATTTTTTATTTGGGTTTTACTTTTTGTTGTTGAGTTGTAACTTTTTTTTTTTTAAGCAATTTATTGAAGTTTATCATTCATACATGAACATACATAAACTATAAGTGTTCAGTAAACATCGTGAACTTACAAAACAAACATGCATAACATCACGCAGGGCTCCCACACATCATTCCCCTACAAACACCCCGCATTGGTGTGACACATCTATTAACAAATCATGAAAGAGCATCATCAAAGTATTACTACTAGAGTCCGTATCTTCCTCACCTTATACATTTTTTTTTAAGGATTTATTTACTTTTATCCATTTTTACCCCCCTCCCCCCCCGTTTTTGCTGCTTCTGTGTCCATTCACTGGGCAACTCTGTGTGTCTGTTTCCTGCCCTCTCTTATCATCCTTCTCCTGTCTTCACTGAGATTTGATCTTCGGAACCTCCGATGTGGGAGAGAGGTGTCCTACTGCCTGCGCCACCTTAGTTCCTGGTTTTTCGGTGCGTCTCGTCTTGGCTTTCCCTTGTGTCACTCTCCTGTTATGTTATCATCTTGCTGCGTGGCTTGCGGGGCCTGGCGGCTCACCTGCACATAGGGCCTGGTGGCACACCCACTCGCAGAGCCTGGCCGCACACCCGCTCACAGGGCCTGTTGGGTCCACGTGCATTCTATTTTTTTCTTTTTTTCTTTTTACCAGGAGGTCCCGGGGATCGAACCCAGGTCCTTCCATAAGGGACATAGACGCCCAACCACTGAGCCACATCCGTCCCCCTGCTGTATCTCTTAAGGTTGACCAAAGATACCCAAAGTTACAGTCTTTTCCTATACAGAATAGTCACGTAATAAATCAGGCTTAGTTTATCACCAGCATTCTAAAAACCAGACCTAGGGAGAAAAACTAGGTCTGGGGACACATGCATGGTTTCTAATATAGTGAATGTTTAGCCTACCCTGATTATCACAAAATCAGGACAGCAAGAATATTTTCACCTTATAACTGTTTTTTAATATACAGAATATTAAACTCTTATCAGATGTGATTTTCAGATCTTCTCTCATTCTGTAGGTTGTCTTTCCCTTCCTTGATAAGATCCTTTGCACAAAAGATTTAAATTTTGATGAAGTTCTGCTTATCGATTTTTTTTTTCTTTTGTTTATGCTTTTGGTATTTTAAGTAAAACCACTTTTTAATTTATCTAACACATCTGTTTTGACTAAGAATCATCATTTCATATTATTAATTTTTACTTTTATAAATAATACTAGCCTTTGGCTTTCCATTTTAGGGTATTTTTATAAAGCAAATACTATTTTTGTCTCTTTAGGAGATTTACTATGTACTCTAGAATATGCAGGGTACAGGGTCTTGTTGCATTGTGGTCTTGCTCATTTGGCTAGGTTCTTTCACTACTTA
The DNA here is from genome assembly GCA_026826555.1 of Tolypeutes matacus. Lineage (NCBI taxonomy): Eukaryota > Metazoa > Chordata > Mammalia > Cingulata > Chlamyphoridae > Tolypeutes > Tolypeutes matacus. The sequence continues at coordinate 40,379,814 of JAKSZT010038599.1, forward strand.
CATGACTTTTCCCATACACTTGCCTTGCAGAGTACATGATTCAAATTTATGCTGCAGGAAAATTACAAATATACTATATGTCTGAACCTCAGAATTGCTTAAACCAGTGTGATCATTAATGTTATTAATGCTAATGTACATATATCAGTGTTTTGTGTTATTTAAATGAAGAGATGATTAAATGATTAAATTAGCAATTCTGCTGTTTTAGAACTTTTTCAATCTTAGATATAAATTTGCTAGTTCCTTTAATGACATTTTAGGTCATTCATCTTGTACTACTGAAGTGTTTACCTTTATGTCTATCTAAAGTAAATGCTTTGTGATAGAATTATCTATATAGTTGGGGCTTCAACTATTATATACTTTTAATTGAAGCTGAATATTAGCTATCTCTAATTAATCAAGGAATTATATTAATTTTTTTTCCTTCCTTTAGGTCAAAGAATTTTTGAGTACTATGTGATCTTGCTGAGGACTACAGGCAGCCACATGGTTCCAGATACTTCAACTTTGTATATCTATGTAATTCCATGTTCATACAAGTCTCTGGAATACCCAAGTGTTTAACCATTTTTAATGCAGGAGAAAAAAACTTTTAGATGAACCTTATGCAAAAGTTTAAGGGTCACTTTAATGTTACATAGCAAAGAGTAGTGTGTTCCATATAAATTAGTGTAGCTATTAAAAGATGAAAAGTGGAAATGAAGGACTTCCTAGAATAAGGATTCTGACATTTTGTTATAAATATTTTTGATCAATTGTCTATCTACCTTAATTTATGTTGAAGATAAGACTAGGTCTGATACTTAATCACTGCACTGATATTTATTAATGTGTCTATGACACATATATACAGGAGCAGGTTAGACTTTGTTTCCAGTTTGGTGGTGACATAATCTATTTTAGAAGACACTTAATCTTTTCTATGCCTTTGTTTCTTGTCTGTGGTATGGGTGAGATTTCTTTCATCCTTTTGCTTGGGATTTTGGCCAATTAAAGAGGAAATGTTTCTGTTGTAAAAAAGATAGCTGAAAGTTATTACATGAGTATAAATATTCCATTTACCTTGAACTTAAAATAGCTACCTGCTTTCTCCCTTCTCAGACTATTCTTTTAGGATGCAAAATGATTATTATAGTTAATAGGTTTGTTTAAACTGTGATTGTCCTTCAGTCATTTAAGGTGGTATAGTTTTACCTAAATTTCTTCCCGTTTTTATAGATAATGTTAGTTGGACATAGTAAGGGATGAGATTTTCCATTTTCTCTATTGTTGCTGGACTGGGAATGAGTAGTCTTTTTTTTTAATCTTTATACTTAGTATAAAGTTTGTTCTTAACAGTTTGTTTATTCCCAGTCCTTATTTCTTGCTTCTTCCCACTTTCCCTACAGTCTGGATTAATTAGACAGCCTATTTTGAAGATTAAATAAAAATCACACATGTTTACTTTGACATTTTTTTCTGCTGTGATCAGTCTTCATAGTTTGCTTTGTTTCTCTTTGGGGTTTTGTCTGAACTTTTCTTTCCTCCTTTAAGAGAATGATTGTTTCCTTTATTTATGTATCCTGAAAATATTACCATTTTTGTTGTTGTTGGTGAGCTAGAAAGTATATATTATCAGAAAAGAAGACCAGGTAGAAAGATTCCATTAATAAGGCACACACTTAATTACTTATATGTAAGCTACTTACATGAATACTTATAATTTTAAAAATTTGCATGGACTCATCTTAGGCCAGTATATAATTAAAGAGGTTTTCTGTTTGTTTTTTATTTCAGTTTGTTTAGTTAAAGTGTGCACTGTTTTTTCTTACCTTTTTAGCAACATTTTAGAAAAATTCTGTTTTTTAGAAATAAGGGGGAAAGTCACTTTTACTTCAAAACTACCATTTTCCCTTTTAAAATTTATCTCTTTTTCTTTGATTTCTTATTCAAAGGTGCTAATTTAGTGAGTTAACCAGTCCAAATGCACTAATCTTTGAAAAGGGCACTTAGTTTTTAAACTGTTTTATTATATTGTATAGGGGTTTTGGGTTTTTTTGTTTTTCGTTTGAAAAATGAATTTGTCTACTTAAAGATTTGCTTATTAAATGAGTATAATCTCATGAACTATAGAGCTACATTCATTGAAATGATTGCATCTTTTTAGACTTAAAATTATTCTACTTTTGAATAAAAGAATTATGACTATAAAAAGGTGACAATGGTCTATATAAATTACACTGATTTTCTTTTAAGTGGGGACTTGTAATTAAGTGATTCTTTAAAAATGTTTAGTTTAATGACTTTTTTTAAGTCTGAAGAATTGAAAAGCTAATAAAAATTATTTGTCATGACTCAAAATCTCTACCAGTGGGATGCACACAAAAGAATTGAGCCCAGTGAACTGTACTATCTCTTGGGTCCTATCTTCCATATCACATCATCTTCTGTCAGAGTAAATGTACTAATTTTATAGTTTACTATTGTAGGTAGATGATTAATTGCTCAAGACTTATTTCCCTCATCCAGAATTTTCCCATCTGCTATGCATGAAGCTTAGCCACCTGGAAGTTAGGTCTGTCATATTTAAAAGGACAGGGAAGTATTTTAAAAGGTCTGTATTGTATTACCTTCAGAAAAACACTAGGTAAGTTGCTTAAAGTGTTTACAAATCTTGGTAAAGAGTAGTCTTCCTCATTTGAAAACTTCCCTCTCTCTTTTTTGTAATTTTTAATTTTGAAATAATTTTAGACTCACAAGAAGTTGCAAAAATATTATAGACAGTTCCTGTATACCCATCACCCAGCTTCCCACAATGATAACATCTTACTTAATCATAGTACATTATCAAAACCAGGAAACTGAAATTGGTATATTACTCTTGACTAAACTACAGACCTCTTTACATTACTAGTCTGATCTCTTTTTTAAAGCTTTAAATGAGAAAAGTACTTAATAGATAAAATAACTTGGTATTTTCAGTTTAAGTTGTGAGTCCTCCCCTGCCGCCCTGCAAATTTATAAAATAATTTATCTTCTAGGTCATTATGCTCAGAAACATCCTCACTTTACCTCCTAGGCTATCATGTTTTCACAACTCCTAAGGTCTGCAAAGATTACTTTACTCTATTCCTACTGGACAACGAATTTCTTGCTTGTAACAAAATAATTTTGTCTTACCTAGAGGCATGAGCTATTTAGATTTAGTAATAATACTTTGGGGAATTTTTGAGGTTATCCTAATAAGGTTGCCTTTAACAAACAATAGGATGTATTTGTACAATGGATTATTTTCTTATCTTCAGATCAATATTTGAATATTGTAAAAGGAAGACAAAGTTGAAATACTTTGTTTTTTTTTTCTGTATTCTGTGTAGTGCCTTGCAATGTTGTCATTAATTACCATTTTGAACACATTTGAATAGTGCACCAGGTAATTTTGCTTTGCATAAAAGTATGTCAAATGAGAGAAATGAAGTGGCTGCATCTTCTATAACTAGTCTCTTGTGTAGATGCTATTTCCATGTGTTTTGAAGTTCCCTATATGAATAGAATTTATATTTTAAGTGCAGTGTAATTTTAAAAATTGGAAGTCTCCACAAAGTTGGAAAATTGGTGGGAAAAAATGGTCCTAAAAGCAGAATGCATCTTCTTTTTTATAACATTACTCAATTTGCTCCATTGGCTCAGCAACACTATTTTGATGTATTAAACATTGCTTAGACTACTAGCCATCAAATCATTGGTTTGAGAACAATATAGTCAAAGTGGTCATAAGTTATTATTTTGTTGATGGTTGATAAATGAAATAAACATGTAAAATATGTTTAGTAAATGAAATAAACATGTAAAATATGGTGATTGTTTTAACTGATTGATCTTAAAACAATGAATTGAATATTGCTCGTTTGGAACAGTTGCCCTGAGAAACTACTCTTTTTTTTTTTTTTTTTTACAATCAAATCAAGTTTATTATTAATATTGATTAAAATGGCCATGAAAATGTAAAATATTATAAACAAAAAAGGATTATATAGATAATCTAAGTAAAACAAAAGTTCTAATTTGTTAAATAAGTGAGGTTAGTATACTTTTTTATTAATGAGAAGGTTTCAAGAACCTATAAAACAATACAGGGGAGAGATCTGGACAGTATGTTAGCCTTTCATTTAATATTGGAATTCATGCCTGAAGGTGAAATGATGCTTTGTGGAGGAGGAATGTTAGCCTATCTCAAAAAACATAGATAAGAAACTACTCTTATTTCAAAGATTTGGCCATTATTCAAAACACCATTGAGCCTGAGTTCAGAGTCTGAGTCATATATTTTTTATGTGATTCAGATTCTGTGTGTGTGTGTGTGTGAAACTGGATATGGTTTTTTTAATAGCCATTAAAGTCTAGTGAATAAGATGGGTAGTCAAACTGGAAAACTGCTTTTGATCATTAGAGGAGGTAACAGTAAGGGACTTAGAGCTGTTTTCTTGTTATGAAGTAGATGAAGGAAATTTGAATGTTTTTGTCTAATGGCAGACTCTAACCTGAACATAAAGCATTGTTATTTCAAGGCCACTACTATAGAAGGTTCTGGTACAGTTGTTTTTTTTTTTTTTTTAAAGAGCCAAAACTTTGTGTTCTGTTATGTTTGCATCTGGTAAATAAAAAGTCATAGTTAAATAAGAATTTATCTTTAATAATTTTTTTATTCAGAAGGAACTGGGGATTGAAACTGGGAAGCAGGTGCTCAAACCACTGAGCTACACCCACTCCCCTATCTTTAATAATTTTAAAATCACAGAAGCAGTAAAATTAAGCACACTGGCTCCCATGACAGACTGCTGGGTTTAAATCCTGGCCCAGGCACTTAGTAATTATATAACTTTGGGCAAGTTATACATTTAAATTTCTTCATCTATAAAAGGGGGATAAATAATAGTACCTACTTGGGCAGTTTAAATGTGTAGTACATGTAAAGCATTTCTACTAGTACTGTTCTTTCCTTCATTCACTGTTGGCTGGTAGAAGTATCTGAAAAATTGGTAAGTTTTTGCAGTTATTAAAAAGAATGAATACGGTAGAACTGGAAAATATCCACTGTATGTTTCAAATAATAAACTTTAATTTTAGAACAGTGTTTTAGGTTAATAGAAAAATTGCACAGCAAGTACAGGGACTTTCCATATATTTCTCTCCCACAGTTTCCCCTATTATTAACATCTTGCGTTAGTGTAATACATTTGTTACAACTGATGAAACAATATTAATACATTAGTAGTTTAGGCTTCACTCTTTGCTGTACAGTTTTATTGGGTTTTGACAAACACATAATGTCATGTATCCACTATTACTGTATCGTAGTTTCATTGACTTAAAAATGCCCTGTACTCCACATATTCATCCGTACCTCTTTACCTCCTTCCTCCTGAACCCTGTGTTTATAATTTTTTCTTTTATAGAATGTCATATAGTTGGAGTCATACAGTATGTAGCCTTTTCAGACTGGCTTCCTTCACTTAGCAATGTGCATGTAAGGTTCCTTCATGGTTTTTTGTCTTGATAGCTTTTTTTTTTTCTTTTTTAAAGAGAAGTTATAGGCTTACAGAAGCATGCATAAAACATAGAGTTCCCATATAGCTTATTTCTTTTATCACTGAATAATATTCCATTGTAGGGAAGTACCACAATTTGTTAATCCATTCACCCATGGAAGGGCATCTAGGATGCTTCCAGTTTTTGGCAATTGAGAATAAAGTTGCTATCATATGCAGGTTTTTGTGTGGAAATAGATTTCCAACTCCTTTGGGTAAATAGCTAAGAGTGTCCTATTAAGTGAAAATAGCTATAATGTGAACTCATCTTTTTTTAAAAGTATGTAGGGTATACATTTGTGTAGAGAGAGAAATTCACCAAACTGTTCATTTTGGTTACCAGGGGAGTGGGATTGGAATGGTAGTTAAGATTCCTGGGAGAATTTTTCTTAAAGATGAAACCTTAGGCAATTTATTCAATATCAAATTTATTCTTTCAGCAAATATGTGTGCCATGAACTGGTGAAGGAACAACTAAGTGTTAGGAATTGTTTTTCCCCTTGAGTAAGTTAAAGCTGCGTAAAGGAATTAGGTTGTTAATAAATATTTTTTTATAGAAAACTCGGGAGAATTTGATGCTTGATACTCTTAATATCAAGAGATTTTGCTTCTCTTGGAAGTAGATGGGAATAATAGGCTATGGTTATTATCTCTTGTTTTTAAGCAAGGTTCATAAAGATTTTTGTATCCCTTCCTAGAATATAGGTTGCAACAAAGAGAACTCTGTCTATAAATTATCTTTAAAGTCTATGTGTTTAGAAATTGCCCTTACTCTTTCTCTTTTTGTAAAAGGTCTTATTTGGGTAAAAAGATTATCATTAGTGTCGTGAATCCAATGTTTCTACCCTGGGGAAGTAATAAAAGGGGCCGTGATACTCTGTTCCTCACCTCAACAGTTACACAGATTTTCCAGTAAGGGCATGGTTGTAGGCTGTAGGCAAAAAACCCTGCAGGGCCTCATGCCATCTTTGGAGGAACAGTGCAGATGATAGTTGGATAATACTTGATATTATTTAGAAGGGAATGTGAATAAAGTCTATTTGTCTCTGATGATGTCCTCCAATTTCTATTTTATTTCAAACAGTTTAATCAAAGTAGAGGGAGAGGGGAAGCATTCCTAATTTCATGGATCCTAGAGCTATATTTTAATACACATTTTAGTTTGCTAGGCTTCCAAAATGCAATATACCAGAAATGGGTTGTCTTTTACAATGGAGATTTATTAACTTGCAAGCTTACAGTTCTGAGGCCATGAAAGTGTTCAAATCAAGGTATCATCATCAGATGCTTTCTACCCAAAGACCAACTGCCAGCAATCCTGGACTCCTTTGTCATTTGGCAAGACACATGGCAGCATCTGCTGTCTCTCCCTTTTCTCCATGTTTTGTTGTTTCAGCTTGCTTCTAGCTTTCTCTCTTCTTCTTTCTCCATATTCATCCTGTTTATAAAGGATTCCAGTAAGAGAATTAAGACCTACCCTGGGCCACGCCTTAACTGATCATAATCAAAAGGTCCTCCCCCACAGTAGCTTTACACTCACAGGAATGAATTAATTTTCTAGTGTCCATCCAGCTTCAGATTCACAATATAGAAAGTTAAACAATTAGGAAAATTAGAAAAGAAACAAGTAGAGTTTTGGAAATCTTAGCACATCCTTGGATTTCATTATACATTCTCGTGTTTGCACATGTGCATATACATAGACAGTTTCTGCATTTGTGTGTATTTGTGATCTTTAGAAGGCTCTTGTTTACATTCAGAAGCCAAAATGTGAAAGTATGCTGAATCCCATATTGAAAATGTAATAATACAGTTTTGTTTTTGTTTTTTCAACATCATTTTTATTGGTACATATTAATAAAGCATAAATCCATCAAAAGTGTACAATCAATGGATTCAGTGTAATCACATATTTATGCATTCATCACTTCAGTCATTCTTAGAGCACTTTCATTATTCCAATAATAAGAATAATAAACAAACAAAAAAACTCATCGCCTTTTAATCTCTATGCTTCCCCTGCCATACATAGCTGCTATTCTTTTTCCTTCTCTCCAGTATATTTGTATTTATATTTTATAAAAACAGTTATATATGTAATATCAGTCATTCGTGTTTTACATGAAGTTTTGCTGTCCTATACAGTACCATGTTAACAATTTTTAGCTTTCCTTCAAGTAATATACATGACCTTAGACTTTCAACCACTGTCATACCCATACAATAGTACTGCTAGTTACAAACACCATGATATGCTTTAACCTCTCCTATTCATTTCCAAAGATTTACAAACAACCTTTTTGCAAATTCTGCACAAATAAGTTTTTGAACACTGAAATTTGATTAGCAAAAATTCTTTTAAGTTTTATATTAAGTGAGAGATACCTGTACCTAACTTAATGGACATAACATTGAAAATTTTATAAATTAGAATTTGGGTATATAAGTATTTTCCCATTGAGTTATAAATTGAGATGATTTCTGCTTAATATCCAGTTATTGGTGATAATAAACTTTTTTCCCTTCATTAAAGTACAGTATGCCCATTAAAACAGTTTGGAGATTGCAGAAATGTTCAAATAAGAAAAAAAATAGCCAGATTCCCATCATGAGGAAATAACATTGTCCTTCCTAGCAGGCTATAACTCAGTTTTATGTACTTTCGTCTACAAATAAACTTTTTCTCCTTTTTTTTTTGCAAAATTTAGATCATGCTATACATTCAATTTTGTGTCCTCCTTTTCCCCCTTTTTAAAATATATTGTGAACATTTTCTTATGCTTTTAAGTAATTTTTGAAAATGCAGTTAAGCCCACAATTTCTTGATTTTATAAGGTTTGAAAAGTACTGAAAAAATGAGAAGGAAAATGTTTCCAGTAGTCCTACCACTGTGATAACCACTCACAGTATTTCCTTCCAAGCTGTGAATTTCTTTGCTCCCCTTCAAACAGAATTTAAGGGTCTGTGGTAACTATTTAATTTCTTTTAAGTGAATAATAATTTTATAAAATGAATTTCTTTAAAGAAACAATATGTTAGGAAATTCGTATTTTCACATTTTGTATGCTTTTGCATTTGTAAAAGTCCTCTAGTCCAAGAGTGTTATAATTCTAACAATTTACCCATAAAATACATTTGTGAATGCTTGCATGTGTGTGTGAGATGGAGCACTATCTTACAGTTTTTGATGGCTTCTTCCTGTGGAGAGTATATGTGATTTAGTCAACGGTTAAGTCTGAGTCATTCCTGAATTTGACATTCCACTTTTTAATTTATCCTAAACCTCTTATTTTCTAGCCCTTTTACAAGACATGCTCACCTTTTATTCTTTTATATCCAGGTGAAGCAGTTAACTTTTTCTTTTGGACCATGTTAGTTTAAGAAAGTGTTTATTGATTTCTTAAAAGTTGCCTAGGAGCAGCTGTCTCTCAAGTGGTTAAGCACCTGCTTCCCATATATGAGGCCCTTGATTTGATTCCCAGTACCGCCTAAAAAAAAAAAAAAAGTAAAACAACTTTAGGAGTGGTTGTGGCTCAAGCGATGGAGCACTTGCTTCCCACGTGGAAGGTTCCGGGTTCAGTTCCCTGTGCCTCCTAAAAACAACAAAAGCAAAAACAACAAGCAAACAAATGGAAAAAAACCAACTCAGGGGAGCTGATGTGGCTCGGTGGTTGAGTGCCAGCGTCCCACATATGAGGCCCAGGGTTCAATCCCTGGCCCCGGAACCTCAAAAATAAGATGACTAGCAGACGAAGTTTTTATATTTTATTCTTTTTTTTTTTTAAGGGGCATTGAACCCAGGACCTTGTTCATGGGAAGCAGGTGCTCAACCACTTGAACTACATCCACTCCCCTATATAAAGTTGTAACATGCTGAAATTGTGTGAAGCATGCTTACTCTGTAAATTACTTGCTTTCTCACCCTACCCTTAAACTGTGAGATTAAAATTTGCACTTCAGCAAAATTAGTTTATTACAAATTAAAGACCTTAGGAGTTGCCCTCCAATAGCTGAAATCTTAAATGTTAAAACCTTAAATGTTGCACCATGCCAGCTTATGTTGGACTCTTTAGGGAGATTTGTGTGTGTGTGTGTGTGTGTGTGTATGACAAATGTGAAACTTGAAGACAGATCTACCTCTTATTTTGCTGGGTGGCCTTGGGCACGCTTTGACTTCTATAAACCTCAATTTTCTCATTTTTGAATTGTAATGGTAGAACCTTTCCAGGACACAGGCTTGCTGTAAGGAGCCCAAAACAGAAAATCTGTGAAAGGACTTCATAAATTATAAACGTACAAATGTTAATAGTTATTCGAGCTACTCCAGGAAAGAAAAGTAAAAGGCAAAGGCAGCTCTTGATTACAGCAGGCTATGGTCTCTTTTCCTTTCAGAACAAATGGAAATTGGGTATGTGAACCCTCCTGTAAGAAATACAGAATTTAGCTTTGTCTTGACATTCACATATTCTTTAGCAACACGTACAATTTCCCTAAATGACCATCTCCCTTTCTCTTAGAGCAAGAGAGAATACAATTTTTTTGTACTGTTTTAATTTTGAACAAACCATTTTTATGGTATTAGGTGCTTGAAAAAAAAAAAGAACAAGGGAGAAATAGTATGTCTGCTCACCACCACCTGCTAATTTTAGATTGGCTAGGAAGCCCTGTTTGACTGCCTTTGCCCATCTCATTTGGCAACTCTTGAGCCTGCATCATTCAGAAGATAGAGAAGCTTAGAAGGTGGAAAACTGGATTTCTTTGATTTCCAGATGTCATTGCTGAAAAAATATATCATTGCACACCATTTGAAGGACATTGGCTGTAAGTAAAACAGTAAGTACTTTCTTTTAAGTCTAATGGGCATATGCAACACAAAAAGTATGTGTTTCCATTTTTCTTCCTTAACAGGTGATGAAGAAGGGATGGACCTGTTCTAATTTCATTTTCATCCATTATCAAGAGAAGTATTAATTTAGAAAAAGATGCAACTAGTGCATATACATATACAAATACATACATACTCAGACATTTTTATGGCCTTTTAGAATAAAATCCTTTAAAATGAAAGGGAAACAATATGAATGCCAGGGAAAGAAGAGTACACAGAAGCAGTCCTGGAAATGACAGATTTTAAGATGAATATATTAAATTAGATGAATTTAAAAGTTAAAGGAAATAGAGAAATCTAATATTCCATTTACCTGAGTAAATGATACCCGTGGATCATTTAAAAATAAGCATACATTTTTACAGATAATAAAATTTAACTTATTTCTAGAAAGTGAAAAAAATGTTATTGTTGGATATAGTAATTTTACAAAAAGTTCTGTTAAAAGTCATATTATCTGTTTTGTGTGTTTTTTCTTTTGTCTATTAATTATTTTACTAGTTTCCTACACCAACATTCCTTTAACTATTGTTAAACTACTGTTTTCCCTTAACAGGAATTTTGTTAAATGAGTTAATACATGTTATGTAAGTGCTTAATAAATGTTATCAATTATTATAATTGTTTGTGTCTGGTATTTTTAATATGAGCATAATAGTGTATCAAAATTATATTAGAAAATCCACTTAAAACCAGCTCTATTTCAGGCTATATTAACTATTTTACATAACTGCATAGCTAAGATGAGATTCGCTTTCTTGCAGCTTCTCCAAAGTAGATTTTTTCTTCCTTCTCCAAAAGTGTTTGACAAAAATTTACATTGTGAATTTAATCTTATGTGAAGTAGTAATATAATATAATTTTGCCTACTGAAAAAACCTGTGAAAATATTGCTCTTTTAAAATTTGTCATTATGAAATCAGTGATACATAAAGGAGAATCCTTTTAGAATGACAAATTCAAAGATAAATTTTTTACAGATCTAACTTGCAAAGTAAGTTTCGGGAGGATTTTGTAAAGTGCTTTATTGTTTGCAAAAGACTTTTATATACTTTATTTTTAATCCTCCTAATAATTCTGTGAAGTAAATAGTAGTATGCCTTTATTTATTTATTTATTTATTTATTTATTTATTTTTTTTTTTTTTTAAGATTTTATTTATTTATTCATCCCCCCCTTGCTGCTTGTGCTCGCTGGGTCAGCCAACCACGCCATGCGGGCGGGCCTGCCCTCACCAGGAGGCCTCAGGAACCGAACCCGGGGCCTCCCACATGGCAAACGGGAGCCCCACTGATTGAGCCACAGCCGCTTCCCAGTAGTATGCCTTTAGACGAGAAAACTGAGACTTAGAGAAGTCACAGTTTCTATATGACAGGGCCAGGATTTCAACAAGAGACTGAAATACTAGAAGGAATCTACAGAAACCATGCCTACACAGGGAGGGATATTGTAAAAGATTCCAAAAGGCCCTTTCAAATCCATATCTCTAATTTCTGTAGTTAGGTAGCACGGTTTAGTGGAAAGCTTGTGAATAGACCTGGCTGTGTTAACTGTAGCAAGTAATTCGAACTCTCTGAACCTCAATTTCTTGTGTGTAAAAGAGGGACAATTTTTAATAACTTGTAGTGTTACTGAAATGATGAAATGAGATAATGTGGAAAAGGGCAGGCGCTTAACTGCTTTAGAGCTATTGTTAATATGTGTAATCAAAATACAGTAATCCTTCAATATACCACATTTGCCTCATAGCCTGTTAAAGCCATGACTTTGAAGGAGAGTATAATGATACTAATTAACAACTGTTTTCAGTGAATGAAGAAAATGAATGGAGAATGCGTTAAAGATGTTAATAGTGGAGGAGGGAATTGGATAAAATGGAACCCATGTAGATATTTTGAAATAGAAAAGAAAATTGCAGGGAAGCGGCTGTGGCTCAATCAGTAGGGCTCCCGTTTACCATATGGGAGGCCCCGGGTTCGGTTCCCAGGGCCTCCTGGTGAAGGCAAGCCCGCCCGCATGGCGTGGTTAGCTGACCCAGCAAGCACAAGCAGCAAGGGGGGGATAAATGAATAAATAAATAAAATCTTAAAAAAAAAAAAAAGAAAATTGCAATTAAAAGCAATACAGATGGAAGAAAGAACACTGCAGGACTAAGAAACAGCCCAGGACCTAGTTCAGTGATGGGAAAGACAGTGAGAACCACTTGGCCAAATCCTGGACGTACAGTTTAAGGACCAACTATGTATGAGGGAAGCTTCCTGTATCCTTTAGAATTCAAGGAAATGAAATCTTTCAGCAGTGGAGTAGAATGGTTCACATTGCACATGGGCTTTTAGTCTGATAGACATAGGTTAAAATCTAGCTGTGCCATTTGCTGGCTGACTGACCTTTGAACAAGTTAACATTCCTGTGTCTCTTATGTAAAATGTGGATAATAATTCCTACCTTATGAGTTGTATTGGCGATTAAATTAAATATATATAATTTGTTTATTGTCTCCTCCGCTGCCAACAAAAATATAAGATGTATATGGGTAGTAACTGTTTTTGTCCCTTTACCTGGTATATAATATTTAATAGTAGGCCCTCAAATTCTTATTGAATGGCTGAATAAATGAACTTATCATAGTGTCTGTGTGTGTATGTGTAAGTCCATATGCCTCACTGGATGATGTGAGGAAAATACTCCCAATTTGCAGTGGTATTTATAAAATTCATTTTACCATGATCTGCCCTTGTCTAAACTTCTATTACATTTATCGTCCAACCATTCAAAGCAACATTTAATCACATGATTTATGTCATTATATATTTTTGTGTTTTACTTTCCTAATTTTATTGCTAAGTTCATGAAGCGCAGAGAGTGGTGCTTATCCATCATCATTCAGTCTGAGACTATGCTTGTGGTATCACTAGATTGGAATAAGAATATATATTGTGAGTTACTGGGCCACATAACCAGGAATTTATACAATAGAGTTTTCCAGGTCTTTTGTAGTAGAACAAGTAAAAGCTTAATTTGAAATTTAAAAGTCATGATTGGTCTTGGTGGGATTTTGGCTGAAGATGAAAATTCATTTTCTTCAGTAGTCTCACACCAATTAGGTATACGATATTTGTCAGATGAAAGGCTGAAAGACATAATGTAAATGGACAAGAGAAGGACAAAGATGGATATGAGAGCATTTATTATGTTCTAATTCCAATCAATGGCTATGTGTTAGTAGATATTTTGAGGTATTCTTTGACAAACATGATCTCTTGCTTCAGTGCCTTTGCACCTGTCTTTGGAAATTTTCCCTTATCTCCTCCCCTTCATTTGTTACTTCCGGTTCATCTTTCAGTTTTTAGCTTGATGTCACTTTCTCCAAAGCCTCCATTGCACTAATCTAAGTCTGGATGAAATGTCCCTACTCTGGATTCCCATAGCATCCTATACTTTGCTGATTATAGCACATATAAAATTATATTGTAATCACATGTTTATTTTCATTTGCCCTGTATTAGCCAAAAAGGGTGCTGATGCAAAATACCAGAAATCTGTTGGCTTTTATAAAGGGTATTTATTTGGGGTAAAAGCTTACAGTTACAAGTCCCTAAAAAAATCCAACTCAAGGTACCATAAGAGGTACTTTCTCACCAAAGTCTCTTGCCATGTGTTGAAGCAAGATGGTTGCCCATCTCCGTGAGTGTTCAGCCTTCTTCTTCTTAAGGCTCCATGGGCCCCGTTTCTTCCAATCTCAGCTGTAGGCTGGAGGGCTCATTTCTTCCCAGGCCTTCTCAGCTGTTCAGGACTCTGGTCTCTTCAGCTGCAAGCTATCAGGCGAATGGCTCAGCTCTCCCGGGGCTTTAGTTGTTTGAGCCTTCTCCTTTCTGTCACATAGCAGGACCGAAATGACCAAATTCTCTCCTCTTTCGTATCTTCTTCTGTGTGTCTTCTTGAGTGAGTGCCCATTTATATCAGCCCACCAAGGGGGTGGGGACTTAACCTGAATTACACCCTACTGATGTGGTCAAATCAAAGGCCTAATTTTAACATAATTTAATCAAAGACATCTCAGCCTAATTTAATATAATTAAAGGGGATCATACCCAGAGGAACAGATCAGTTTACAAACATAATCTCTCTTTTTGGAATTCATAAATAATCTCAAATTGCCACATACCCCCTCACACAAACAACTAGAACAGAAGTTATATATGTCTTACCATTATACCCCTGCACAGTGCCTAGAACTCAACAAATATTTGTTGAATAAATAGCTTTTAAATTCCTCTAATTTTGACTTTAAAAAGAGAGAAAATCCTCAAAATAATAGCTGTCATTTATTGGATGTTTGTTAAGTGACTGGGCATTTACATATGTTAATATTTAATCCTTCAGACAATCCAGATGGGGCAATTGAGGTTCAGAGAAATTAACTTGCTCAAACTGCTGAGATCTGGAGCTAAAGCCTCTGATCTTTCTACTTGGTAATACTACCTCTTTCATACCTTATATTTATTTACATAAGGCTAAAAAGCTTCTTTACTCCTTACAGCAGCCTTGTGAAGCTAGGTGGCAAAGTCATGATTTCAAAATTAGATTCTGAATCAAGTACATTGCCCATTCCATGATAACACCGCTGTCATATTCTGGGGGGTTCAAAGGTCTTTGCAAATGTTTGTATGTATTGTGAGAATTTTGATTTTTACCCATAATAAAAAAATAAATTAAAAAAAAAAATGGTGAAATGATAGAGCGAGAAAAAAAACAGACAAGGAGTACTTGATTCATAAATAATGGAAACAAATACAGATAGATGTATTTTAGCAGGGCTGGAAGAAATTTTTTATTTTCTTTGTCATTTTTTCCAAGAAAAGACATATTAATAAAGTTAGTAATAATCATTATTAATACAATCAAGTTATTTCTTCCTTGTCATCTGATGGTTTCTTGGCCTCATATTGCAATGGTGATGATTTCCTGGCCTGATATTGACATGAGCTCTGAATTCATAGAATCCCTACAGAAGAGCCTATGGTGGTTATCAAATGGTGCTGTTGGGTGAATTTGATGCAACTCCTTCCTACCATTGACCCTCGTTCTTACAGTAGTTTGTCTTGAAAATTGCCTATCCCAAATTCCTCAAATTGTAACTTCTGGCAGGACAGCAGCACAGAGGGTTTGCCCCTGAGGTCTTTAGCTTCGGCCATTCTTGGCCTAAGACTTGACTTTACTCTTTTTTAAAATTAAAAAAAAAATTTTAGGAGGTACTTGACTTTACTGTCCCACCAAAAATTACTTCTGTGGAGAGTTAAGAGGGTTAGGAATGGGGTAATGTGGGAGTGTTGTATTTTGGACTGAAACAAGCAGAGGCCTGGAACTAAGGGAAGCAATTCTCCACAAAACTTTCCCCAAAGTGGAGAAGTCCCAATACATGCAGAGAAAAGAAAATTCAGGGTGAAAAGAATTCATATGTATTTTTTTGGAACTTCCTGAGTGTTTGGCATTGACTTTGACACATATAGGCCACTGGGCTGTAGGGCAATGCAAATGCAAAATCTCAAAAAGAATAGGTATTTATTTAAAATTTTTTCAAAGCTTTAGAAAATTTTAGGTGCCTAAGACCATAATTAACCTGAATTCTGTTATGTTCTCTGACCAAAATGTTAGGTTTAACTGAAGATTTAAAAACCAATGACAAATTTGGAAATAAATTGCTCTAAAGCAAATATAATTCCAAATATATCTTGATTACTGGCTACTTTGTTTTGCCCTGTACTGTTCTGTAATGTTTGATGAAGTCCCCGTTCATTATTTACTTTTCTTTGTTTTCCCCCACCAGTTGTGTATATATATGTTTCTGTTTTCCTTTTGACTTTGCATTTGTTCTATCTGGCATTGGAATTTTGTTGACTCTGTGAGCTTGTGAGGGAAAAGAAGGAGGGATGTAGATAACCTTTCAATATTTGAAAGAAAGAAATATCAGGCTAGTTTTTGTTTTTTTAAATTGAAGTATAATTTATATAAAACAAAGCCTGTAAATCTTAAGCAAATATTATAAAGCATGTATACATCCATTTAACTACCACCCAGGTGAAGACAGAGAAAATTTTCAGTACCACAGAAAGTTTTCAGTTATGCCCTCCCAGATATTATGTACTCCCAATGATAACCACTATCCTGACTTCCATCACCATAATTTAGTTTTGTCAGACCTGCCATTTTTAACAGTGCTTTTCATATAAGACATCATGAATGGGAATGCTTGATGTAAAATTTGGGTATTGGGAGTAAGTTCATGTTCTTTGGCATGAGATATATAACAGGTGTGATATGTCCATTGCTTTCCAAGACAGAGAAATGCCCAACTTGTTCCATTCAGCTCCACTTTGGTCAGAGGGCAGGGTTTTCCCTTAAGGGGTCCATCTCCACAAAGGATGTATAAGTTTCCCCACATAAGTCCCACTCTCTCTTCAAATGATACTTTAAGGGTGTACAGGTTTGTTGGATGGCTAATAGCTACAGGCAGTGGGTGATCTTGTCACTGTACATTGTAAGCCTTAATTTCCCATTCCCTATCCCCACCCCATCCTCTGTAATCTATATTCTATTCAGTGCTACCATCACTACCATCCATTTCCAAAACATTTTCATCATTCCAAATAGGAACTCTTTACATTTTAAGCCTTAACTTCCCATTTCCTATATTCACCCCATCTCCTGTAACTATATTTTAGATTCTGACTCTGTGAGTTTGCTTATTTGAATTATTTCATATCAGTAAGATCATACAATATTTGTTCTTTTGTATCTGGGTTATTTCACTCAACTTGATGTCTTCGAGGTTCACCCATGTTGTCGCATGTATTAGGACTTCATTCCTTTTTATGGCTGAATAATATTACATTGTATGTATATACCATGTTTTGTTTATCCATTCATCAGATGATGAACACTTGAGTTACTTCCATCTTTTGGCAATTGTGAATAATGTTGCTATGGACATCGGTGTGCAAATATCTGTTTGAGTCACTGTTTTCATTTCTTTTAGGTATATACCTAATAGTGGAATTGCCAAGTCATATGGTAGTTCTATACTTAGCTTTTTGAGGAACTGCTGAAGTGTTTTCCACAGCGACTGTACCATTTTACATTGCCACCAGCAATGAATGAGTTTGCCTATTTCTCCACATCTCTCCAACATATTATTTTTCGTTTTTTTAATTAAATTTTATTTTTTTATAGCAGCCACTCTAATTAGTGTGAAATGGTATCTCCTTGTGGTTTTGATTTGCATTGCCTTGATATTTAATAATGTTCAGCATCTTAACAGGTGCTTTCTGGCCATTTGTATATCATTTTTGGGGAGATGTCTATTCAAATCTTTTGCCCATTTTAAAATTGGGTTATCTTTTTGTTAAGTTGAAGGATTTCTTTATATATTCTGGATATTAAACCTTTATCAGATATGTGATTTCCAAATATTTTCTCCCATCGTGTAGGTTTTTATCTTATTTCATGCTAAAGTCCTTTAAGATAAAAGAGTTTTTAATTTTGATGTGATAATATTTACTATTTTCTTTCTTTTGTTGCTTGTGCTTTGGATATAACGGCTAAGAAACCATATCTAATACCAGGTCCTGAAGATGTTTCCTTACATTTTCTTCTAGGAGTTTGATAGTTCTGACTCTTATATTTAAGTCTTTGATCCATTTTGAGTTGATTTTTGTATAAGGTGTGAGGTATGGGTCCTCATTTTTTTTTTTTTTTTTTTTTTTGCAAATGGAGATTCAGTTTTCCCAGCACCATTTATTAAAGAGATTGTTTTATCCCAATTGAATGGTCTTTGCCCCTTGTCAAAAACAGTTGGCCATAAATGTGAGGGTTGATTTTGAGCTCTCTATTTGATGCTATTGGTCTGTCTGTCCTTGTGCCAGTACCATGCTGTTTTAATTACTGTGGCTTTGTAATAAGTTTTAAGATCAGGAAGTGTGAGTCCTCTGGCTCCATTCTTTTCTTTCAAGATGGCTTTAGCTATTTGGGACTCCTTACTCTTCCATATAAATTTATATATATTAAAAATATTTATTATATATATATTAGAGAAGTTATGAGCTTATAAAACAATCATGCATAATGTGCAGAATTCCCATACATCATCCCTCCACCAACACCTTGCATTGTTTTGGAACATTTCTTACAGATTATGAAACAACTTCACAAAATATTACTACTAGCTATGATCCAGAGCTTACAATTGGTATATTTTCTCCATATACTTCCCTATTCTTAACACCATGTATTAGTATTGTACATTTGTTATAGTTCATGAGAGAACACTCTCATATTTGCACTGTTAACCACAGTCCATCATCCACCACATAGTTCACCGTGTTATCCAGTCCCATGCCTTGTACATCCATCCAAAACATACACTCAGTGGCTCTCATTTTCATCACAGAGTTATGCATCATTACCTCAGTAAATTTTTGAATGTTTTCCTTAGTCCAAAAGAAAAAATCCCATACCCCCCTATTATTGATCATTAGCATTGATATAGCACCTTCTTTGACATTGATGCAAGAATATTACAATATTGCTGATAACTATGGTCATAAGTTACATTAATTGTATTTTTCTCATGCATCACCATATTCTTACCACCTTGTAATAGTGACATACATTTGTTCTAGTTCATAGAACAACATTCTTGTATTAGTATTATTAACCACAAACCTCATCTACCACTGGGTCACTATGTTATTCAGTTCTAAGGTTATTCTCTAGCTTTCTTTCAATAGACATTTATGCCCCTAAACTACCTTTCAGCCACAATCCCATTTATAAAACAACCATGTTAGTTATACTCACTATAATATATTACATCAACTCTATCCATTACTACATGTTTACAGTTAAGTTAATTAAAAATTCTACATACATTAAGCATCAGTACCCCTTCTCAGTCCTCATCCTATCTCCTAGTAACCTATACTCTAGGTTTTAACTCCATGTGTTTATTCTTCGTATTTAGTTTGTATTAGTGAGACCATACAATATTTTTCATATTGTGTCTGGCTTATTTCACTCAGCATAATGTCTTCAAGGTTCATCCATGTTGTCATATGTGTCCCAATTTCATTTCTTCTTACAGCAGCATAGTATTCCATCTTATGTATATATCACATTTTGTTTATCCATTCATTGGTTGATGGGCACTTGGGTTGTTTCCATCTTTTGGCAATTGAGAATAATGCGACTATGAACATCGGGGTGCAAATGTCTGTTCACATCCCTGTTTTCAGTTCTTCTGGATAAATTCCCAGTAATGGGACTGCTGGAACATATGGTAGCTCTATATTTAGCTTCCTGAGGAACTGCCAAACTGTCTTCCACAGAGGCTGCACCATTTTACCTTCCCACCAACAGCGAAGAAGTGTTACTATTTCTCCACATCCTCTTCAGCACTTATACTTTTCTGTTTTTTAAAAATAATAGCCATTCTATAAGGTGTGAAATGGTAGCTCATTGTAGTTTTGATCTGCATTTCCCTAGCAGCTAGTGATATTTGGCCATTTGTATTTCCACTTTGGAAAAATCTTTATTTATGTCTTTTGCCTGTTTTTAATTAGGTTGCTTGTCCTTTTACTGTTGAGGTGTATGATCTATTTTTTTTTAAAGATTTTAAAAATTTATTTATTTCTCTCCCACCCACTCATTGTTTGGACTTATTATGTCTGTCTGTCTTCCTTGTTTCTTTAGGAGGCATCGGGAACCGAACCTGGGACCTCCAATGTGGGAGATAGGCGCCTAATCACTTGAGCCACCTCCATTCCCTGTTTTGTTGTGTCTCACGTTATATTTTTCTTCTTGTGCCTCTTGTTGTGTCAGCTTTCCACGCCTGCCCGTTGCACGAGCTTGCTGTCTTCTTTAGGAGGCACTGGGAACTGAACCAGGGACCTCCATGTGGTAGGCGGGAGCCCAATCACTTGAGCCACATCTGCTTCCCTGTATGATCTTTTTTTTTTTATTTTTATTTTTTATTAAAGATTTTATTTATTTATTCATTTATCCCCCCCTTGCTGCTTGTGCTCGCTGGGTCAGCTAACCACGCCGTGCGGGCAGGCTTGCCTTCACCAGGAGGCCCCGGGAACCGAACCCAGGGCCTCCCATATGGTAAACAGGAGCCCTACTGATTGAGCCACAGCCGTTTCCCTTGTATGATCTTTTTATATAGCATGGAAATCAAACCCTTATAAGATATGTGGTTTCCAAATATTTTATCTCATTGAGTAGGCTGCCTTTTCACCTTCTTGACAGAGTCTTTTGAAGCACAAAAGTGTTTAAGTTTGAGGAGGTTCCATTTATCCATTTTTTTCTTTTGTTGCTCATGCTTACAGTGTAAAGTTTAAGAAACCCCCACCTACTACCAGGCCTTGAAGATGTTTTCCTACATTTTCTTCTTGGAGCTTCATGCTTCTAGCTTTTATATTTAGGTCTTTGATCCATTTTGAGTTAGTTTTTGTATAAGGTGTGAGATGGGGGGTCCTCTTTCTTTCTTTTAGCTATGGATATCCAGTTCTCCTAGCACCCATTTGCTGAATAGAATTTCCGACCCATCTGGATGGCTTGACAGCCTTGTCAAAAATTACTTGACCATAGATGTGAAGGTCTGTTTCTGAACCATCAGTTCGTTTTGGTCTATATGTCAATCTTTATGCCAGTACCATGCTGTTTTTACCACTGTAGTAGGTAATATGATTTAGAAACTGGAAGTGAGTGTCCTCCAACTTAGTTCTTTCTTTTTAAGATGATTCTGGCTATTTGGGGTCCCTTACCCTTCTAAATAAATTTGATAATTGGCTTTTTCATTTCTTTAAAAAAAAGGCTGTTGTAATATTTATTGGGATTGCATTGAATCTGTGTGTCAATTTTGGTAAAATTGACATCTGAACAATATTTAGTCTTCCAATCCATGAACACACGGAATGTTCTTCCATTTATTTAGACCATCTTTGATTTCTTTTAACAATGCATTGTAGTTTTTTTTTAACACAATCCTTTATGTCCTTGGTTAAGTTTATTCCTAAATATTTGATTCTTTTTGTCACTATTGTAAATGGAATTTTTTTCCCTGACTTCCTCCTCAGATTTCTCAGTGCTAGTATATAGAAACGCTACTGATTTTTGCATATTAATCTTGTATCCTGCCTCTCTGCTGAACTAGTTTATTAGCTCTAGTAGCTTTGTTGTAGAGTTTTCAGGATTTTTTAGGTATAGGATCATATCATCTGCGAAGAGCCAAAGTTTTACTTCTTCTTTTCCAATCTGGATGCCTTTTATTTCTTTTTCTTTTTTTCCCCCTTATTGCTCTAGCTAGAACCTTTTGCACTATGTGAGTAACAGTTGTGATAGTGAACATCCTTGTCCTGTTCCCAATCTCAATGGGAAAATTTTCAGTCTTTCACCATTGAGTACAGTGTTAATTGTGGGTTTTTCATATATGCCCTTTATCATGTTGAGAAAGTTTCGTTTCCTTCAATTCCTATCTTTCGGAGTATTTTTATCAAGAAAGAATGTTGGATTTTGTCAAATACCTTTTCTTCATCAATCGAGAGGCTCATGTGATTTTTCTTCTTCAAAATATTAATGTGATGTATGACACTGATGGATTTTCTTGTGTTGAACCACACTTGCATGCCTGGGATAAAGCCCCCTTGATCATGATGAATATTTTAATATGTTGTTGGATTCAATTAGTGAGTATTTTGTTGAGATTTTTGCATCTAATTAGTAGGGAACTGGGTCTGTAATTTTCTTTTTTCATATCTTTACCTGGTTTTGGCATTAGGGTGATGTTGTCTTCATAGTATGATTTTGGTAAAGTTCTTTCCTGTTCAATTTCTTGGAAAAGTTTGATTAAGATTGGTATTAAATCTTCTTTGAATGCTTGATAGAATTTACCTGTAAAGTGATCTGGTTTACGGGTTTTCTTTTTGGGGAGGTTTTTGATGACTGTTTCAATCTCTTTATTTGTGATTGGTTTGTTAAGTTCTTCTATTTCTTCTAAGGTCAGTGTAGGTTGTTCATATGTTCATAGGAATTTGTCCATTTCATCTATGTTGTCTAGTTGGCATACAGTTATTCATAGTATCCTCTTATGTTCTCTTATTTCTGTTGGGTCAATAGTAATGTCCCCATTTTCATTTCTGGTTTTATTTTTTTTGCATCTTCTCTCTTTTTTTCTTTGTCAGTTTAGCTAAGGGTTTGTCAATTTTGTTGATCTTCTTGAAGAACCAACTTTTGGTTTTGTTAACTCTCTCTATTGTTTTTGTTAATTCTCTCTATTGTTTTTTGTTGTTGTTGTTCTCAATTTCATTTATTTCTGCTCTGATCTTTGTTATTTCATTCCTTCTGTTTGCTTTGGGAATAGTTTGTTGTTCCTCCAGCTGTGCAGTTAGGTCCCTGACTTTGGCTCTTCTTTTTAAATGTAAGCTTTGAGGGCTATACACTTCCCCCTTAGCACTCCTTTACTGCATCCCACAGGTTTTGAAATGTCATGTTCTTGTTTTCACTCATTTTGGGATATTTACTGATTTCTCTTGCAATTTCTTCTCTGACCCATAACTATTTAAGAGTGTATTGTTTAATCTCCATATAGTTGTGAATTTTCCCTTTTTCTGCCTGTTGTTGATTTCTAGCTTATTCCATTATGATCAGAGAAAGTGATTTGTATATTTAGATCTTTTTAAATTTATTGTGATCTGTTTTGTGATTCAACAAATGGCCTGTCCTGGAGAAAGATCCATGAGTGCTTGGGAAGAATGTATATCCTTCTGTTTTGGAATGCAATGTTCTGTGTAAGTCTATTTGTTTTTGTTCACTTTTCATATTATTCAAGCTCTCTGTTTCTGTATTGATCCTCTGCCCAGATGTTCCATCTAATGATGAGAGTAGTGTATTGAAGTCTTCAGCTATTATTGTAGAGACATCTATTTTTCCTTCAGTTTTGCCAGTGTTTGTCTCATGTAATTTGGGTCACCCTGCTTAGGTACATATACGTTTATGATTGTTATTTCTCCCTGGTGAATTTCCCCTTTTATTAATATATGGTGTCCTTCCTTGTCTTGTCTCTAATAACAGCTTTGCTTTTAAAGTCAGTCTATTTCATCCCATATAAGTATAGCTAATCCAGGTGTTTTTATTTTTTTTTTATTTTTTTTTACTGCATGTGTGGAAATCTTTTTCCATCCTTTTACTTTCAACCTATTTATATCCTTGAGTCTTAGATGAGTCTCTTATAAACAGCATATAGATGACTCATATTTTCTTATCCATTCCACCAGTCTGTGTCTTTTTATTGGGGAGTTTAATCCATTAACATTCAATATTATTACTGTAACGGCACTTCTTATTTCACCCATTTTGACCTTTGGGTTTTTATCTGTCATATCTTATTTTTACCAGTCTTTTTATGCTTTTAGGTACTTTTACCAATATAATCTTCATTTCTAGGCTTTATTCCAAACTTCTGTCTCCTGTGTTTTCTTCTCAGGCTGTAGCACTCCTTTTAGTATTTCCTGCAAAGCCAATCTCTTGGTTATAAACCCTCTCAGTTTCTGTTTATCTGTGAATATTCTAAACATATCCTCATTTTTGAAAGTCAGTCTTGCTGGATATAAAATTCTTGCCTGACAGTTTTTCCCTTGAAGTGTCTTAAATATATTATACCACTGTCTTCTTATCTCCATGGTTTCTGATCAGGACTTAATCTTATTGGGCATCCCTTGTATGTGATGAACTGCTTTCCTCTTGCTGCTCTCAGAATTCTCTATCTTTGGCATTTGACATTCTGATTAGTATGTATCTTGGAGTGGGTCTATTCAGATTTATTCAGATGGGACTATATTGTGCTTCTTGGACATGGATATCTATGTCCTTCAATAGAGCTGGGAAAAATTCTACCATTATTTCCTCAAATATTTCTTCTGCCTTTTTCTCTTCTCTTCTCCTTCTGGGACACCCATGACACATATGTTTGCCCATCTCTTGCTGTCATTTAGTTCCTTGAGACCCTGTTGTTTTTTTTCCCATTCTTTTCTTTATCTGTTCTTTTGTGTGTTCACTTTCAGAGGCCCTGTCTTCAAGCTCACTGGTCCCTTCTTCTGCTTCTTCAAATTTGCTGTTATATTCTTCCAGTGTACTTTTAATTTCATTTATTGTGCCTATCATTCCCATAATATCTGCTATTTTTCTATGTATGGTTTCAAATTCTTCTTTGTGATCACCCTTGTCTTCTTACTATCCTTAATCTCTTTAGCCATCTGTATTAGTCAGGGTTCTCTCAGGAAACAGAATCAACAGGAGATATCTGTCAATAATATGAAATTTTAAAAGAGTCTCTCACACGACTGTGGGGATGCACAAGTCCAGGTTCCGCAGGCAGGCTGCAAACCAGTGGCTCCGATGAAAGTCAGATGAAAGGTCGTTGATGAGTTTCTGGAAGTTGCCTGTCCATCGACAAGCTGGGAAATTCTCTCTGAATGTTGAAATCACTTCCCCTTTTAAGTCATTCAACTGATTGGATAAAAGCGCCACCCATTGATGATGTAATCTCCCTGATTGATGCTGATGTAATCAGCTATCCATGCAGTAAACTCACTGGTGATTGAAGTCCATAAATGCTCTTGTATTACAATTAGCCCAGTGCTTGCTGGAACAAACACCTGGACACAATTACCTGGCTGAGTTGACACATTAGCTTAATCATCACACCATCTCATTGAATTTAGTAAGGAGATTTGTTTGAACATCTGTTATTGGTTGTCTCAATTCCTTTTTATTATATATATATATATATATTTTTAGGAAGTATCAGGGATTGAACCTAGGACCTCATACATGGGAAGCAGGTGCTCAGTCTCTGAGCTATCCCCATTCTCCTAGTTGTCTCAACTCCTTTATGTCATCTGGAGGTTTAGTTTGTTCCTTTGACTAGGCCATATCTTCCTATTTCGTGGCTTGTTATTTTTTGTTGGTGTCTTGGCATATGAGTTCCTTGATGGATTTATTCTGGGCTTGGTTTCTCTCTTTAGTCTAGGGTTTTCTCTTTGATTGGCTTTAGGCTACAGCCCCTCTTTGATACTTGATTCAACTTATTTTGGAAATTTATAGTGGTTCATGTTTAGCTAATCTGAAATTTTCAGCTCTTTTTCATCTGTTTCTTGCCATTTCTCCCTTGCTGGTGGCAGAGTAGCAGCTGAGGATGCAGTTGGTACTATAAGCTATGGAGGCTGAAGCTGCCAGCCTTGTCCCAGGCGTCAGTGAAACTTCTCCCACTTTTCTCCCCTGCCAGGGGTAGGGAGAGAGCCACACTGTGTATAGTAATCCAATATGTGCAGGCCAAGACTATCTGTAGTTGCACAGAGAGACTGATGAAGCTCCATGCCCCTTCCTCCCCTGCCTAGGGCAGGGATGGAGCCACAGGTGTGGGCAACAATTTTTTTCTGTGCAGGCCAAAAGTGACTGCAGTTGCCCAGAGAGGCTGAGGGAGCACTGTCACTCCTCATGCCCTGTTAGGGGTAGGGATGTAGTCATATGGGTGCCCAATAATCTAGTCCATGTGAGCCAAAAGCAAGTACAATTGCCCAGAGAGTCTGTTGCAGGTCCCCCAGCTTCCTCCCTTCCAGAGGCAGGGCTGGAGCCCAGGCTAGGACAGCAATCTGACCAGGTGGAAAGAAGCCAGTCCCAACCATCACTGTGATTTTCATTCAGCCCTCTTCCTCTTATGCTAGGGGCAGAATTAAAATGGAGGCTACTGGCCTCTTTCTGGCACAGACAGTTTCAGACTTTAGCTGTACTTAGGATTGAACTTAGCCAGCTGAATTTACTAATCAGTAGCTGAAGTCGGTGCCCAACCATCTCTTCCTCCCTTGTTTTGGGGAAATGGAAACAGCAGGGTATGGACACTGGCCTCTGTGGCATGGAGTGCTCTACACACAAATTTTCACTGCAGATGGACAGTTTCCACCTTCCATTTTTCCAAGGATGTTGCAGGATGCTCTTCTGGTCTCCTTGGTCCCCCAAAAGGTGATTTAGGTAGCTCTGGGTCATTACTAACTTCACTGTAGGATGAGCTGATTCTTGGAGCTCCCTATTCTGTCACCATCTTGCCCAGCCCGCTTTTCCATAAAATTTGATGATAGTCTTTTCCATTTCTGCAAAGATGGCTTTTGGAATTTTATTTTGAAAGAAAAGCTATTTTATTTAAAAAAAAGGGGTGAGCTCTGGGAATCTGGGAGTGCAGGGGAACAGGTTAGTCTGTTCAGGCCTTCAGTGTCCTGATGGTGATTTTGTCCTTTTCAATGATATGGACAATGACTCCCATGCCTGACACTGCATTCTGGTCCACAGCATTTATCATGGCTTGGGAGATTGTTTCAAACTGGTGTTCTGGATCCATGTTGGGCTTCCAGAGAGACTCACACATTCCATACATTTGTTAGGTGCAGGTGCCACTGACCACAAAGTCATTGGTCACTATAGAGCAGCCAATGAGGTCCAGAGAGTAAATGAAGGGCTTAAAGTCTTTGACTCCAACCCAGCAATGACTGACTTAGTGTAGTAGGGGCCAAAGTGCTTCTCATGCAAGAGGTTGGCCACCATTTTCATGAGCATGCAAGGCTTGAGCTGCCAACCCTCTTTCAGTTCTACATGACCATGATAGCCCCTCTGTTACAGGACATAATAGACATGATTATGGTGTACTGGAACCCCTAATCTCCACTGGGATTCCAGTAAAGCCACTCTGGCCCTGACTGTGTAACCATCCTCACGCTTTTTCAGAATTTTGGTTGGGATTGTGTTGAATCTATAAATTAGTCTGACTAGGATTGACATCTTAACAATAATCTTTTTTTTTTTTTTTAAAGATTTTATTTTTTTTTTTTTTTATTTTTTCCCCCCCCCCCCCCCCCGCTGCCCGTGCTCGCTGGGTCAGCCAACCACGCCGTGCGGGCGGGCCCGCCCTCACCAGGAGGTCCCGGGAACCGAACCCGGGGCCTCCCATATGGTAAACGGGAGCCCCACTGATTGAGCCACAGCTGCCTCCCAGCAATAATCTTTTAAACATTATGTTTTCTTAAGATTTTGTCCTTTGCTGTCTCATTTTCATTGTACACTTTCTGCCTGTGACTTTATCCATTCATTCCTGTGATTTTAATTATTGTTTTTTTTCCTAATGATGCCTTTGACTGGATCAGCTAGTTGCCTATACAATAACTTTTTTCCTTATTAAAAGGAATCAGCTTTCCCCTCCACTCCCAGGGCAGCTATGTGCCCAGATAATACATGCACTTCCCCAGGCTCCCTTACAGATATTCATAGCCGTGTGACCAGTCCTGGCTAATGAGATGATAGAGGAAATATGGGAAGATTCACCTTCCTGCCTTTCTACATGAACTCTGGTCACAGTGCCTGAAGACACATTTTCAATCATATGACCATGAGAAAAGAAACCACATGCTAAAGATGGCAAAGCAGGAAAAGGGAAGGAAATTGTTTCTTTGACAACACTCTTGACAAGCTGCATTGACCTTGGACTAGTTACTTCTTGATTTCCTGCTACATGAGACAATTAAACTCTTTTTCTTGTTAAGCTACTGTTTATAGGGATTTCTTGTTATTCACAGCTGATTGCTTTTCTACCATACATTTCCTAAAGCCAAAGGTTGATTAAGACTATTACAGACCATAGGCACTGAAAAGATTGTTATTGAAAGGAGTTTTTCTCAATATCTCCTTTCATACACTGACTTAAACACAAAAGTGCTGGTTGACAAATAGCTTCTATACCTGCTTTGAACATTCACAACTGCTTTAATACTATAATAGTGATTCTTAATTTTCCTTGGTTCCTCACATTCAACTATTGGTTTCTGAAAACCCCTCTTCCTAGAAGTACAGCATTTAATTTAATTTTCTTAATAAAATTTGTTTTAGTTTTAGAAATGACATAACCTTTTTAAAATATCTAGATGGAGATCTTTTAAGAACAGAAATGGTAATCAACTGCTTTAAGGGTTTCTGTTATCAAAGATAACCCTTAAGAATCAGTCATTAGATCAGGCTAGAAGTCAAAGAATCAGAAGTCTTTCTTATTTGTTTGTTTTATATATTTATGTTTGTCTCCCCTACAGGAATGGAAGTTCTATGAGGGCAGGGATGTCTATTTTCTGCACTATTGTGTCCTAAAAGTCTAAATAACTAAATGCCACATAGAAGATACTTAGTATTTATTGAATGAATGAAATGAATGAATGAACGGTGAATTTATTAGTATAAAGTGTAATACAGTAGACTTCTGTGTATCAGTCAGAATAAATTAGGAGTAACATATGCAGTAACATACTCCCTTCACCCCCTAATATCAGTGACTTCACAACACAAAAGTTTACTTCTTAATCACGTTATATTTCCAAAGTGGGTCTTGCACAGTTACATAGGTACTGATGGTGAAGGAGTCTCTACCCTTTGTGGTGATTTGGAGCTGTATGCATCCCAGAAAAGCATGTTCTTAAATCTAATCCATTCCTGTGGGTGTGAACCCAGTGTAAGTAGGACCTTTTGATGAGGTTACTTCAGTTAAGGTATGGCTCAACTCAATCAGGATAGGTTTTTATCCTATCACTCGAGTCCTTTATATGAGAATGAAATTCAAATATAGGGAGAGAAAGCCATAGAGGGAGTAGCCAGAAGCTGAACAGCAACAGAACCCAGAAGAGAAGGGAGAGACCAGGAGATGCCACCATGTGCCTTGCCACCTGATAAGCTAAGGACAAAGTATTCCTGGCAGCTAGCCCAGAACACCACAGTCTTCAGAGAGAAAGCATTGCCTTAATTATATCTTGATTTGGACTTTTTTTCTTAACTTCAAGAACTGTGAGCCACTAAATTCCAATTGCTTAACCTAACTCATGAGCACTTGCTTGAGCAGCCAAGGAAATTAAAACACCTTGTCTGTTGCATCTATAACTGCTAAAGATGGGAAAGCTGATATGACTTGTATATTGGTTCTTAAAAGTTTCTGCCTGGAAGTGGCATACAATGCTTTCCCATTTTATTAGCCAAAATAAGTCACATGGCTAATCTCCAGGAGACAGGGAAGTGAAATACCACCCAAAACCCAGACAGAGGAGAACTAGAAAGTTTAAACAGCTCTAATTGTTGGGTATGTAATATAAAACTAGAGATACTGAATTGCAAATTCTGTGTCTGGCAAAATAGTAGGGTAGGTAACTGGATTAGTCATTCTATTGAAAAGCAACTAGAAATTCTGGATTGAATATAAAAGTAATTCTTGAATAATTCCATAAGCTGAAAATAGAGTAAGGAATACTCAAGCTAGGAAATGAATGAAGGTGGAAACTAGAGATGTGGTTTCACAGAAATCTACCTTTTGAAAATTGGTGTTAAGTGGGGTGGGTTGGTGGGCATCAGTTTCAATAGCTAGGTAAAGCATGGAGAAGCTTATCCTTTAAAATATGTTTTCTTGGTTCTAATATAATTTGTTGGAAAATCTAAGGCCAGAATCTAGATTTCTTTGTTCTCTTCCAGCAATTTAAGAAAATACATTTCCAAGGACTCCAATTTCCGGGAATATGGCAGACTAGAAAGACACAGGACTCTGTTCTCTTCCAGAAAAATAGCTAGAAGACAGGCAGAAACATCCTGGAAAAAATATTCTAGGGTTTAGAACACCAGGGAAAGGCTGGCACTGCCAAGAAGAGAAGGGGCAAAGGAAAAGAATCGCAACAGCAAAACTGTGAGTTAAAAAATGCACCTGCAACTGCCGGCATCCTCCCCCACCCTATAGACACTTTTGAATTCTCAGGCCTTGGGGCCCAGCAGCTACAGACAAAGGGGGCCCCAGGGATCCATCTCTCCATGAAAGGGGAGAGAAAGACACACAGCTTAAGGCTTACTCAGCTTTTGACCCACAAATTTAGTCTGCTGTGTCCCACAAGCATTCCAGGCTGGGTGGAGCCACACCATTGTTTGCCTTGAGAGCCGGCAAGGGACTAAAGAGATCCGACCCTCTTAATCTCCCTCTTTATTCACTGGAGCTGGTTGTTGAGGATGCAGAGGGGAATGGAATTATTTACTTCCTGGGAAAAGAGGGGACTGCCAGCAAAGGTTGTAGAACTGCCTCTAAGAAAGTTTGAATTATGAGGCTCTTAGCTTCCAGGCAGGAACCTCAGTCACATTGATCTGGTCTGGGTTGCAGTAAACACACTTGGAGCAGACACTGAACTGAGGGGGCTGCCAAAGAGCACCACCTGCTGGCAGACTGAAGAAGTGCATGTGAGGAAATTAAAAGTAAATATGAGAGTTATTTTCCGGCCTTTACAGCCTCTCTCCCCAAGGCCCTAGAAGGAGGGTCTGCAACCCATTACTGGGTCCAGGGCCCAGATTTGAACAACTAACAGGGACAATCCTAAAGATTCAGAACAGTTTGAACCAAGATCAAAGAACAGCAGTAACACACAGCCTCTCACCACTAAATCTCTACAAAAGAGAGAGAAAGAGAGCATCTGAGTAAACTCACCACCCTAATCAGATTCCTAGACATTAGCAAAAAAATTAAAAGCCATACTAAGAAAATGGAAGAACTAACCTGAGAAAAAGAATATATCAAAGCCCAGAAGAGATTTAGTGTTTCAGACAACTAATCAATGAGATGCACATAAATTTCCAAAATCAAATTAATGAATTGAAAGACAATATGGCTAAAGAGATAAAGGACACCAAGAAGACATTGAGCAAGCACAAAGAAGAATTTGAAAACCTGAATAGAAAAGTAACAGAGCTCATAAGAATGAAAGACATGATAGGTGAGATCAAAAACACATTAGAGGGAAACGGATGTGGCTCAAGAGGTTCGGCGTCCGTCTACCATATGGAGAGACCAGGGTTCGATCCCCGGTACCTCCCGGTAAAAAAACAAAACAAAACAAAACAAAACAAAAAAAACACATTAGAGGGAAGCGGCTGTGGCTCAATCAATAGGGCTCCCGTTTACCATATGGGAGGCCCCGGGTTCGGTTCCTGGGGCCTCCTGGTGAAGGCAAGCCCTCCCGCACAGCGTGGTTAGCTGACCCAGCGAGCACAAGCAGCAAGGGGGGGATAAATGAATAAATAAAAAAAAAAAATCTTTAAAAAAAAAAAAAAAAAACACATTAGAGGCATACAGCAGCAGACTCAAAATAATAGACGAAAGAATAAGTGATACAGAAGACAGAACAGCTGAAATTGAAGAGAGAAAAGAACGGAGAGAGAAAAGAATGGAAAAAATTGAGCTGGGGCTCAGGGAGTTGAATGATAACATGAAACACAACAACATACATGTCATGGGAGTTCCAGAAGGAAAAGAGAAGGGAAAAGGGACAGAAAGAGTATTTGAGGAAATAATGGCTGAAAATCTCCCAACTCTCACAAAAGAAATGAATTTACATGTCCAAAAAGCACAACGTACTCCAATCAAAATAAATGTGAATAGACCTACTCCAAGACACGTACTACTCAGAATGTAAAATGTCAAAGATAAAGAGAAAAATCTCAGAGCAGCAAGGGAGAAGCAAACCATCACATAGAAGGGACATCCAGTAAGATTGAGTGCAGATTTCTCATTAGAAACCATGGAGGCGAGAAAAATAGTGGTATGATACAATTAAGACAATGAAAGAGAAAAAGTGCCACCTGAGAATTCTTTATCCAGCAAAATTGTCCTTCAAATATGAAGGGGATTTTAAAATATTCACAAATAAGCAGAATCTAAGAGAGTTCAGAAAAAGAATCCACCTTTGCAAAAAATATTAAAGGAAGCCTTACAGCCTGAAAGAAAAAGACAGGAGAGAGAGGCTTGGAGGAGAGTAGAGAAGAAAGAATAGCGGAAATGATAACCAAAAGAGTAAATGAACAGACAAGAATAAGATATGACATAGGAAAATCAAAGAATAAAATGGTGACAGTAAATAATGAATTTAGAGTAATATCATTGAATGTGAATGGATTAAACTCCCCAATCAAAAGATATAGGCTGACAGAATGGATCAAAACGAAACAAAACAAAACACAAGTCATCCATATGCTGCCTACAAGAGACTCACCTTAGGGATGCAACCCGGCTGAAAGTGAAAGGTTGGAAAAAGATACTCCACACAAATAATAACCAAAAAAGAGGGGTACCAATACTAATATTGGACAAAACAGACATTAAATGCAAAAATGTTATGATATACAGAAGGCTATAATATATTAATGAAAGGGACAATTGACCAGGAAGAAATAACAGTCATAAGTTTCTATGCATCTAACCAGGGTGCCCCAAACTACATGAAGCAAACTCTGGCAAAACTGAAGGGAGAAATAAATATCTACAATAATAGTTGAAGACTTCTATAACATCACTCACACATCATTAGATAGAACATCTAGACAGAAGATCAACAAGGAAACAGAGAACCTGAACAGTATGATAAACGAGCTAGACCTAACAGACATATATAGAATGTTGCACCCAAATGCAGCAGGTTATACATTCTTTTCAAATGCTCATGGATCTTTCTCCAGGATAGACCACATGTTAGGTCACAATGCAGTTCTCAATAAATATAAAAAGATTGAAATTACACAAAGCACCTTCTCACATCATAATAGAATGAAACTGGAAGTCAAAAGAGACAGGAAAGAGATAAATTCATAAATGTGTGGAGGCTGAACAACACACTCCTAAATAATCAGTAGGTCAAAGAAGAAATTGCAAGTGAAATTAGTAAATATGTTGAGATAAATGAAAACAAGAACACAACGTATCAAAACTTATGGGAGGGGAGCAGATGTGGCTCAAGCAGTTGAGTGCCTGCTTCCCACATGGGAGTTCCTAGTTTTGGTTCTCGGTGTCTCTTAAAAACAAACAACAAGCAAACAAACGAAAAAGCAACTCAGGGGAGCCGATGTGATTCAATGGTTGAGTGCTGGCTTCCCACATATGAGGTCCTGGATTCAATCCTTGGCTCCCAGTACCCCCCCACCCCCCACCCCCCAAAAGATTGCACCCTCAATCCCCCAGTTCTTCCTATTTTTCTTTGCTGGCTCATTCCCACCCCACCCCCCAAAAAAAAACACTTAGTTACCATTTGACAAACTATATATGCCACTTATTTTTAATAATATGTATAAGGTCAGTTTTCGTCCATTGGATGTAAACTCCATTAGAGCCAGGATTTTTACCTTCTGTGTTTATTTCTGTTGTATCTCTAGCACCTGGACAATGCCCAGGTAACTATTCAATAAATACTTGATAGATGGCAAGTTCTAAAAAGATTCCAAGAAAGGTGCCCTAAGAGAGATTTACTTACTTCCAATTAGATTTCAGTGTAGAAAAGGAAACTTGAGGAACTTGGTAGGATTTGTGATGTCATCACACTTTTTATTTCTGTTACCCTGTTTGTTTTTGCATAGCAATGAACAATAAATAAGAATCTTCAAATCCCAGTTGACCTGGGGATATAAGAATCCAGGTGGTAGCTGTAAAGAAGAGAAAAGAAGAGACTTGAGGCTGCACAGCAGGAGTTCTCATGTAGCACCTTGATTGGCATCACTTCTGAAGAACAAACTATTTTTCACCTGTTTTGCAGAAATGACCATAAAATAATTTCACTAGAAACAGCATTTACTAGGAGGACTAGATCTCCATAAATTAACCTTCATGTTCAAAACAAGTGTTCTTTTCTTTATACCTGTTTCGCCATTAAAATTAAACACAGCTATAGGTCTTTCACAAAACAGTGAAAGACTTAAGTTCTAATAGGGGCAATTTAGGCCCAGGATGTAACTCTAATGAAAGAAAGAAAGAAAGAAAGGAAGGAAGGAAGGAAGGAAGGAAGGAAGGAAGGAAGGAAGGAAGGAAAGAAAAGAAAGAAAGAAAGAAAGAAAGAAAGAAAGAAAGAAAGAAAGAAAGAAAGAAAGAAAGAGAAAGAAAGAAAGAAAGAAAGAAAGAAAGAAAGAAAGAAAGAAAGGTGGGGGCGGGGAGGGAGGAAGGAAGAGGGCAAGGGAGTGGGGAAGGAAGGGAGAAAAAAGGAAAAAGAAAAGCAGAGAGAAAGGTTGTGAGATTTAAACAAATTAATTGGTCAGATTCTATGCAAGGACTGCTGGAAAATTGTTCTAGTGGCCTTGATGTGGGAAAGTGAGTTGCTCAGCAGGGACTGCTAAAAATACAGCGACTAAAAGGACATGGTTACTGCCTGCTGACACCTTTGTCTGGCTGTTGTTTGGTAGTTTGTTCTGATATAGTTATGGTACAGCATTGGTGTCTCTTCTTAAAGTTTAATCACCACAGAATGGATATTGACCTGAACCTGGAGGGCAAGTAAAAAGCTTTAATTCGGAATAAAAATTTGTGGATTTCTAACTCAAAGTACTCATCACATTTGTGCTATTATTAGCATTATGATTATACTGAATTTAGCCTAGCATTCTTGTTTCACCTGATGGGAAAATAGGAGGTTACTACATTTAGACTGAGGGAAATCACGAATGTCAGTCTCCTGTTAACACTGTTTTCTGATAAAAATTGCAAGAGCCACATGTTATGAACTTAAGGTGGGTTTCAAAGCAATCAGTGGTCTATCAGGACAAATCTCTTCCCTCCTCGGTTTTGTGATTCCTGTTAATGTATTTCTATTCTTTTTTACAACTTGACCATTAACCAAAGTAAAAGACTGCCGTCTTCAGTGGGACAAAGTAAATGTTTTCTCATTTCAATCAGACCAGGCAAAAACTTTATAAGGTCTTCATGATCTGTCTCCTGACTTCCTTTCCAAGGTCATTTCTTGCCACTTGCCTCCTTACTCACTTCACAGCAGCCATATTGGCCTCTTTCCTGTTCCTTGACCATGCCTAGCACACTGTTGTCCCAGGGTCTTGCTGTTAACTGTTCACTTAGCCAGGGATGCTCTTCTCCCAGATCTCTACATGGTTAACTCCAGCATTAGGATTTGGGAAAAAAACATGGGTTTTGAAACATATCTTAAGCTGAAAACCTGAATGAAACTATGGAGGCTGGCATTGGATTTAAAAATATATATTCAATATATAAAATATATTATATAAATATTATTTTATTTATTGAATATATAAATATGTAAAATATTATATATTTATATCTTGTAAATTATATATAGGGTAGATAACATCATACAGTCCAAATCAAAACTGGGTAAATGAAACTCTTCCATCATCCATCTTCTTGGAGTAGTCTTTGCTCAGTTAACCTCTGTAAATCACTTCCCTATCACTGTGACTGGTTTTTTTGTTTTTTGTTTTTTTAAGTTTAAAATTTTAAGTTTTAAGTTTAAATGCACAAATTTATTATGCATTTATTATGTTATATATAACATGGGAAAACTGGACATAAATTAAATGTCTGACAGTGAGGGATCAGTTAAGTAAAATTATATACCTATGTGATGGAGTATTATATAGGCATTAAAAATATCTTTTAAAAGTTTTTAATAACATTAAGTGGAAAAAAAATGAAGAAACCAACTGATATGCATACGATGTGGTTTAAATTAGGTATATAAAATGCACTTTATAGTTGGAAGAGATGTCAGAAATTATCAAGTTCAGGGATTCTTTTTTTTTTTTCACTTTTTTTTATTTTTTAAAGATACTTTGGTTATATAAATGTTACAGAGAATATATAGGGGATTCCCACATGCCTTGCACCCCACACCTCCCACATTTTCTCACATTAGCAACATCTTTCATCAGTGTGGTACATTCATTGCAATTGATAAACACATCCACTAAGCATGGATTATAGTTTACATTGTAGTTCACATTCTCTCCCATTTGACTCTGTAGGTTATGGCCGGATATATAATGGCCTGTATCTGTCATTGTAATGTCATTCAGGATGATTCCCAAGTCCCGAAAATGCCCCCTATTACACCTGTTTTTCCCTCTTCCTAATCCCAAAACATCCATGGGTTACTGCCTCCATAACAATGGTATTTCTCCCATTGCTAGAATCACAATAAGTCTATAGTAGAACACTAATAAGTTTATTTTAGTCCATATTTTGTTTCCCAATCCTGAGGACTCTGGGATGGTGATACACACTCCACCATTAGTTGAGGGGGACTTCGATCCCATACATCCGATGGATGGACTCTCTTGCTTGTGGTTGTAGGCACTCTCGGTTCCTTGGTATGTTGTTTGTCCATCATCTCCTCCCTGTTAGTTGTCCTGGGTGAGTCCATTGAACTGGAGAATAGGTATTGCAACTCCATTGAGATTCAGGGCTCAGCTGGCACATGGACAGCCCAAAGATTTAAATCTCTTGGATGCTTACATAAATATTGGTATGTATTGTGAAAATTTTGATTTTTACCCACAATAAAAATAAATAAATAAAATAAAATAAAATAAAATTAAATTAAAAAAAAAGAGAAAAAAAAAATCTCTTGGATGTACACCTAACAACTCTCGTACTAATTATAGGTTTGAATAGAAAGACAGAAGAGTCATACACAGGGAAACCACTGCTAAGTCTAACTCAGTCACACTGGGGAGCATAAATACCAGATTAGGGACCACTGGGAAGGGACCAAATCTGGTATTTATGCTCCCCAATGTGACAGAGGTAGACTTCTTAACCTGGATTTTAAGGGGATTTGTGAACCCTCTCCTCCCCAAATTATGTGTAGGATTTTGTATGAAAGTGTTTGTGTGTATTTTTCTGGGAAAATCTATAGCTTTTATTAGATTCTCTTGATATTCACAGTTGAAGAAATTGTGGTTAAGACAGAGGTTCAAATGTCTCCTTGATTCTATGTATCTGATGAAAGAAAAGCCTTGATTCTTAGTAGAGAGGTAACCTAAGGGAAGAATTTTTTCAAGTTATGTTCTTCTTGACTCTGGTTTTACTTAGAACACCCTAGTCTCTCTCTCCTGGATGTATAAGTATGGGCATGTTCAGGAATAATTTGTTCTTACATAGTTGAAGACCTTCTCCCTCATTTACTGATAGTTTAGTCTTGCACAGTGGGTAAGAGTCATTTCCTTGAAAAAAAAAAAAAGATGCCCATGGTTGTTAATAGAGTAGGGGGATCTCAACTTGTGCCTCAATTGTGTCTATCCCATTTTGGGAGGACTTGACCATTCAGGTCTTCTGAATTTGCAAGTTTTTAAGGAGTCCATGTGCTTAGGGGCTGGAGGATCCTGCTCAGTAGTAACTCATTCAAAGGAATAAAGGGTAGAGGTAACCTTGCTAGATCTAAGGGAAATACTCCAAGATTGGTGAGAAGGGATAATTTTGGGACACATTGAGGCATTCTTCATTCAGTTCATTCTCTGTCCAGTTCCCCTGGATCCCTGTGTGACTGCTAGGGAGGGCCTGGGAGTAAAATCCCAAAGAGATATTTTCATGAAAATCTCTGGAACTTTGGGAGAACAAAGCATTGCTGTTTGGGGATCTATATAACAATGTAACCCTAAAGTCTTGAGTTATTCCTTACTTTGATAGGGATTTTGAGCTGATGTTTATTCTTCCACAGCTTCAGGATGTTCCTACAGTATGGATGGGAGTGTTAGGGGCCTTGACAGTCATCCCAGGGAGCCCGGAAAGGATGAAAATGATGTTTCCCGTGCGATAGAGAGAACTGTGATCATCACTACTTATGAGATGCCTCCTGCAAAAGAGGGAATATTTTGAGGTCTTGGAATTGCCAGACATTCCTCTGGCAAGCCTATAATTTTCCCCAGACAGAGGAAATGGGATACATATACAACATAGGAGGCACCTATGGCTATAGAAATATGTCTTTTTGTGCTTTGCATTTCAGGTGTGCTATTTCATTCAAAATTCTGTAGTCAAAGTATCCTCTAACTCTCAAGTCCTGTGATGATAGGATTCAAATTTCACCAAAAAGAAGTGCTGTGATTTGCTTATGGATCACTTTTCACAGCGACTAGGTTGCCAAGAAGTCATTATATATCAGTATCTGGAGACAGACCCCTCTATGGTGCCAAGCATTCATTGGAAGCAGTAAGAAAGTGTGAAGTGTAAGGAATGTGGGGCTGTATCCCCCACCACAGAGAAATGCTGATGAGCATTTCTCCCTGCCAATGTGCTGCTAGCAACACCTCTCACTGAGGGGATTAATATATTGATTGGCCTTCTGTAGGGTAGTGACCTCCGCGAGGGTAGAAACCGGCTAATACTTTAATTCCTCTGATAGCAGTCCAGAAGGACTCTGTTGCCAGGAATCCAAGGTAGTTGTTACCTTGACAGCAGCAGTGCAGCATGCGTGCATCTCCCCTAGTCCCCATGTGATTCTTTCCGGTGACGCCTGTGTGTTTATGCCTGTGCAAGACGCAGGTAGAGACAGCCCACATGTGTCCTGTATGTCCTTTCATAAGGAAGGGCTGGGCCTTCTGGGCTCAGTCTGCACTCACCCTTTGCTGCTTTCCTAGATGTCAACTGATGGGACCTCTTAAACCAGAGGGGGACCTCTCAGGAAAGACAACATGATTCCTGATATGGGCAAAGTGCTGGGTAAGTAAGGATACCTGCACTTTGAGCAAACTAATTGGCTAAAATGCTTATCTATATAAGGCACATGAAAGAGGATAAATATCTTCCTTTTCTAAATGTTGCTGGTCAGTTCTCAACATCAAATTTATCTCAGGTGTTTCTAACTGCCCCCACCTTTCTCAGAGTGATTATCATTTTTTCCTCATATGTACAGCTAAATGCTTTATAAATTGGAGATTTCTTGTGCCAATGGGCGTATAAGTGCTCAAGGGTGAGTTGGGGGAATTTTAAATTTGAGGCCAAGTCTATGGTTATTGCCATTGCTTAGCTCCTCCTTGTTTCACTAGGATTTATATGCTCACTTGTCCCTGCTTTAGGGAAGCTGTCACCTCTCACTTATTTACTTTCAGGCTTCAGATAAAATCATATTTTTTACACAAAGTTCCATTTAGATCAGGCCCAAGTATAACCCGTTTATCACTGTAATTGACGATATTGTCATAATATATTCATAAATGAATATATTTGACCATTTGCAGTGTTTTCCTTCTTTCCCTACCCTCTCCTGCCCCCACATTCCTTACTTTCTTAACCAAATATTGTTTTGGAGATTCCATATCTCAGAGGGATGCAAAAATATTGGGAAAAATGAGCTAATTCATACTTGTGCTTTATTTTATTAGGGGTTTTTCTCTGAAGCACAGTCTTTCAGAACATACCTTCTTTCATAGCAGCAAGTTACTATGATTTGAAAATCTTAGCTTTTCCCATGCTGGGAGTACAAAAGCATTTATATATATGAATACACTCCCATTCCCCACTCCAAAACACATACATTTCTATTTCTCCCAACTTTTTCCCTCATTTCTGCAGTTGAGATTATAAACTAGTTCATTCAGGAAATTACAGATACTAATATAACAAATACCATGTAGCTGCTGCCTGCATTTAACAAATATTAACATTTTGCCATCTTTGCTTAAGATTTTAAAAAATAAATACAATGTTAAATAGTTGAAGTCCTCTATCTACTCCTCCTCAGCTCCATAACTTCCTAGAACTCTTAGACACTTCTGAGGTAGGTTTTTCCTTCCCATCAGTGTATTTGTATATATGTGTGTACAAATAAAATAATATCAACACATTATTTTGTGAGCTTAAAACTAAATATAAATATAGAGAAACATCTTCAGGACCTTATGTTAAACAATGGGTGTTTCTTATATTTTACACCCAAAACACAAACAACAAAAGAAAAAACATATAAATAGGACTGCATCAAAATTAAAAACTTTTGTGCATCAAAGGACTTCATCGTGAAAGTAAAAACACAACCTATAGAATGGGAGAAAATATTTGAAAACCATATATCTGATAAGGGTTTAATATCCAGGATACATAAAGAAGTCTTATGACTCAACTACAAGAAGACAAACAATACAATTTAAAAATGGGCAAAAGGCTTGAACAGACATTTCTCCAAAGAAGATGTGCAAATGGCCAATAAGCACATGAAAAGATGCTCAACATCATTATCCATTAGGGAATGCAAATCAAAACAACACTGAGATACCATTTCATACCCAATAGACACGGTTACTATTAAAAACGACAAACAAACAAATAAACAAACAAACAGAAAAGGACAAGTGTTGGAGAGGGTATGGTGAAATAAGAACACTCATTCCTTGAAAGAAGGAATGTTAAATGGTGCAGCCCCTGTGGAAAACAGTTTGGCAGTTCCTCAGAAAGTTAAGTATAGAATTACCATATAATCCAGCAATCCCACTTGTAGGTATATAACCAAAAGAATTGAAAGCAAGGACTCGAACAGATATTTGTACACTGATGTTCATAGTTGCATTTTTCACAATTGCCAAAAGTTGGAAGCAATCCAAGTGTCCATCAACCAATGAATGGATAAATAAAATGTATGTACACACTATGAACTATTACTCAGCCATAAAAACGAAGTTCTGATACACGTGATAACATGGATAAACCTTGAAGACATCATCTTGAGTGAAATAAGCCAGGCACAAAAGAACAAATACTGTATGATCTCATTTATATGAAACAATCAGAATAAGCAAATTCACAGAGTCAGAAACTAGAATCTATGTTAGCGGGCTGGGGTTGGGGTAGTAAATGTGGAGTAAATGCTTAATTGGCACAGAATTCTGTTTGAGTTGATGGAAAAGTTTTGGTAATGGATGGTGGCGATGGTAGTGCAACATTATGAATGTATCAACACCACTGGATTGTATATTTGAAAGTGGTTAAAAGGGGAAATTTTAGGTTGTATATATATTACCAGAAATTAAAAAAAAAAAAAAATATATATATATATGTTATCATTCAGTACATATCACATTCCAATGTGCTTTCTTCATTCAAACATTTGTTGCTCAGATTTTTTCCATGCTGATGTGTTAGATGTAATTAATTTGTTTTAACTACTATAGAGATTACATTGTGAGAATATCCCACAATTGATTTTTCCATTTCTCAATTGACAGACCAAATAACTACTTTAAACCCCTTTCTTCCTTCTCTTCCAACTCTTGCCTCATTATCTCTGAAAAATTCATTATTACATCCTGATTCTGATTGTTGAATTCAATTCTAGATGTTCTCTTACCTTTTTTGGCCTCTATGTTGAAGGAAATAAATTGATACTTGAACTAAAAGATGTGGTAGCTTAAAGACAAGAAAGGGGTGCAAGTGATGACTTGATGCTCTAAGAGTTTACATGACATTGGTAAAGCTGCTGTGACTGGGACAGCTTGAGTTTGAATTCTAGTACCATCTTTTCTATCTGGGTGAACTTGGACAATTGTCTTAACACCTTAACCCTCAAATTCCTCATGGATATGTTATAGTGTTTTTTTTCCCTTTATTTTTTAAAAAAGCTTTAGATTACATAAATGTTACAGCAAAAATATAGGGGATTCCCATACACTCCACCCCCTCGCCCTCACACACTTTCCCATGAGCAACAACTTTCATTAGTGTGGTACATTTGTTACTATTGATGAATACATTGAAGCACTGCTACTAACCATGGTCTATAGTTTACATTATGTTTTATACTTTGCACCGCACAATTTTATAGGTTTTGACAAAATGTGTAATGGCCTATATATGTCATTGCAATATCATGCAGAACAATTCCAATGACCCCAAAAAGCCCCATGTTACACCTATTTTCCCTCTCCCTCCCCTCAGAATTTCTAGTGACCACCGTCTTTATATCAATGCTGCAAGTTCTTCCATTACTACAATATAATGTCAACTTTACTCCAAAGTTGCATTCTCCCCTTAGGTTTATTCATTCCTCAATCTTGAGGGTTTTGGGATGGTGACGGCCACTCTGCTTCCGATTGAGAGGGGGCTTAGATCTCACAGGGCAGATGGACAGAACTGTCTTGCTTACAGTTATAGATACTCTCTGTCTTTTTTTGGGATGTGTTGTCCATCATCATCATTTTGTTAGTTGTCCTGGGTGAGTCGTATGAACTGGAGAGTAGGTGTTGGCTGCAGCTCTGCTGAGATTCAAGGCTCAACTGGCATATGGACAGGTGGAAGATTTAAGTCTCTGGGACATATATTTAATGGGTATAGTACTAATTATAGGTTCAAATAAAAAGGGCAGAAGAGCTATGTGTGGGAAAATTATAAATGATACATTGGGGACATAGGTTATCATATATTTCAGGGGAAGGCCCACTAACAGGGTGCTGATTTCCTGGGTTTGTCTGCTCTGACTATAGTGTCTAGATGACTCTAGAGCCCCCAGGAGGACCCTTATTTGAGACACTGTTTACTATGGAAGTCAGTGAGATCCTCCTGAGACATGCATAAGCGTAACCTCTGGAATGACCTCCCAACTCACTTTGAAACCTCTTAGCCATAAAAACTCATTGGTATTTAATATTTCCCCCTTTTGGGCTAAGTCTTTTCCCAAATGCACTGCACTTGGTAATAAACCCTTGGTGCCAGGGAAGCTCATTCCTGGGAGTCATGTCCCACACTGGGTGTGTGTATAGGGGAAGGTTAGTGAGTTTATATACTGAATTTGGCTTAAAGAATTCCATATTCAAGCAACAAGGAGGCTTTCAGAAGGTAACTCTTAGGCAATATATATTACTAGGCTAAATTTCAATTTCACAAGAACAAGGTTCATAAGTACTTCCATCAATATCAAGGGTTGGTGTATTGGTCTGCCCACCTTTGCTAGGTACTGCCCTTGTACTCTAGAGATTCTTGCCACTCTATTATTGAATGTAGCAGGACTTCCCAGGACAGGAATTCAATATTCTTTTAGTTGTTGTATGGGTCTTCACCCATCAAGACCTTCATATTCCATATTAGGGATTTCAATGACTCAGTCTTCATCACTTGTTTTATATTTCTACTCCTTGAAGACATTTTTCAGCCAAACAAGCACATATGCTATTAAAAGAGACAAGGTTTGTTCTTTGCTAGGAAAATTACTAAGACTGAATGTATAATGGAAACCTCCTTAGAGTGTTTTTCTCTTCCCAAGTCTCAATTGGTGAGAGTTGGTTGGAGATTGCTAAATGGCTCTGCTAAGATGAAACAGTAACTGTGATGAATGTAGCCAGAGACACAGAAAGAAGTGGGGCCAAACAGGAGTGTTGAAGGAAACACTCATGGAAAGTTAACGCAAAATGCTATTCATCTTGAAGAAATATTTT
Source organism: Tolypeutes matacus (assembly GCA_026826555.1). Classification (NCBI taxonomy): domain Eukaryota; kingdom Metazoa; phylum Chordata; class Mammalia; order Cingulata; family Chlamyphoridae; genus Tolypeutes; species Tolypeutes matacus. The sequence continues at coordinate 40,423,581 of JAKSZT010038599.1, forward strand.
TAACAGTGATGCACTAATCATGTGGAAGAACTGAGAGGTGTGTGGGTTAAGTCCCAAACTCTCATGTAGTTGGTAATGGGTCATGGTGCTCTCTCAGCCAGAGTTCTTATTCTCTTCATTTTATGGGAATTCTGAGAAATTGTGTTTCTTTCACAGAGACAGAAAATAAAGAGATATGGGATTTTGGAAATACTGTATGTCTCTGTTAGGACCTGGCTCCCAATACTAGTTGTGTTCCTGTTTTCCTAAATTGCATGCATGTATAAAGACTTTGCTCTTCCAAACATAACAATGTCTATAATAAAAATTAAGATAACATGAAAATTATTGTGTTTGTACAATACCTGTTAAATCTTTGAGGACAATATATGGAACTATTCAGTAAGGCAATAAAAAGATTATTTTCATTAAAGGATGCAAAATAATGTAAACATGTAAACAGGAAATGGCAGTGCATTAAGTAAGAATAATCTGGCCACAATTTTTATACTAAGTTTCATTTTAAGTGTGAGTTTTTCTTAGAGAATTCAAACTCACATGGTTAATGGATTTCAATATTTTCCTACATTTTCATATAGGAATATTTCCATTTTTGACAAACATCTTAAAATGTATATTTACTTTGTTCAAATTCCAGTAAGAGGTTGGGAATAGATAGACTTATAGAAGTTTTTGTATACATTTTCGTATACATTTTCTAGGAAGAATGGTTTGATTTTCTATATTTTGCTTCAAATAATGGGAATTTGCTCATCATATTACCTCAGCAATAACAGTACAGAAGTCTAAAAACAGAATGCGAAAAGTAAAGAACATAAAAGGGGTGAACAAGAGAAGAAAAGAAGGGATTTTTATATAAATTTAGGTATCATGTTTTACTAAGAAATTTTTATGTTGTTTGAGATTTGACAAGTAATTGCTAATTTTTCTTTCTTTTTTTTTTTTTTTTCACAGATATCCACACTTGTTTTATAACCTCTTCCGGCTGTAAACCTGAGCATCGATGCTTAACCTATTGTAAGTCAGAAAGTCACATATAGAAAAATAGCAGTTTTGCATTTTAACCTCTTTCTTTACTAAAAAACCCCCAGAAATATAAGAAAAGAAAAAATTTAAACCATAAATGGTTAGGAAAAGAAAGGACTTGTTGTTTCACAAATAAGTGTTCTGAACTTATTCTGATTTGATAAACTGCGTAACTCTAGCTTTACAAATTTAAACTTCTATAATACTTGGCAGGTACTCAATAAATCACTGCAATTGTTGATGAGAAAATAAGTGTGGAGATGCATTTTTCCTTTTTGTGGCTTGATATAAAATTTTTCATTTATAAACCATTGTGGGGAGATATCTATGTGTTGGTCTTACAGTGGCGGGTCACTTATGCATCCTACTATTAATATAATTTGGTCTAAATACAATAGTTTTTATCTTCAAATGGAAACAAATTGGAGAAAAGTATGATACACCATTTGGAATTGTTGGCAACTTCAAATGTTCATAACACAAGTCACAAAAGCAAGAGAACAAAAAGCTTCATCCTGGCTGATTAGATGATTTAACTAGCAGTTGGTGTTGGCAGCAAATTTTCAGCCAGACTGCTAAAAAAAATCTCAGGAACTGGTAACTCTGTCCTCTGTGGGAGAAAGACCTAAAATGTGTGTCCCTCATTGTACCTTTTGGCATACAGACATCTCCTATGAGTTTTTGATTAGAAGAAAATTATGACATGGTACTGTTAAGGAAAGCCAAGAGTGGAACACACAGTAATAAAATGTAGTGACCATTCTGCAAGGAGTTTCACCTTTAGCAATTTTGGAGGCAGTTGGACTATCAAGTCTTATATTATCAGGGTCTCTCTTCTTGCCTGGATCTAAGCACTAATGGCTAACATACTGACGTTCAGAGGAAAAGATCCTGTAAAAATGGACAGGAGAAGTACTCACGTTTATTGCAAAGAGCCTCTGCAGTGTACAGTGGCACGTATAAGGTCCTTTCCAAAAAGTGAGCAGTGTGTGTCTATTTTTGGCATCATATTAAAAATAGGGTTCATGCTTATTGTGATAAGGAAAAAATGCTTTCAATGAGATTTACATTCAGTTCTACATGTTATAATATTTAAGGCTATAGTATTTTTATAGACTATACAAATATGTTTGTGAGCTTATTAGCTTTGTGGGTCTCAACCCTGAATATATGTAAGGTTATGTGGTCAGAAGAAGCTCTAAGAGTTTTCTTTGACAAATCCCAATTAGCTAATAGGTAGTATTAACCATTCATGGTGTGGTCAATGAAGTTTTCTATTACCTGTTTTTTTTTTTTTAATTTAATTTTTAAAATACTTTTTTGGGGGTAGGATTTCAAGAAGCAGGTTATCTAGTATTAAGGCTTGTGTCCAACTCATGTGAGAGTCCTCATTCTCCCAGAATAAGAAAGGTTTCTTTCTTCTTCTGCAGTCTTCAAACAAGTTCCCCAGAGCCAAGTTCTACATGTTCTAGCCTATATTCTCAAGACGTTATTGTGCTTATCTTTGTTAAATATATACCCCATCAGTTTCCAATGAACAGGCTAATAGTTAGGCAATTAAGTTTTTTTTTTTTTTAACCTACAGAATTGGACTTGTTTCAATATTGTTGACCAGTTAAATATGTATGTTTTACATATTGTATAATATGAGCATCCTGCTTATTTAAGATAATCTTTTCAGAAAAGCATTATGAACTTAACTGTGTTGAGAATGTGTTCCAAAGTTCATGGTGTGTTTTTGGGACCTGGCAGTCTTGAATCTCTTCCCTACTGCTTTGCGAAGCCACCCAGTACTACTCTGTTGAGATGCAATAGCCAGCAAATAGCAAATAAAAGCCTACGTCCCAGAAGAGATTGACAGGCAGAGCATTTGATCACAGAAGAGCCGAAATGAGTTTCAGGAGGGATGCTAAAGGCCAGATGGTCCTGCAGAGGTCTGCCAAGACGTATAGAGGCCCCAGAACAGTGAAGCCAATGAAAGGACTGTGCCATGCCTGTTTATTATACAGACACACTAGGGTGAGGGAGTTCTCACTATTTAGCAAAAACGGTGGATTCAGGATTAGGAAAAAGTTGGACTTTCTATTTAGCTGCTTCCCAATATTGACTGAACTTTGTGATCTCTCCACCTGCTGCCATTGCTTATGGACTGCATAGCATCTGTTTGGATGGCATTTGAGCCTCATTGACTGCCCTTTCTCCCTTACATAAATATTTATTGGGTGACTGATATGTGCTGGGCACTGTGTTAGGCTGGATATTTAATAGAGAACAAGATGGACATCGTCTCTGTCCTCAAGGAACTTATGGTCTAGTGGGGAAGATAGAAAATGTAACAAGTGATTACATTACAGTTATACATTCTGCATAATGAGGGATATGAAACAGAGAGTACAGTGTCCTATCGATGCACATAGCAAGGAGAACCTGAAGTAATCTGGAGCTCAAAGAAGTTCTCTCTGGAAAAATTTGTAAGCTGGGACCTGAAGGATGAGTAGAGGTTTGCCAGTAAAGTTGGGAAATATTCCAGTTAGAGAGGATAATGTATAAAAAGTTGTGAAACTGAGAGAGACTTAAGCATATTTGAGGAACTGGAGGATGAAGTGTGGGTCCTGGAGGATTACTGTTTCATCTCTCTCTTCCTGTACCCTAGGGTAAAAGGCAGGGCAAGGGAGGCAGAGAAAGCGTTTTGGTGGATGCAGAGATTTAAATTTTGTCAGGCAAGTACTTCATTGGAAATACTTTATGTGTATCCATAAATGTGTCACAGAATAGAAATTGACCTACCTACAAAGGCAGAGGATTGGAGTTAGAATATAGGAATGGTTTTTATAACAGAGATAGGCTGGGTAGAGAAAGGAAAGAAGGCCTAAAACAGAACTCTAAAAGATATCAACATTTAGAAAATCTTAAAAAAAAAAAAAAAAAAAAGGGAAACGGCTGTGGCTCAATCAGTAGGGCTCCCGTTTACCATATGGGAGGCCCCGGATTCGGTTCCCGGGGCCTCCTGGTGAAGGCAAGCCCGCCTGCACGGCGTGGTTGGCTGACCCAGCGGGCACGGGCAGCAAGGGGGGGATAAATGAATAAATAAATAAAATCTTAAAAAACAAAACAAAACAAAAAAAACATTTAGTTGACAGGCAGAGGACAAGCTGCAAAGAAGAATGAGGAGATGCCAGCAAGGGAGGAGGAAAACTAGGAAGTTATGGTATCACAGAAGTGAAGGGAAGAAAGTTCAGGATTGGTTGGGACCAGAATGAGGCTAATAAGTCACTTGCCTTGGATACCAAAGTTAAGGAGATGTCAAAAAACTCAGTAATCAAGATAATATTTTAATGTAATATTTAAAAAATCAAAATTAATGAAAAAAATCCATGATGAACAAAATATCAAACTTTTAAATAAAGATGGGATCAGAATCACTGAATTTTCTTTTGCTTCAGGACTTGATAGCAACAAAAACTTGATATTTTGTTCATATAGAAAGGAATGATCAACAGAGTTAACTGTGACTGAGGAGTCAGTCAACGTAAGGGCTGAAATGAGACCATTGGATTTAGACACATGGAGGTTATCAGTCTTAACTATAGTTTGGTTTACTAAATCATAATGGAGGTTATCTTATTATTTCTGCAAAGATAATCATCACCTCCTTAAATGCTGAGAACTTTTTTTGAATTAAGAGACTGTATAAACACAAACATTTTAAATCAAGGGGTATCTTTCATGTGAACTTTAAGTTACAGTGAAATAATTACTTCTTTAATTTTATGTGTTCATCTTTAGAAGTTCTTTGCACTGAACGTTGTTCTCACCTACATCCCTGGGGCAGGCATATGCAGGGTTCAGAAACCTAGGCTGTGGGAGCCAGGTGTGATTACTAAGCAAATCCACCTTTACCCCTGAGAGAATCCAATTGGTGCTTTGTTTGCAGGTCTGTGCAAACAAAGATTCTTTTAAAATAATTTGTTTCCAAATAGGCCCTTCAGTTTGAAGTGCAATGTATAATTCAATATTACATACAATAGCAGCTCTGCAGGTCTCTCTCTAATAAAGGTATTTATCTATATGCCTTCTCAAGTGCTCTGTTGCCATTTCATTTTCAGATCATACATAGGTCCTTTTATTTTCAGATGCCAATTTGTTGTTGTTCTAATCACGGTTGAGATACCTCAGAAGATTGGAAGTAATTTACCATGTCCCAGCCGCCTGTCCAAAATCTGGGGTGCTCCAGCTTCACTTCTCAATGTGTCAAAAAGTTAATTACATTTATAAGGTGAAAATTTTTCATTTGTACCTCATGACCTCAACCTCCAGCCTTATCACTGGAAGCCCTGTGTCCTGGGAAATCCCTCAGCCCTGAGCAAACCTAGACAATTGGTCACATTTGGCTGAGAAACATTTCCTGGTTTCCTTTGTTAAAGCCACCTAACTCTTTATTCCACGTCTAAATGTAACAACTTACTTTGCTAATTTTACACCTTCAGTGTTTTTGTTAAAATTCTAACCAAGGAGTGTGAGCATTCATGAAATGCTGTTGTTATAGAATGAGAGATCCTGCATTACAACCATCTCATTTTACAGATGAATAAAATCTCAATTGCATTGGAAGGTTTTGGCCATCTCCATTCACCTCTGGCTGCCAGACTTCTGCAAAATCTTCAAACATACTTCCCACTAATTAAAAGCAAACGATTATGTTGGAACATCAGCTACAGTAATACAAAAAGTAGCATTCGGTTAGCTTTAGATTGTCCAATAATTTTTTTCTAATGCTTCTATTTGCGTCATAGGTATTTTAACTTCCCTGGTGTCTAAAATTCAGTGTCTCTCATGGATTACTCATAACTGAGTGTGAAAATAAATATGGTCAGGCTAATTAGCATCAACTTTAATAAGATCCCAAAGTAATTTTATACAACGCTTCCTAGGAAGAAAGAAATTAAACTTGGTAACTGAGATGATGGGATCTAAAATAGAAGCAAAGCAGTGGGCATGAAAGAAAGAAAATAAGTACATAAAAACAAGTACAGAAAAGGGAGAAAGATGTGTGTACCATGTGTGATGAATGGACAAAATTTTCTTTTCAGAATCATACAATAGACCTTTGCTACTTTTTGCCTCTACAGGGACTCAGAGTCCAGTGGTTCTCAAACAAACAGACTGAGGTAGGGGACTTGTTGAAAATTCAAATACCTGGCCCCCATACCTGGACATTCTGATTCAGTATATCTGGAGTTGGACTTGGGAATCACTTAGCTAGGCTATTTGAAGAAGTTTTCATATTTTCTACTTTGGGGAAAAGTATTTAGTGGTCATTTCTCAGACTTCACTCTTAGCATGTGCCATTGTCCTTCCTTCAAAGATGGGGGAATTGAAGAAGCCAGAGTCATATTTTAATGTGAGAGAGAATATGAGCAAATGAGAATCTTACTACCAGTTTCACAGAAGAGTACCTACATTAAAGACTTGCTATAAAGTGTGAGTCTGAATTCCTTCAGAGAGCATGTGGGATTGTATAGAGCAAATGTGCTTTCTAAATTTGCCCATAATGAAGAGGTAGAGTAGTGGTTATTCCTGGAAACTGCCCAAGAGCCCAGCATTTTTCAAACCATGTCAGACTTGTGTTGTAGAAATTTTCCAACCCTAACGGAGTGGAGAGGAAAGGCTACAGACTCTGTTGTTCACTATGGAAGCAGCTCTCTCTCTCTCTCTCTTTTAAATGAGGCCAGTAAAAAGAATTTATTTGGAAATGGGAGAAAAGAACAGAACTTGCTGAGAAATGGGAGAGAAGGATGGAACTACGCACTGAAATTTGTGCAGGCTCCTCTAGGCAGAGACAGCGAGCTCTGGCTTGTGTGGTTACCTTTTAAACTATTAATTATTCCTAACCAATGGTGGGGGCCAAGGGTGAGGACTGTTTGGAATATCCAGGGCCAAGGGGAGGTCCCAGAAAGAGTTAAGGCTCAACATCTCACTGCCATGTGTCTATTGGCCATATTGTCTATTGGCCATGTTGTCTGACAGCCACGTTATCTGTTGGCCATACTGTGGCTCATCTTTTCCTCATTCCCCTGTACTAACATGCCTCAACTCCCCCCTCAGAGAGTTCATGCCCTTATTCTTAAGGGGGTGCGGAGGAGCAACGGTCATTCTTCTTTAGTTTTTTCGTGCTTGTTAAGGCAGTAGTCCCTGCCTGATAGGGCATAAACCTCTCTAGCTATTCTATTGTGGTGGAGGAAAGATGGGTCTGACACTGTGGTTGGAACTGGATGAAATACCCACATGACTAGTAAGGCTTTGATTCTGTAAGAAATAAACTTGATTAGAATTTTGAAGATACGTGGTCCCACTAAAAGGATAAAGAAGATAGTGTTAAGCGGACCCAAAAGGAGGCCAGCTATAACATACTGGGCCACAATAGTGAGAAAAGGTAGGGGCCTTCAGAGGCAGCATTCCCACAAAGTTGTTGGGAAACAGAATTCTTCCTTGAAGAATTCTGTTAGTTAAATCTAGGGAGAGATTGTGGTAGAACTGTTGGGTTGGGTATAAACTGCCAACCCCAGTTCCCACAGCAGTGGTTAAAGCATCTCTTTTTAAATATATGTTTACCTGGCCATGTGCATATACCCACATACCCTGAAAAGTCCTCTGGGAAACTAACACAAGGCTCCAGGTTCTTAATTAGCAGAGTGGATTCCCTCAGCTCCATCACTTAATGGTATAGGAGAAGCTGTGCTTGGCAATTAATTGGATGAACTGTAAAACTGGAATCCTGACCACTTGTGGTCATTAACAATCCCAGGGTACTTTCCTTATGACAGGTAGAGTCCTGGATGAATTCCAACTCTGATAATTAAATTACCTTCTGCCCAGCTGCCTTTACACTTTCATTTGGACTCTGTTCTTCTTTCTATCCTTAACTGCAGTCAACTTGTACACTCTAGACAACCACTGCATTCCACAGGTGACTACAATGTAATAACAATGTTCCTAGGAGTAAAATTTACTGGGTTAGTGGTTTACAGGCATATTTTATATAAAAGGGAAATTGTTGATTTGGCATCTATAGATACATGGAACCACTCCTGAAAAATTGAGCTTGTTAAACATTTCAGTATATAATTAAGAGTGTATGTCTTATTAGCTCCTGCCTTTTCCTTTTATGGAAGATGTCTTCTATAAATGAAGTAATTAATAAACATATTTTATTAGCAGACCGAATCCATGTTTTTAATAAAAAGGCCAATTACTTAGAGACCATCATTTCAGAGCAGAGATAACAGATATACTAGAAACCAATTTGATAGTTTGAAATTTGTTGATATGGAATTTGGTCTCATGTTTCTTCATTATAAATTAGTATTTTGCTTCTAATCTACATTTTTCTGAAATGGGGAAGATTGGCAGGCAGTATGCTTTCTCTTAGTTATACGTTATTGCCACAAATTATTTTATTAATACAAATGTTTTTCAAACAAATAAAAATTCAGTGAACAGTGTATGCACTGAGAATAAGGCCCTGTTATGTAAGGTAATTAAACTCTCATAAAATATTATTTAGCTGTTTATCTGCTTCTGGGAACTAAAATTCTCTCCAAAATTGTTTTAAAGATAAAAATGAATATTATTTTCTCATTTTAGATAATGACTTCCCAGTTAAAAATTATTTGACATACACTCTTTATTTGGTATACTGATTAATCCATACATATTCAGGAAAGCAAAATGTACTCCCCAGTTTATGTGGTTTGTCAACATGGTTTAAAGTAAGCCCAGTTGGAGATTTTCTTTTGTTTGTTTTTATTAAATTAACTTTCTGTTTTAGATAATATACTTGGCTCAAAATTTCCTAACTTTAACACAGTTAAAATACATGATGAGTTAAGACATACACACATACTCACACACAATGCATAAAACTTGACAATTTTGTAGCATTTTCTGTGCATTTCTTTTCTACCCCAAAATAATTAATGCACTAATTCAATTGGATTAAAGAAAACAAAGGTAGAAACCAGCTGTATTTCATTGTTAAGAAATTGGTTTTATTACCTGAGATGAGAGGAAGAATTTTTTAGAAAATGTATTGAATGCTTGTGAAAATGTTTTAGGTACATATATATTTATTCCTGTAATGCAAATTGGTGAAATTTTATCTTAGAAGGGCTTTAAAATTAGAGAAAATTCTCTGAAATAAAGATGGCTGTGAATAATTGTGCCATGGGATTAATATTTTAAAAAATATAAGTAGGGATGGTTTATGGATTTTATTTTTTGTTCTAATGGTAAATATGTCTAAAGAAAGGAAAAAGGAAGAAATAGTGCATCATATTGTGCCATATCTTACGGATATTTAAAATGACTTAGCTCCTTTTCCTCTACATACTTCTCTGAAACTAAAATAAAGGAATTCATACTGGTTATATCCACAATGTCAAAGACAGTAGGAAGAGTTCATGTAAGCCAAATAGGGATATATTCTTCTAAGGGTGAACTGCTAACCTTTCCAACATGGAAGGGGCCCAATGTGGTTGACTATATATTAGTTCAAAATATTTTCTAATTTCCATTATGTTGACCCATGCAAAATTCAAAAGTTTATTTTTTAAAAAAGTTTATTTCTTCATTTTTAAATAAAAGGGCATTTTCTAATCATATTTTTGCTATTTATTCTTATCTTAATTGCATATTCTCTATAACTAATACTTTGGTGGTTTCCCTAGAAATTACAACATGTATATTTAATTTTTCAAAATCTAAAATTAACCAATACCTTTATGCTTGGACAATACAAGGTCCTTAGGACACCTTAACCTTTTTCACCTTACTCCTGTCTTACATGCTATTGTTAGTCTTTTGTCTGTCTTTGTTTCATTTTTTGATAATACATTCTAACTAATTCTGTATTTTTCTGCCCTAAGACTTTTAAACTGGTCTACAGAATTTTTAATTTTGTCTATTTTTTGTGTGTTCTTTACAGTATTTTTTAATTAATTTTTTAAATTAGAGGAGTTGTAGATTTACAGAAAAATCATGCAGAAAATACAGAGTTCCCATATAACACAGCACCCCACAGTTCCAAATAATTAATGTTTTGCATTAGTGCAGTATCCTTGTTAATACTGATGAAGCTATATTATTATAATTATACAATTAACTAATGGTCCATAGTTTACATTAAGGCTGATTGTTTGTGTTGTACAATCCTATGTTTTGTTTTGTTTTAAATTTTTATTCTGGTAAAATCTATACCACATATAATTTCACCTTTTTTCCATATTCGTATATAAAACTCAGTGTTTTTAATTATATCCACAATGTTGTGCTACCATTACCATGATCTATTACCAAATCTTTTCCATCACCCCAGACAGAACTCTGAACCAACTAAGTATTAACTCCCTATTCCTTAGCCCCACCCAAGCCCTTGGTAAGCTGTGTTCTGGTTTCTTACTCTATAAAATTTGATTATTCTAATTATTTCATATTAATGAGATCATATAGTATTTGTCCTTTTGTGTCTGTCTTATTTCATTCAACATGATGTCTTCAAGGTTGATCCACATTGTTACATATATCAACCATCATTCCTTTTTACAGCTGGATAATATTCCATTGTATGTATTTACTACATTTAGTTTACACATTCTTCTGTTGTTGGGACATCTTTTGGCAATTATGAATAATGCTATTATGAACATTTATGTGCAAATATCTGTTTAAGACCCTGCTTTAAATTCTTTTGGGTATATACCTACAGATAGGATTGCTGGATCATATGATAAGTTCTAAAGAACCCCTGCAACTCAGCTACAAAATGACAAGTAACAAAATTTTAAAATGGACAAAAGACCTGAATAGACATTTCTCCAAAGAAGATATATGAATAACCAATAAGCACATGAAAAGATGCTCAACATCATTAGCCATTAGGGAAATGCAAATCAAAACAACACTGAGATTCCATTTCATACCCAATAGACATGTCTACTGTTAAAAAAAAAAAATGGAAAAGAACAAGTGTTGGAGAGGATGTGGTGAAATAGGAACACTCCTTCCTTGAAGGTAGGAATGTTAAATGGTGCAGCCCCTGGTGAAAACAGTTTGGCAGTTCCTCAGAAAGTTAAGTATAGAATTATTGTATGGTCCACCAATCCTACTTGTAGGGATATACACCAAACAACGGAAAGCAGGGGCTCAATAGATACTTGTACACTGATGTTCACAGCAGCATTATTCACAGTTGCCAAAAGATGGAAACAGCCCAAGTGTCCATTATGTGTATGTATATTTTTATATATAATGGAATGTTATTCAGTCATAAAAAGGAATGAAGTTCTGTACATGTGACAACATGGAGGAACCTTGAAGACATCATGTTGAGTGAAATAAGCCAGGCAAAAAATGACAAATATTGTATGATCTCACTGATATGAAATAATGAAAATAAGCAAATTCATAGAGTCAGAAACAAGAACACAGCTTTCCAGGGGCCTGGGTGGGGGTAAGGAATGGTGAATCAATGCTTAATTGGTATAGAGTTTCTGTTAGGGATGATGAAAAATTAATACCAGTAATTAACACCACTGAATTATATATTTGAATGTTGTTAAAAGGGGAAATTTTGTCAGAGTAAAAACAAAAATAACATGGGACTATACAACACAAACAGTGAACCCTAATGTAAACTGTGGACTATAGTTAACAGTATAATTAAATAATATTTTTCATCAATTTTAACAAAGGTATCACACTAATGCAAATTGCTAATAAGAAAACTCTTCATGTGAGTAGGGGTATTATGGGAACTCTATTTTCTGCATGAATTTTCTATAAACCTACAAGTTCTCTAATAAAAATATTTTAGAAAATTCTTTTGACATCCCCTCTTATTTGAAAGTGAAAAAAGAAAACCACTCACATACTATTGTCAAAATACTTTTTTTCCTTCTATAGGGTAGATATGGTTGAAGTAATACATGGAAAACATATGATAGCAAACTAAAATTAATTTTATTGTCATAAATACTAATGGAAGACAGGAAATATTGCTGAAAATTCAAAAATATTAATATAAATTACTTAGAATCAGTTCAAAATCACAGCTTATAATTTGTCTCAGCATATATTGCTTAGCAGATTTGTTTTCAATAATGAAATACACAAGAACTGAAAGTTTGTAAATAAAAAAGGAAAGATGTAGTAAAAAGATTTAGTCTAAACAGCAAATACTTTTAATATAAAAAGATGTGTATGTGTAATCATTGATGGAATAGTTATTTTAACTAGAATTAAAAGCCTTACAAAATTCCCTGCAACATTCCTAGACATTCTATTACTACAAAGAATTTGAAGCCAGAAGGTTACAAAATACTTGAAAATATCATGGATGTGGTTATTTAAAAAAAATAAGATATTAAAAACATATCACAATCTTTAAATACTTTGTAGTGAGCAGTGATAATGGCAACCTCTGAATCATGTTCACTGATTTTTTTGGAGGTAAACTACTTAAAAGGAATTTTTGAACTAGACATCAGATTTTTTAAAAAATGGGTAATCTGTTCTTTCAAGACTTTCAAACAATGAGTGAGAAAGTAACTGTTTTGAATGAAACTCACGCTGAGGAGAGATCATTTTGAAAATTCATATTTAGAAATATTTGTATAGTTATATGATTTTGTTTGCAAAAATTAGTTCACCTATAAAACCCTCATATCTGCACACTTTAAAAACTTGAAGTTAGATTTTTTTAAGCCTTTTAAAATTTCTCCCATATGAAGAATTTCAGTTGATATTGAGCCTATTTGTTAAAAATATTTGAAATTCTGTGCATACCGATCAGCTTATATAAGCAACTGCTGGACATCTGAAGCAATGGAAATTTAATAGCTAAATCTCACCATCTAAGTAGTGGATGGAATTGGGAAATAAGTATCATGATTTAGTAAGAGCAGACAATGATATACTTCAGAGTTGACAGAACCTTTTGTCACCTATGTCAGCCATTAAAATAACTATCAAAACAAAATAAAAGTAGTTTTTATTTCAGCCAGAGTTTTGAATTGCTTTGTCACAAAGTGTTATACAAAGATTAACAAAACATATATTAAATCATATTGTTATATTATCATATAAAAATATTGATAATTTATAGGTGACAAAATGTTTTTTGTACCATAAATATGTAAAATAGAAATACTTAAAATATTATTTCATCTTTTAAAATATGTTGTATAATGTATATAATGTTTAGTTTGCTGTACATGTATGTATGTGGACACATATACATATGCATATACATACATACACATATTTGAGGGTGTGCTTAAAAATCTTCACTGATGAGATACACAATCCAAAATATTTGGGAATCACTGAATTAGTCATTCAAGGGGTCTCAAAATTTGACCTCAGAGGACCTCATCTATTTACTATTCTGAATGATTCCCAATCCCCAAAACAAACCTTTATATTCCTTTCTTATCCTATTGTCTTTATACAAGTGAACCCTATATTATTGTAAGACTTGAAATGTCTGCTCTTCCTCTGGCTAAAGCAAATCCCATCTATCTTCTTGGAACTGTTCTTCAAAGACTCCCTGATCCCTTCCATTTTCAGAGTTCTTTCACTTTTTAAAATGCATAGCCCTTACTGGTTTTAATATACTCTTAGCACTAAGTGATATCAAACTTTAAGACATCCATTTTTCTGTATTATTTGCTTTAAAGTGTGTAAGTCTTATTTTCCCAGATTCTTTTTTTTTCCCCTTCTCTTCTCATTTTTCTCTTCCAGACTTCACTGGGATTCCATTCTAGGAACCTCCCATATGGGAGAGAGGTACCTAGTCACTTGTGCCACCTCAATTCCTAGTTTCTGGCTTGTCTTGCCTTGATTTTTCCCTGTGTCTCTCTTTTTGTTGCATTATCATCTTGCTGCATGGCTCGCCGCGCGGGCCTGGCTCGACTGCATGCCTTTTACCAGGAGTCCCCGGGGATCAAACCCAGGTCCTCCCATATGGTAGACGGAAACCCAATTACTTGAACTACATCCGCTTCCCATTCCCAGATTCTTGAAGGTAAAACCTCTTGCTTATTTTTGTATTCCCTGTAGTATCTCACACAAGTCCATGCAAGTAGCAGATCTTCTATGAAGTTTTGTGGAAAGATGCCTTTTGGGAAAGATGAAGTTGAGGGAAGATATATTTGGAGTTCACAAAACCCTCTGTTGTGGTGGTGGTGGTTGGGGGCTGGGGAAGAGTGTGTGTGAAGGCAGTCACAATGACAACCTTTTTCTCCCCAGTGACTTGGGGAGAGAGCTCTTCCCTTTAAACGTCTATCAAGTACTGAGGATGTAGTCACGATAAATATCAGTAAGTAGTATAAACTAGAATCTGAAACCATGACACTAAAGGGAAAGACTGGCTTTATTTGGACTCACAAACGTGTTTAATATATTCTCTTTCCCAAATGAGATAAATTTATCTTTTTCAACAGCTTATTTTTCTGCCTATTCATCATGATTATGTTCACAATGGCAGATGGCAGGATTGGGGTTTGTCTGTCCATCTCACACCAGTTTGGCATCTCTGTAGAAAGAAATCAAATCAATAAGAAAGAAATCCTGTTTCCTCTTTGAATATCCGTCTGTTTGCTATTTCTGTTTTGCCTTTTTTTGTATTTCACTTTCACTATTCCTCTAAAGATGTTGATTCTTTTTTAACAGCAGAGGTCATCCTTGTTCAGCAATCCTCCAAGATCAAGCAACTACTCATCCTAAAAGTGTGAGATAGTTGGGAATTGCATGACAAACAGATTATTAAAAAGCCATTGTCTGTGCTGTAGCTGGGTTTGTCTTTTCATCTCGACACCTGCCAACATCTCAAGGTTCTAATTAGCTGCCAATCAGGGTAAAAAGGGTAAAAAGCTCAGAATAAGCAGCATTGTGTCTGGAATTACTATGTGGAAGTATATGCAAATTACTTGGGTTAAAGATAAGAAAAAAATTTGTACTTTAGAGAATGAAAAGCTTCAGTAATCTAGGATTATTAAACATTGGTAAATGTATTATTGACTGTGTAGCAATGATGCCAGATCGAATAATGCTGTGATCTAGAGCCCAGATTTCCTGGACACAGATAAAACATGCTGGCTCTGGATTGGCTGGTTCCATTTTAATA
The DNA here is from genome assembly GCA_026826555.1 of Tolypeutes matacus. Taxonomy (NCBI): domain Eukaryota; kingdom Metazoa; phylum Chordata; class Mammalia; order Cingulata; family Chlamyphoridae; genus Tolypeutes; species Tolypeutes matacus. The sequence continues at coordinate 40,438,789 of JAKSZT010038599.1, forward strand.
GCAGGGAGTGGAAAGAACCAAAATCTACACTAATCTGAGTTTGTTTGGGGTCCCAAGCCCATGAGATCAGGACAAGCTCTACCCTATGCCACCCACCTTTTCCCATCTGTATCTATCTCCCACTGTGTTATCAGACGCTCCAGATGGAGCTTCCTGCACAATTAATTATTATTATTTTTATCTTTTCAACCATAATGTCTCTAAATCTCCTGGCATTGCAACTGTTGTCTTTGTTTGAAAGAGACGATAGCCTGAGATGGTGATGGTGGCATTTCTTTGTGAGCTCTCAAGAGCAATGTGGATACTATTTAAGTTTTTAAAAATAATAATTATGTCCTGACATTTTTAAAAAGTGCATTTCTTTGTAATTAGTTCTAGTGTTTAGGATTGCTTTGAAATTCATTCGGGTTTTTCCTTTAAACAAGGAGAAAAGATTCTGCTTGTTTCCCTTGTTTGGGATCCTTTGGGATGAAAGCACTATAGAAATGTAAGCTATTATTAATCCGCCCTTCTCCAGACACATGTCGTCGGAGGCTCTAAAATGTATAGCAGCTGATGGTGTGTCTCAGCTCAAAGGAAGCTGCAAAATTATTTTCAGCATGTACTTTGAATTTGCCCAAACCCCATCCATTTCCATGGAAATACAAGTGGCATCCCGCAGATAAGGCTCCTCTTGGTTTTAGCAGTTACAGCAGGTTCAGCTGGATGGATGCCACCTCCAGGACAATAACTAACATTTTTATCTAAGTGATTTCTATAGTAAAGGTAGGTGTGGGTAGGTCCTGTCTGAATGCAGAGGGTTAGACAGATTGTGCAGATTTCCTCAAAAACCTTGGATTCTATCATGGGACCTTGATTGCTTTTACCTCTTTTGCCATTGCTTGCTGGCATTGCACAGTAAGCGGAAGAGAAAAATCATCGCATCTTGCCCCTGTAGCTTTACCATCTGTGTGCCTTGGAATATTTGAGTATTAGTTCCTTTTCCAATGTTGCTTCACAGCCCATATTGAGTGACCCCAAACAATCCAGAAATCAAGTTCTTCACTATCATTGTCCTCTGTGCAATATTAAGTATCTAAGTGTGTGTGACACTGTACTAGGCATTGCAAAGTCAAACAGAGAGACAGCTTAAGGCCAACCCAATGCAGATGGACATATGAAGAATGAGGTAGGAACTAGCAAGCTCAGAACATCATAGGAACAGACAAAACTACAGATTTGCATTGCATACCAGGAAATATAAGTGCATTTGAATTTCCATTTTCATTAAGGTGAGATTTGTGGAAATTATGACCTCTTCTTAGCTTGGTTGTAGTTTTGGGCTATTTCAATTATATATGTAGAAATGAGCAATAGTACTAGAACTGTTTCTGCTTCCTTGCCCCTTAACTCTTTAGGGATAATTTTAGGAATTTTTTGTTAGTAACATGTAAAGCATCAAGACATCTTAAAGTCCCACTTGTACCTATTTCCTGAAGAGCCCTGTGTGGCTAAAGCTTCACCCTGTGTTTCAGTTATCTATTCCCCAAACTTAGTGTTTTATACAACAATCATTTTATTTGCTCATGATTCCTCAATTTAGCTATAACTTGGTGGGGACAACATGACTCTGTGCCATGTAGTGTTAACTTCTAAGATGACACTCAAATGGCTGGCAAATTGGTATCCAGCTGGTACGGTAGGCCAAGGGGTCCTTTTTTGGCTAATTTGGTCTCTCTATATTGTTAATGTGGACTTCCTCACAACAAGGTGGTCCAAGTTAGTAAGATTTCTTACATGGTGGCTAACTTCCCCCAAAGTGTGAAAAGCAGAAGCTGACAGGCCTTCTTAAGTGTTCCTCCTGGATCTAGCCCAGCATCACTTCTGCCACATTCTATTGGTTAAATCAAGTCCAACAGGCATCTCAAATTCAAGGGAAGAGCACGATACAAGGATGTGAATATCAGGAGGTGTGGTTCATTGGGAGCTATCAATGTAATAATCTTCCAGTCCTGGTTCTAGTGGCTGTACCTACCTTCGTATCTAACTTGGTACCCACATTCCTCAAACTTTTAGAGTCCTGTCTTCCTCTTGCCAGAGCTTCCAAGGACTAAAGTCCTTCTCTCAAAACTTTGTCCTCATGGCAGAAACCAAATACCTTGCTTTGCCTTGCTGGCACAACCATTTATTTCCCCCATGAAGCTTTCTGGAGGCTACCTACCAGACTGCCTGGGCCTTCACTTATGTTGCTAATTCTCAAGCAGAGTGAATACACCTAGATAAATGCAACATTGTGACAAGGAGTGTGGGAAATTGTGAGAGATAAACATGAATCATCTTCCTCAGAAGTTGATTTTACTTGAAAACATGAGTTTAAAAATTCTTCTTTCAGTCATTATTTTTTATATAAAAGCTTTTTTATAAAGGCAAACATGAATATATTAGAGAATAAACTGTGGAGTTCCATTGAATTTTAAACATAGAACACAATGCTTCAAGGACATTTAAAGCTTAATGTGGGCTGTTTTGAATTATATCTCAGACTCCTTGGGGCATGGGATTATTCTTCTATGCTGTGAAGAGTATTTATGTTTTTCCATTCCCATGTTACATCCCATACACATATAGATTTCTTCCTTTCATTCACAGCTGAATATACTTTTAAAAAATATTTATTTATTTATTCCCCCGCCCCATTGTTTTGTGCTCGTTGTCTGCTTTCTGTGTGTTCTTCTGTGTCTGCTTGTCTTCTCTTTAGGCAGCACCAGGAACCAATCTTGGGACCTTCTGAAGTGGAGAGAGGCTGCTCAATCTCTTGCGCCACCTCAGCTCCCTGATTTCCTGCATCTCTCATTGTCTCTCTTCTGTGTCTCTTTTTGTTGCGTCCTCTTGCTGTGCCAGCTCTTCGGCACAGGCCAGCACTCTGTGTGGACCAGCACTCTGTGCGGCTCAGCACTCCGTGTGGGCTAGCTCTCCACTCAGGCCAGCTCGCCGAGCAGGCCAGCTTGTTTTTCACCAGGAGGCCCTGGGAATCGAACCCTGGACCTCCCATATGGTAGACGGGAGCCCAGTCACTTGAACTATATCCGCTTCCCACTGCTGAATATTCTTGAGTCACTCACTCTGTCACTGCAGGTCTGTTTAGTCTTTGTTACCAGACACTCTTCTAGTCTTACTTATCCTTCCAGGTCCAGAAAAGACTATATAATGGCCTTGGCTGTGACCATGGTTCTTATGATATTTGTTGTCTACACCAGCTTCCCTGAAAAGACAGAAAGCTGCTCAGTGAAGGAGGGGGAAAAGTACATTGTTTCTGTTTCCTCTTTCTGGGACCCAAATCCTGTTCTAAATTTTGCTCCATAAAACCAGATCCTGCCATGTGCTTTGAATACCCCATTCTGCTTTCATCCCTAACCTTTCAATAGCACTGTGACTGTAGTTATTGCTTTGCATGGAAGCTTCTTACTCTGAATGGACCTTTATATTCATTCATTCATTCACTCATTCATAAATAATATTTATTTAATGTGACTTCATTACAAGTTTTCTGCTCTCAAGATACCCACAAGGTCTTTTAACCATCTTCTGTTTCAGAACTGTCTTATAACTTGGACAAACCCTCATTCTAATAGTCCCTGGTTCTGCTATAACTTCTTCTCATTTGCTTTCTGCATATTTTCTGGACATTCTACATTCATAGAATAGAAAATTTTCAAGTGTTTTTTTACCTGTTTCCCTTAAAAACTTGAGCTCTGAGGACCAGCAAACTCTAATCACTGGTTCCATCCAAATAAAGAAGTGGAGATGAATAAAGAAGCTGCAATTGAGATACGTTGTATCAATGCAGAAAAAGACTCTCTCTTTGTTGTTTGTTCTGCCCCCAAACTTAAATACAAAACACCATTTTAATAGGAACCTTCATCTACAAAGCAATTTCATTAAATAGGCTCCAATGTACTTTAATTGACAAGAGTGACTTCTAACACACAGAGACGTGCACTGGAGACTTGCTCTTTTGCTGATAGTGAGCCCCAATAAAAAGATATCAGTAATATTTCAATAAGAATGCTCCATGGATGTACTTGCCAAATTCATTCGTGTATTTAACAGTGTGATAGCAGAGCTCTAAAACATAGACCTCATGCATATGTCAATATGCCCTTGGAATGACAAACCAGGTAGTTAAGTTGATTAATGGAGGGTATGTTCAGTCACCACCTTGAATAAAATGAAGCCAGAAAGGTCAATAATTGAACTCTTTCTGGAGGCCAGTGTTATCATCTCTATTAAAATATTAACACTAACTATTCCCTGGCTACCTCACTAATCAATTCTTTTTCATATTAGTTTAATTTATAGGCCAGGCTTTTTTCCAAAACTTGCCCAGGTAAACAAGATAAATCAAAGGTGGCAATAAGGTCAAATGATGGTCAGGTTAGTATTAACTCTCTTGCAACACTTTAAGTAGGGCCTGTGGGAAAGAATCATCCTTAGTAGGAAAGGTAATGTGCAACCAAGGACACACCAAACCCTTTCATCTTTCTAGATCGAGAAATGAATGCATTGTTAAATCTCACTTAATTCATATTATCTCTAAGGAACTGTACACTCAGTGAGCACAGCTCTTTTGAACAAACTAACCTCAAGGTTCACAGATTATCTAAACACAATTTCTTCTCTGGACTGATTGTATCCTTCCACCTTTGTCACAGTGAGTAACAGTTCCCTGCCAGTAGAACCGGGTTTTCTATTTTGCTGGGAGTGAGGGAGACTGGTGGGGTATATTGGGGTCCAATAGCAAGGGTAGAAATCCCTTACTATTTCTACCAGGTCCACCTGTCTAAGTCTTTATGATCATTTTATTCTCATTTTCCACTATTCTTTCCCTCATTCATGGTGTTCCAGCTACAATGCCTCAAACATGTCAAGGATTTTCCCAGCTCAGAGCTTATGTTCTTGTTCTTCCCTTTTCCTGGACTATTCTTCCCTCACACCTTCACCTGACTTGCTCTCTCTCACTTCACTTGGGTCTTGGCTCAAATGTCTTCATTCCTTTAGAAATGTCTTCTTGACCACCTTGCAATAAATTACAAATAAATAAACTTGAAAAGTTGTTTGTATATTTGTTCCCACTGTAAATTAACTGCAAGAAGTCAGGGACCTTGTCTGCCTTGCTCACTGGTATCTCCAGCACCTATGACAGTGCCTGGCACATATTAAAGCTTAATGAATTTTGGGCGAATGAATGAATGGATACATTTTTATATATATATACTGCATTGGGGCCCCAAAATGGAGAGAATTAAATGTATTAAAGATCAGCAAAACTCTCTAGCCAGGGGTCAATGTTTCAGGAATCATAGAAGAGTAAAAAGGAAGAGGAAAATACTAGTCGCTTAGATAGCTATTTTCTAACATTTTCCATCTTTTAATCAAAAGGCTTAAAATCAAATAAAATAACCAATATTGATAATTTATTATTCCCAAAGCATGGGAGTAGGGAATACAAAGTTATATAGTACATGACCGTAAATCTGTATGTGGTGTGTATGCATGTAAGAGGGACAGGTCTTTTTTTTTTTAACTTTATTTTGTACATTTAATAATTGAAAACATAAACAATAAAAAACTAAAAAGTAAACACAGATGAATAAATATATACATTTCTCAATTAAATGTAATGGATACATGTAAATTTTTTTGTTGTTTTGTTTTTTGTTTCTTTTTTTGTTTTTTTTTTTTGTGTGAATCAGACAATATATTACACAGTATATTTGGTTCATAGTAATGCATTCATACAGTATTTGTCCTTTTGTGTCTGGCTTGCTTCACTCAACATAATGTCCTCCAGATTCATCCATGTTGCCATATGCTTTATGACTTCATTTCTTCTTACAGCTGCATAATATTCCATCGTGTGAATAGACCACAGTTTGTTTATCCATTCATCTGTTGATGGACACCTGGGTTGTTTCCAACTTTTGGCAATGATGAATAATGTGGCTATGAACATCGGTGTGCAGATGTCTGTTCGTGTCACTGCTCTCAGTTCTTCTGGGTATATACCAAGTAGTGGTATTGCAGGGTCACGTGGCAAGTCTATATTCAACTTCTTTAGGAACTGCCAAACAGTCCTCCACAGTGGTTGTACCATCCTGCATTCCCACCAACAGTGAAGAAGTGTTCCTATCTCTCCACATCCTCTCCAACACTTGTAGTTCTCTGTCTTTTTAATAGTGGCCATTCTGATAGGTGTGAAATGATATCTCATTGTAGTTTTGATTTGTATTTCCCTAATCATGAGTGATGTTGAGCATTTCTTCATGTGTTTTTTTGCCATTTGTATTTCTTCTTCGGAGAAATGTCTATTCAAGTCTTTGGCGCATTTTTTAATTGGGTCATTTGTCTTTTTATTGTTGAGCTGTAACATCTCTTTATATATCCTGGATATTAAACCCTTATCAGATATGTGATTTCCAAATATTTTTTCCCATTGAGTCGGCTGCCTTTTCACCCTTCTGACAAAGTCCTGTGAGGTGCAAAAGTGTTTAATTTTGAGGAGGTCCCATTTATCTACTTTTTCTTTTGTTGCACGTGCTTTGGGTGTGAAGTCCAAGAAACTACCACCTACTACAAGGTCTTGAAGATGTTTCCCTACATTTTCTTCTAGTAGTTTTATGGTCCTGGCTTTTATATTTAGATTTTTGATCCATTTTGAGTTGATTCTTGTATAGGGGGTGAGATAGGGGTCCTCTTTCATTCTTTGGGACAGGTCTTAATAAAAGAAAGAGTAATAAAACTTCTTTCACAAATGACAGGTTGTTATTGCCTTATAATCAGACCCAATGCATAAATATGCTCTCAGATATAATGTGGTAAGTGGTAAGCTCTAGAACAGAGCTTCCCAATGAGTTTGCTGGTGGCAAGTGTGCTTCATGAGCAGCCTCCTCCTTTTACTTAAGCTAAAACAGACATACTAAAACTAAGACTAAGACTAAGACTAAGACTAAGACTAAGACTAAGACTAAGACTAAAACTAAAACTAAACACTATACATAAAAAGAGTGGGAAGCATCAGACTAGGCAGTCAGAGGAGAAAGAGATCTGTTTGGGAATCAGCTGAGGTACAGAAAATTCACCAGTCTGAGTCTTGGCCTCTTTGCAGCACCTTCCATTTATGCTCCTTGAAGATGAAATCCAGCAGTTGAGCAAACTTAGCTCTCTTCAGTCATCCCAAAGGAAAAACCAACTTTTTTTTTTGATAAGAGAGTTACATGGGGGACTGGAAATGTGTGTTTTGTTGTTAACAAGAAACCTCTTTCTTTCTCTTCTTTCAAATTTCTCTTAATTTCTTTTTTCTTCTTCCTTCTCTTTTGTTTGCACTTTCTCTCCTCCTCCTGCTCTTCCTGTCGTGCTTTCATCCTCCTCACTTCTCTGCCTTCTTCCCAACTGTCCGTGGAGGTGGAGGTTGACAACATTCTGTGAGTAATAAACAATCAAAGAGAGTGATTCCTATGTCAACTGTGGGAAACCAAACCACACACCACAGTGATGCTTTTCCTTCCTTTCTCCTTGCGTTCTCTTCTGGATGAACCAAGGACTTGGGATTTCCTGCCAGTTTTCTGTTAGAGTGAAGCAGGAGAAAGAGGGAAATAGGAAACAAATGGGACTTGACAATCACACCAGGAATTCATTTGTCAAAACACCAAGTAAATTTATAGTGTTTTGACATGGAAAATAATATTTCAAAACATGGAATTATATTGAGCAGGATCTCACAGTTTCTCAGATAGGGTCTTTCTGATCCGAGGGTCCGAGGAGGTATTACAGCCATCTGTCTGCACTGTAGCCTGCAAAATAGCTGTTTTCCAAATTTCTAAGGCTGGATTTGTTTTGGCTAAACTCTGTGTACCTGGTAACATACTAGTCTGGCCTAGCTGTCCTGAGGGAGTGTAGAACAGTTCCCACTAGCGGTAACCCTAGAGGGAACTGGGCTGGTCTCAAAAGAGCCTTGGGCCTGACCACTGTTAGATTCAGTTCATTCTTTCAGGTCCCTCCTTGCCCTCTGTGGTTCAGGTAAGTGACTAGATTCAGAAGCTTATTTCAGAATGCTGGGAAGAGACTCAGGGAATCTCAAAACCTTAGGACTGGAAAGGACTTTAAAGGTCATCCATCCTGCCATTGAGTTAAGTTTCTTCTATCTTCTCTACTTCTGCCCTATACCTGAACAGTGACAGGGAACTTACAAGGTCCCTAGATAGCATATTGGTATTTATAAATAGCTCTGGCTATTGGAAAGTTTTCTTCTTAGTGAGTCAGAATCTCTCTACTCTCTCAAGTTTTTCATATTGTCCTGTCTCAGGGCTCTTCTGGGATCCTGTGAAACAAGTTTTGGATCAGTCTAACAGGAAACTGGGCCTCCCAACCTTCTGAAGGAATTAATTTCCTAAGGGCCTCTGTGCTAGAAATAGCCTTAGACCCTTGACTTTTGGATTAAAGGAAGTGGTTGAAGTAAGGTGTCTCATGCACTCAGCGAGTTTAATCAGAACAACATAGTTCTCTTTCTTGAATTTTCTCCCAGTTAATTCTTTAGAAGACGGCATAGAGACACTCTCTATTATTAATTACTATTACTATAATTGTTAGTTTAAAACTAAAGGATTAAAACAGATTCAGCACTAAGAAAAAAAATTATATTCAGATTTCTTTTCTGAATGATAGGATCTTTTTTCTGGGTTCCCTTCTGATATGATTTAGGGACATTGATTTAAAAAGATCACAGAAATAGGACATAGCTTTTTTTGTTTTTTTTTTTTTTTTTTTTTCAGAGAACAGAAAGCCCTAAATTTTGTATGTTAAAAGCACTGGTTGTGAGGGCATTAAATTCCTTCAGCTACTGGAGACCTCTAAACTTCATACAGTTTTGAGTCTGAAATTCTGTAACCATCTCCCCCATAGGTATGGAAATATTTTCTACACTGTTTCTCATTTATTTGTTCATAAATGTTTATTAAGCACCAATTACATGCCAGACACTGTGCTTGTGCTTGATGGGGGTGGGAGTAGAGGCAATGTTCTAGTTTTACCTTCTAAGGCTTAACTTGGAACCAGTGTTGTCAATTCTGCTGATAGGTTTGGATGAGGTTTGCTGTTCACTAATGGCTTTTCTCTTCCTATCACTATGAAAATGCTGGTAGGGCTAGAATTTTACTGGCCTACTTTCAGTGATGGCATTATTTTTTTGATTCATCAAATGGAGCCCCTAAATCCAGTTAGCCACCTGGCTTAACAAATCATTCATAAATGTAAGTGTGAATTCCTATTACATATTAATTTTATTTGCTTATAGGTATCTATAGTTTATGTTAATAAAACCATTTTATGCTTCAGTATTCCTTAAATTTTATGGCTGAAAAAGAAATTGCATTGTTAATCTTGGGTATTGTAACAATAATAAATGTTGATCCCTGACAGTCCTTGGAGTGTCCAAGCAGTGAGTTTCTGTACACAGTGATGTTGCCTAGGGAAACAGAGTATCTGGGAACAGAGAAACCAAACTCGAGTTTGGCTGAAGGTGGAGGAGGGAAGTACCATCTAGATTCAGGGGAGGACCAAGAGACATTTGTATTATGTGACTGGTAAAACAGATGTCTTTATCATAAATGGAAATGGTCTGCAAGTCTCCTTCCTTTGGGAACTAAGGTTTAGGTTCAGCTAGAAATAGTGGTATGCAAACACCCTGATTCCCTCATGTGTAGGCAGAGAACCAAGCCAGTAAATACACAAAGTCTTTTTTTGGTTGGCAGAAGGCCAATGAAAACTCAGTTAAGAGTGTTACCTAAATGGAAAGGTAAATGCAATTTGCAAAGTGCTATAAAGGTCCTGCCATCAGTATGACAGGCAGAAAAAATGATTAAAAAATGAAATCCTTTGCCTTATCCCATCAACTCCATCCCAACTAGCAAACTCTTCAAATAAGTGCTTAGAGATCGAGATGGGAAAGCACAGGTTGGGGTTATTAGGGGCCTGTGACCTGAATTCTCCTTTTGGCAGTTTACTTTGTCCTTTGAGTTGCTAAGTGCTCTGGAGCCATCCTCTGGCTTTAGTTTCCCGTGCCTTTTTTTTTCAGTTCTTCTCATTTTTCTTCTTGTGTTTTTCTTCTATGCTCTAATATCACAAATATAATAGAATCTGGGGATGATGGTGGAAAAAGAGTTATGGTGTGATCAGAAGTGTTGGGGAGGAAATAATTTGCCCTGTTTCAAAGCCCATGCCTCAAACTGATGTGGTATGATTTCGTTTCGTTCCTAACCTCTTCCACTCCACAACATATCCTCTGAAATAACTATCAGTCCATCCTTGCCAGGTATTGTATTTAAATGTCACCTCTATAATTCTTTCCCTCTTAAGCCCCACAAACCCACACACACACACACACACTCTCTCTCTCTCACACACACACACTTTCCTTTTTGAGTGTCAGGAAGAGTAAATAAACTCAGCCTGAGACTAGTTTGGTAAGTCTAACCAGCTAAAAACATCACCTTCCTATTGTGTTTAAATTGGGTCTTAGTAAAAATAAGGATTAATTGAAAACATATTGAGACTTCAAAGGTAATTGAAATATGTCTTACAAAGACTTATGAAGCATAACTAACATTTACTGAATGTTTAACCTAAACATCTATTCCTAATAACAAACATCTTATTCTAACAAAAAATGGACTATACCAATGGATGTTTTGTTTGTCCACCAATTCCACTTCTCTAGAGTATTCGCTAGAAATAGCTAGATCAGTTAATTTCTCTTGTCCTGTTGACCTGCTGACTACTTCGGGGGGACCAAGATGATCTCTGATGAAGTTTTCATTTTCTTTCCCTGACCTAACCTTTTTCATTTGTATTTTTAATGGCCTCATTCCTCTTTTTCATGCCACTTTCTCTTTCCTCTTTTTACTCCTTTTCTCCTACCTTTTAGGCCTTTTCTCTGTCCTGTATTCCTATATATTTTCATGCTTAAGATCTATTACTTTTAGAAAAGTTAAAAAACTTTAAAAATGTATATACAAGGCTATATAAAATGTATATATACAGTTTAAAGAAAAATAATATAACAAACACTTATGTTCCTATCACCTTGCTAAGGATCTAGACTATTACCCATACCATAGATGTTTTCTGTGTGCCCCTCCCCAACTATATCCCCCTCTCCCCAAGGCATAACCATTATTCTAAATTTTGTGTTATTATTTCCTTTAATTTTAAAATACTTTACCACATATATATATCTATCTCTAAATAATATAATGTATAATTTTGTCTTCTTTTGAACTTTATTATCATGCGGTGTACATTTTGCTATGACTTTGCTCAACATTACATATGGGGGATTTGTCAGTGTTGATGTATTAATCCTATGAAACTTGGTTCTTCACTCAAAATTATGTTTTTGAGAATCATTCATGTTAATGTGTGCCTCTGTAGTTCATTTTCATTTCAGTATAATCCATTGTATTAATATACTACAATTTATTTACCCCTTTAATTGTTATGGGCATTTGGGTTCTTCCTTTTTTAAAATTTTTGCTATTATGAACTGCAATACTTAGGACATATTTTTACACTTCTTGGCATGTGTGTGCAAAAGATTCTTTAAGATATATACCTAAGAATGGAACGCTACACTTTGATCTTTTTTTCTATGCTTTTTTTCATCTACATTTTCCCCCCTTCTACTCACCTTATCCTCTATACTGCATAATATTCTCCATTCTTGCTTTTTCATAAAGAGGAGTGGATAATTACTTTACCCAGAACATACCATTTTTGGAGAGAAAGGATTGACTTCCTTGAAGTGCCAGGGTATGGTGAAATGACAGATCTGGTTTTAAAGCCCAGCTCTGCCACCTCTGAAATATATGATTGTGGGCTAGGTATCATCCTCAATGAATTTCCGTTCTTTCATCAGTAGAATGGGGGATAATTACACCTTTTTTTAATGAATGGATGTGAGGATCAAATGAGCGCTTACAGAACTTAGCGTGACAGATAGTAGGTACTCAATATGTCTTGGCTTTCTTCTCTATCTTTGTTGGAAATAATATAAGCCATCATCTTCACCACTGCAAAGGCCAGATTAGCCCGCATCCACTGCACCAATCAGTAACCAGGAAAGAGATAGACAGAAATGTTGTTTTAGCATTTCTATTCATTCACTCCCAATACCTTGCATTGGCCCTCTGATTTGTGCCCTTGTTCCTACCACCAGTGGGCTGGAACTGTACAGTCAGTGTGTGCTATGTGTGGTCTGTCATTCATGAGAGAGTGGTAAGGCAATGAGGTGAGTGAAATAATTCAATGTACTTTTGGATTTCTGTCCAGAACTACTGCAGTCCGACACAAATGTGGGTTTGGAGAAAAGTATGCCTGGGATATCTCTTTCAGAAAAGATGAACTCTCATGGGTCTGTGTTGGCCACATGTCATAGCCTGGAAACACAGCTAAAGTGAGGGACACTTACTGGTGTTTGTTCAAAGACCTTTGTGTCTGTGGACTTGATAGGAGCCCTTCTACATCTCTGGAAATGAGTGTATGCCTGTGGGTCTTTGAAGGCTTTGTACCATGAATATACGATATAGAGCTATCGTATAGAAGAGTGTTGCTTCTGCAATGTGCAAGCCTGTTTCATAGGTATGCTGTGAGGATAATGGGAAAGAATGTTGGTCATCGAAATAGGCTGTGGAATCTTTCATATGCAAGAAATCAGAGTTGGGGCAAAATAAAATGAAGTATGTGTCATGCACTGCATAAAAGTTATTGGTTAAATCCACCATAAATTTTAGATTAAGAAGGGAAATGTTTGTACAAGAGAAGGGTGCAGTAAGGAATTATCAGCTTCCCTTCCAGTGTGCATGCAACAAAGAATTTCTGCATCAGTTAGTTACCAGTTTGGGTTGATAGAATTGGAAAATCAATATAAAAATGTATGTTGGGCTTGGTTAAAAGGAAATTAGAAAGGGAAGCGGATGTGGCTCAATCAGTAGGGCTCCCGTTTACCATATGGGAGGCCCTGGGTTCGGTTCCTGGGGCCTCCTGGTGAAGGCAAGCCCGCCCGCACGGCGTGGTTAGCTGACCCAGCGAGCACAAGCAGCAAGGGGGGGATAAATGAATAAATAAATAAAATAAAATAATAAAAAAAAGGAAATGAGAAAGAAACTAATACTGTAATGCAAAGTAAAAATGCTAAAATACATTAATGACAAAGTCAGGAGGATAAAATTGATATTGGTATGTATTATTGATTAAGCAGAAACTGGAAAAAATGCAAATCTATGCCTACTAAAGAAAGAATAGTTGTAAATAATCATTTATTTCTTTTATTTGTGAAGGAAAATTTGATGATTGATGCTACAGAAAAGATTAATATATAATGAATTTGTTGTGTATTGTTTTTTTAGTACAGTTTTAGAATTGCAAAAAGAAAAATTGAGCAGATACTACAGAAAGCGCCATATGACCTTCTTCCCCAATGTCACTGCAGCATACAATTTCCCTAATTAAAAACATCTTGCATTAGTGTGGCACATTAGTTACAATTAATGGACCAATATTGGTATTGTTATTAACTAAGATTCATAGTTGACATTAAAGTTCACTCTTTGTATTGTACAATTCAGCGGATTTTGGCAAATGCATAATGATATGTATCCACTATACTGCATCATACAGAATAATTTCACTACCCTAAAAATCTCGTGTTTCACCTGTTCATTCCTCTCCTCCACTCCTGCCAAAAGCCCTGACAACCACTGATCTTTTTACTGTCTCTTTTCCAAAATGTCATATAGTCAGAATCATACAATATGTAGCCTTTTCACCCTGACTTACTTCACTTAGCAATATGCACTCATTGTGTGCCACTTGTAAGATAAAAATGGAATTTCATCTATACTCTTTTTCATTTTTATAAATTGTTAAAGAGTATGGCCTGGGTTTTCAAACTGTGGGTTGTGACAATTTAGTAGGCCACAAAATAAATTTAGTGCATCACAAACTGCATTTAAAAATAAAATAGGGGGAATGGGTGTAGCTCAGTGGTTAGAACAGCTGCTTCCTATGTATGAGGTTCTGGGTTCAATCCCTGGTACCTCCTAAAAATAAACAAATAAATAAACACTATCAACCACCTTGACTTACTTAAAATTTTTAAAAAAATTAAATGGAATAGAAATGATCAGTGTGCATTTCATAATTACAAAAAAGCCTTTTGTTTTTATTTTGTATGTGTTTTTGTTCAGCGGGTCTATGATTGAAAAAGGTTAAAAGCCACAGATCTAGGTGACTTCTCATGAACCTTTCCAGTCTTGGTGTAATGATTCTGTATGCTAAATAATTGAGTTCTGTAGCTGGAAATCATTTTGTTCGATTTTACGTAGCTCTGAGAATATCTGAGAATAGCACTGGTTATTGTTGAGTGGAATTTGGGCTAAGGTGTCTCCTTCTTGGACTGTATACAAAAGTATTAAATTATTAAAGAACCAAATAAAAAAGAAACACCACTGGTCTTATCCTTTAGGCAGTCCAAAGGTATGAAGCTGGCAGGCATAATTAAGGGGGAAGTTCTATTATGTGAAAATATTTCTCCCATATTTTTGCTGTATTGTATGAGTTTATCAGAATTATCCAATTATTTGGGGCATGTTAAGTGCATGAATTTGAATAAACGTCTGTATGATTTTTCAAAAAGTCCATTGGTATTAGCAGCACTGGAAACATTTCTTTGCATTTCTTGGTAATATACCAACTTTGCACATCAAGATTCTTTACAGAGCAATCAGTACTGAATTTACAAGAATCCATATGATCTCTGCTGGTTTTTCACACACTAATTTAACAAGCAGAAAGTTAGTTTATCTTTGGACTTGTGATTGTTGGGGATTGAATATGCCTCCCCAACTCCCGCAAAAGGCATGCTCATGTCCCAACCCCTGGTCCTGTAGGTGTGAACCCTTTGTAATTAGGCCATTTGAAGATTTATTAGTTAAGGTGTGCCCAAACTAAATGAGGGTGGGCATTAATTCAATATAGCTGAAGTCCTTATAAGCAAAGGCATTGGACACAGAAAGAGAAAGACATGGGTAGACGCTGGAAGTCAACGCAATCTGGAGGAAAATGGAGAAGACATCTCCATGTGCATTGCCATGTGACAGGAAAGCCAAGGACCAAGGATCATTGGCAGCCAGCTCCAGAATTATGGTCTTTGGGGAGAAAGGATCACCTTCCTGATGCCTCGATTTTGGACTTCTAGTCTCAAACCATGAACCAAAGATTTCCTTTATTTAAGCGAAGCAGCTGAGAAACTAAAACAATGATGTACTGTCTAAACAGGCCAATTCTGTGGCATATAATTCCACAGAGTGCTGCCAAAGAATCCACTGTGGTGAGAAGTGAGTTAGATTTCCTTACAGCTTGTTCTGCTCATACCTTGGTCAGAGATTTTGATTAACCTCATAAAGGATTCTTGATACCTGACCAGTCAGTTGAGATAAATGAGGTTTTTTGATCTCTAGCCTCAACAAAAATTTCATTACTATGGTGTGTTTTTACTCTGTACACAGTTATGTACATATTTTGTGTACATGACATGTGTTTGGTATAGCGTCTTTGCCTTTGGTCATACTATGCTCACAGATATTGCATGTATAAATTACAGTGCTTTAAACACAAATGACTCTGATATGATCAAATAAATGTATTGGTATAAAGACAGTAAAATTATATCTTGAGAGAAGTTAGCTTATATCCAAAACAAGCACACACATCATGATTCTGTAGGCAGCTGATATAAAAAACACCATATCAAAAGAGAAATAACAGCCCTTGAAACAATTTGAGGCTTATAGTGAACTCATCTTTGCTACCAATAGTATTCTCTTATAGATTTCTTGCATTTCATCAGCAATAGTTTTTGGCCTCATTTTAGCAATGCTGAGGCAACATTTCCTTTCTGCTCCAAACTCTTAACAGTTTTAATTAATGGTATTTATTCAGCTCATGCTTAGCAGTTTTATTTTTGCAAGCAATTTATAATCATTTTTATTAGTTATTCTAAATTGAGATTTAGAATGGCATGTCATAAAGAAAATGGCTTATGTTTGAGAAAGGAGACTATTCCTACCCAGCATTTGTCTAAATAGAATAATTATGGCTGCATTACTCATGGATTGTTTAATTATTTATTCTTTAATCAGTAGATGTAAATACCCCAACCTGCAATTACAGAAGGTCTGCAAACCTGAGTTGTGAAGTTCAACTGATATTCTGTAAGAATTCTTGAAGCAATGTTGAGCATGTATTAATGGCTAAAAGGAAAAGGAAGTTGGAGTTAATGATGTAAATTATTAGACACGAACGAAATCCAATATAGTAGTGTCCATAATAAAGTCATGCCATTTAGAAATCAAGAGTCTCAGAATGTTATCACATTTATTCACATAAAAGTGATACGTTAATATAATATATATTAATGCAATATTAATTGTGCTTGTTACAAGATCAAACTAGTAATTGGAACATACTTTTTCACACGGTTTGAATGAAAATTGTCATAGAATGTTTATTTTTGAATAGAATTTTCTAGATTTTGTATATACCACAGGACAAAGAAATCAGCATAAGCAATATTTTGTGGACTTTGTATTTGTTATTTTTACAGTCATTACAGAATGTAATGTACAAATTCAAAGCTCTGAAATTTGGAAATTTGAAATGACATACAACTTTCTAATTACTTTAACTCAGCACATAATTTTCAAAAAATGTTTGAATATCCAAAGACCTTTGAATATTCAAAGCCTTTTACAACTATTTTTTGGATGTTTCATCACACATGTGAGTATCTTTACAAGAGGAAACCTTAGGCAGGGAGGCCACCAAACAGTGGCCAGCTTCCTCAATTGCTGGTATCTCTAATAAGGAAGGCAATGGTGGGAAGAGGAAAATATAACCAATATAATCAGGGAAACTGTCACCCACCTAATTTAAAGTCACATTTTCAAACTATAATTAATTAAAAGTGCATTTCATGAAAAGTTTTCTTTCTCTGATTACAATGGTGTTTATAAGAGAAAGAAGCTATAACACAACAAACAACCTAGGCTTATGGGAAAAGACCCAATTAAAAAGTCAGAATATCAGGCAAACACATCCTTTACTCAGTAAGTGTCTCTTTCTCCCCTTTTTTTTTTAGGAACGAGTAATATAAACATGTAGCCACACAGCATCTGCATAGATATTAAATGTGATAAAAAGTTTGCAAATATACAACTGTGACCTGAATGAAAGGGCATGTCCAATACAAGGAAACCAATTTTCTGCTTAAACTGGCAAAGAGACCAACTACTGTGCTTAAAAAAACAGTTTAGTTTTATTAGCTAAATAAACAGACTAATCAACACCCCTGATGCCCTGCTCCCACTTACCCCAAACTTTCTGAAAAGCTTGGATGTTACTCAAAAGCAAGTTATTGATTTCAAATGCTGAATTGAGGTTTTAAATACACCAAAATTCCAGTGAAGCCATCAAGTGACCTTCCCTCAGCCACTTACTTACTTAACAATGGATTGAAATGGCAAAGAACTTCCCCTCCAAACATCAAATCCCCAAGTCCCTTTAGCCCAGTAGTAACGCATTGAGAAAGGAATGGCTGACTTTGAGCCGGTTATTTGGCGTTGGCAGGCATTTCTCATGTGAATCTAGATTTTGATTCTTCATCTGGCCTGTTTCCGGACATTTTGCTTGAAATCCCTCCCTCTATGCCACCTGTGGAGTTCATGTTCTGGGTCATGGGGCAGGAGAGTATGGGTAAAATGTGGGTGGGCCAGCGAGATGAGATAGCTTGTATATGCTTTTCAGATTCTAAGTACCTAAAGGGGAATCCGGTATGAACTGGAGAATATTATTTTCACTTGGGATACTTCAGAGGTCCAGTCTTTTTATCCATGAAGCACTGGGTGGATTTCACATTACCTCATATGTGGTTTATGAAAGTATGTCTCTTTAATAAAATAATAAAATAGAAATAAAGAAAAATATATAATATTTTTGATTATAATAGAGCAATCTACAAAATGTGTGTGTATATATATCTATATCAAATAATGAAAATGAGATAATGTTTTAGCAAACTTACCATTTTCTCTTAATATTGTATTGTGGCTATCTTAAAAAATGTACCATATAGTATCTAAGCAATTCTTAGGTATTCCAATGACGCATAGTATATCTTTGTAGGTATATATACCGTGTTGACTTGGATAACTATTTCCTAGGAAAAAATTCCTCAAAATAGAACTGCTGAGTCAAAAGTGTTACATTTATTATTATTATTTTCATCACATATGAAGATACGATACTTTTTGTAGATTCCTGTATTGCTAAACACAGCCTATCTGAAAATCTGGGTACAGTTCTTCCAATGCTTTTGGTTTCATTTTTCTGTAATATTAGGGCTCAAAAAGGAAAAATGTGGATTTCTGCAACTTGGAGTCCATTCACATAAAAGCTTACATTTATTAAATACTTACTATGTGCCAGTTCTTCTAAGCACTTTACATCTATTTAACTCGTGTACTTTTCACCACAGTCTGATGAAGCAGATATGTTTTACTAGTGTAAAACTAGTAAACTGAGCTTCAGAGAAGTTAGGCAACATTGACTGAGGTCATGCAGCTAGTAAATGAATGTGCCAAGATTTAAAACTGTGTAGTTTGATTCTAGAGTCAACAATCTGAACCACAACCCATACTGCCGCTTCCATGTTGATGATCTTTATTAGGAAGGAATTAAATACACTTTCTAATGTTTTCTCTTATACTCAAACCAAGGTAAGAATTAACTCTAAACCTTTTTTGAAGGACATAGACAGCTATTATTAACGCTAGGTTTTGCTTGATGCCATTTTAGGTGCTTGATATAACTGTAATTCTTTTACTTTATGTTGAGCTGTTCTCTTGTGGAACTCCATTTTATTTCCATAGTAATTTAATGGGTAGTGAAGGAACACTTGCCTTACAGATTCAGAAACCAGCTTAAATAGTGAGGAGAGGAAACCAGATAGAGTAGACTATGTGGGGAGAGGGTTGGGGAGGTAATATCATGCAGTTGAGGGTGGTAATATAAGAAGGAAGATAGGTTAGATGAAGAGTGAGGAAAAAGGTGGGAAATTGGGAAAAAGGAAGGAACTATTTAAAAAATCCCCAGCCTAGGTAAAGTACATGAATTAAGAGTATTTGACTAAAAATATCCACATAGAGTAGCAACTCAGTGTTTGTGGCCAGGAGAATATCTTTTATTATTTTTTTTATTTTTTAACCACACTTGAAGCGTCAAAACACCTGATAATTAAAAACAAATGGGATGAATGCAAAACTTTATGACTATACAAAAGCCACTGAATGTATTCTTTAGATGGATTGTATGGTATGTGATTATATCTCAATAATATCGCTTAAACAAAACAAATGGGCTTTGTACTAATTTTTCTTTACTGGTACACATTCCTTTCACATACTAGCTAGATGATGAGTTTTGATGAACTCTGAAGACAGATCAATATTTTGTAGAAGTAGCTTCAATAATAAAAGTTTACTCTCCAGATAAATATAAACATTGTAGGAAATCATGAAATTGCAAAGAAACCATATTTCAGCAGTATGGATTAGGGTTGTATGCTTGAGGGGCTGTGTCTACTGGGGCAGAAGGAAGAGAGTCTTCCTTTGTTTCCAACTTGGCTTTCTTTCCCTTAGGAAGAAGAAAACATTCGTGGGCCACAGAGTTCTGATAAAAACATCACACAGAGCATCTCTTCACAAAGCAATAGGCCTCTCAGTGTGCATTAAATAAACAATTTGTGTGATTTCCCTAAAGGCAAGTACAGTGTTACAGACTGAGAAAAGGTATCATGTGGCAGTAAGATTATTTCATTAAGAAAAAAATAAAACAACAACAACAAAAAATAATAAGAAAGAGATTATTTCATTAATTTACTCTACAAGAACATTTATTGCTCCACTCAAGCAACATCATTCATGGTTGTGTTTTACTGAAGGATGATGTCAGTGGCAGAGAATGTGGAAATAGGAAAGTCTAGTTTTCATACCATTAGGTGTAGAGATGATGGTTCGCAGGGCTTCCATAGGGCAGATCTCCATCTATTCTCTTTCAATGATGACTGTTGTTTCACTTTTTTCGTAATTAATGGGTTGCCTAATTGTGTATTTATTTGTTAATATTTCTCTTCCATAGGAACTCTGCCTAAGTTCTATGGGGCAAGGACTGTGTCATGTCTTATTAACTGGTGTTTATCCCCACCACCAATCTTAGTGTTTGACACACAATAAACAGTGTAAATTGTTGAATGAATGAATTTTTCAAAACAGTGTAGGAGCATGGCAGGTAATAAAAGACAATTACAGAGGAGCGGATGTAGCTCAAGCAGTTGAGATTCTGGCTCCCACATGGGAGCTCCTGGTTGGGTTCCCGTTGCCTCCTGAAAAAAACAAAAACAAGCAAGAAGCAAAACAAATGAAAAAATCAACTCAGGGAAGCTGAAGTGGCTCAGTGGTTGAGTGCTGGCTTCCCACATATGAAGTCGGGGGTTCAATGCCCGGCCCCGGTACTTCAGATTAAGAAAAAGACAACGTGTGCTAAGATAACTTTGCTAAGACCTTTTAGGAGACAAAGGAAAGCCAACATACTATAGTGGGAGGGAAAAATGCATACTCATATGGGTTATTTAATTCTGTTCTCAAGATTTAAAGAAAAAAAAAAGTGTAGAAATGCATATATTTCTCCCTTCTATAATTTTGAGCATACTCATTCACCCCAATCTACTAACTGGGTATAACATTACAGTGAGATTTGCAATTCTGAAGAAAATAAGGAAATAAATTTAATAATGAAGACTAATCCTGTGCTTATTTCAATGCCAAACAGTGACTTTAATTCAAACAAAACCACTTAGAAGAGATAATATTCTTGCTTACCCAATTGAAGATAGATTGAGGCATTCAATGTTTTTGATGAACTGAGAGTTTTTAAAGTAATATTATTGTTTTGATAGTGTAATTGTGTCTTTTCTTTGCAAGTTACTGAATTACTAGTAATATTCCCTAACACCAGTACTACAACACCACTATCACCATAATAATAGAGGTTACACAGAGAATTTATTTATTATTTTTTACACAGAGAATTTTAAATAGCAGAACCAAGCTTCAAACCCAGCATGGTCTGAATCCAAAGCTCATGCGTTTTCTATTGCACTCTTGTTACAAAGTGCAATCTTCATAGGCAGGTTCTCCTAAAGGGAATAGGACAGTTACATCCATTTGTTACCACTACTCTTAGGTCTGTGCATGATTGTTAATCAGACAATTTCAAGATTTTCAGGGTTTCATTTCAAGGCCAAGTGGCAGAACACTTGAGCTCAGTCCCAGATGACCTTGTCCTGATACTTTAATGTTCCTTGTCTTTATCTCTTAAATGGAGTCATAGTTCATGAGAATGAGGTGTGACTCACTAATGAATGTAGAGCACAGGTAAAAGTGGATTAAGAGGATTAGCTCAGGAAAGAACCAAATATTTACTATTAACATTTACCTTTACACTTGATTTTGGATCTAGGAGTACTAAAAAGTGGAGAGGCAATGAAAAAAGAAAAATAATTCTTTAAGGCTACCATATATGGCCAAAATTTTACTATGTCATGTCAGGAAGATTAGAAACTCAAACTTCCACAAACACATCTATTTGATATTTCAGTTCCATTCATTTGCTCAACTATTCTATTGTTCTTGATTTTGTTGTCTATAACGCTGGTAAAGTTCTTTTTTATTAGTACAAAATAACACAAGTTTCCTAGAATTGTATTTTTTATTATTTTTTTTAATATCAGTAATGATTCAATCTTTGGCAGAAACTAGGGAACCAGGGAGCTAGAAATCAGAATCATGTAGGGAGAAGGGAGGTGATATTTTAGAAAGTAATTGGCAACACAAGCTGGGAAGAAAATAAAAATTTTAGGCCAGCCAGGTTGATCACAGCAGATGCATCATTTGGTTGTGAGAGTAGACAGGCCATTAAATGCTTATAAAGTTAATCTTTTCATCTACTATTTTCCTTCAATTTTACTTCATGAAGAGAATACAAAGAACTATATCCTTATTCCATGATTCAAGTGACATGGGATTCTATTTGATATTTATTTATTTATTTATTTATTTTATTTTTATTTTTTTAAAGATTTTATTTATTTATTCATTTATCCCCCCCTTGCTGCTTGTGCTTGTTGGGTCAGCTAACCACGCCATGCGGGCGGGCTTGCCTTCACCAGGAGGCCCCAGGAACTGAACCCGGGGCCTCCCATATGGTAAACTGGAGCCCTACTGATTGAGCCACAGCTGCTTCCCTCTATTTGATATTTATTAATCTGATTTGCTTTTACTGAATAGAGAGTGGTTATCAACTATGGAATCAATGCTTACAGAAGGTAGAAAATAAACTTTAATCATTGATGTAATATAATTGACTTATCTTAGTACTGCTGCAATATATTGCGTGAGGTAGAATGGTATAGTCCGTATAGTCTGTAATAAAACAAAACAATAGGCATAAAGACTATTAAAAAGACCTCATAAGGTAGCTCTTTTAATTAATAAACATGAATAGGTTCCAATATATTTCTTTAATGTAGTTATATGCATTTACTTTAGACCAGGAGTTGGCAAAGTATGGCCCACTCTGGCCAAATCTGGCCCATTTGTTCCCATATTGTCTATGGCTGCTTTTTCCCAAGTGCAGAGTTGAGTGGTTAGGACAGAGACCATGTGGCCCACAAAGCCAGAAGCATTTACTATCTGACTCTTTACTGAAAAAGTTTGGCGACCCCTGGTCTAATCTAATTGCTTATCCTATTTCTTATTGTGTATACATTCATTAAATATAACAGACATCTAAATTAAAACTTTCCAGGAAACAAACAGACCAAAACAAAACAAAACCCCACATCTGTTTAGAAGCTTTTCTTGTACATCATTAAAAAAACTGCATGGCCCCAATAAAGTCACCCAATACATTTTTATATGGCATCTGGAACATTTTAGTTTATTCCTTTGGAAAGGTATGAAAAAATATTTAAGCACATTTATTTACTGTTTTTTTAGGGGCTTTCAGAAACTTAACCTTCAAGGAGAGTACCAATATAGGTATTATCCACAGGGCCTAATAGTGAAGCAGAAGTTGAGCCAAAAGCCTTGAGGTCAGTTTACTTTGCTCATAGAAAATTAAAGGTTTTCTTATTGATTCTTTATCTGTAAGGGTAATCAAAACTTGTTGGCTTACTAATGTCAGCATTGTCAGAGTCAGGAGGGTAGGGGCTAAAATAACTGCTATCTGGAGTGTGTGTGTGTTGTTTATTGTTAGCACCTGCAGTCACTCATATGAAGGAGCAATCAGTTGCTAAATATTTCTGAGTGTTGTAGAGCTGGCACCAATTCCTAGGAAAAATAGTTTACTTTCAAATTTTTGTATATTGTGTTAGAGTTTTCAGCTCAAGTTATTTTTGAAAAGACATATCTTAATATCAATGGCAAAAGTCTATAATTTTTTGCTACTTGTAAGAAAGGGGAAGAGAAAATATTTCATGCTAAGAAAAGAAAAATATATAGAGGATTGTTTCTGAAAACAAAACAACTTGTGTTTGAATTCCCTAATCATCTGTCATACATTGGAATTTTATCCATAAGCAGCCTATTCTGTTTGTAGCTGCCATTCATGTGAATTTAGAGTTATCTGCAGGAAAACTGCTTATGGAATGTAAGAGAAATAATGAGATTTGAAATGTGCATCAGGGTTTTAAAATGCGGCTTCTTTCGATTCTAGCTTTTATCAAACTTGAATATGCTTTACTATCAAACTTAATTTTATTGAAATAATCAAGTGCCAAATTTATGTCTGACTTTCAGATTCCTTGTGTGTCCTGTAGTTACTACTAAAATGGTTACTCAACCTTCATTTGAGTAACTAACATGAAATTTAGTTGAAGTTTCTAGTTTGGGGATTGTATGTTCCCCTAGAATGTAGTTGTTGGACTCTACTGGCAGCATATTTGTTGGGTTATAACTCGAATGAATTTATTCCTTGAATGTTTAATTAATTGGCTAATCTGGTTACTGTTGCTGATTAACAAACTACCCAAAATTTAATCGCTTACAACAATAATCATTTTATTATGCTCATGGATTCTGTGGGTCAGGAATGTGGACACAGTATAGCAAGATGGCTTGTCTCGGCTCCATAGTGTACAGGACTTTGGCTGAAAAGACTTGAGAGCTGGAGGTGATTTGATGACTGTGGACTGAAATCATCTGGAGAGCCCTCCACTCATGTCTGGTGAGATTTGAAAACTAGAATTGCCAACTGGAATGCCTATAATGGCTTCTTCATGTGGCCACTCTGTGGCTTCCTTATGTCATGGCAGCCTTCGGGCAACTGGATTTCTTACATGGTAACTCAAGGCTTCAAGCATGAGTGTTCTAACAAACAAAGCAGAAGCTGCAGCATCTTTTATGACCCAGCCTTGGAATCCACATATCCTTTCTTCCACTGTACTGTATTGGTTAAAGCAGTCCCAAGCCCATCCAGATTGACAGAAAGGAGAATTACTCTACCTCTTGATGGGAGAGTGGCAAGGTAACATTGTAGAAGAGCACATGGGATGGGAAATGTTGCTGAAATACTTTTTGGGAAATACGATATGCCACAATGGTCAAATTAAAAGTGAATACACAATTGAGAGAATATAAATTGTTCAGTAAAATGTTAATAGTTTTGTGATGTTAACTACGTACTAGAATTAGACGTCTAATAGGTATCTCAGACTTACTATGCTCCAAACAATGTTTTTGATTTTAGTCTTCCCCAAACTTGGTCCTTCTCAGGTATCTCCATCTTGGAAAATGGCACCATCTTCTAGCCAAAACTTAGGAGTCATCCTTGATTTTTCCCATTCTTTCAACCCTTACATCTAATCTATCAAGTCCATACAGTTCCACCTTCAAAATACATCTCAAATTCATCTACTTCTCTCCAACTTAAGTGCTCACCTCCTAATGCAAGCTATCAATACCTCCCAACTGAAGTCCTGAGTAGATTTCATGATTGCTCTTCTCCAATCCATTCTCCATTCAGTATTAAGAATGAGAATCCAAAATCCTAAATTTGGTCATGTGACACATTTGGTTATAACTCTTGCTCTTGGAATAAGATCCTAATTCCTTCCTGGAGCCTATAAGGCCCTGCAAAGATCTGGCTCCTGCCTTCTTCTCCAAACTTCACATTACCACTCTCTTCTTTGCTCATAGTGCTCCATCCTCACCGGTTTCCATTCCTTAACATCCAAGTGTTTATGAAGTTGCTGTTTTCTCTGCCAGGAGTGCTTTCCCACTTTTTTCATGGTAGGCTCATTTTTAACCAACAGCTCTTACCTTCTCTGACTTTCCCTGACCATCCAATCTAAAGTGTATTGTCTCATTACTCTCTCCTTTATCATCCCTAGAAGTTATCTTATTGTTTTATTTATTTGTTTACTTGTTTATTGCCTCTCTTCCAACTAGCATTTAAGGTCCCTGAAGCCAGTGGCCTAGTTTGTTTTGCTCACGCCTTTCTCTTCAGTACTTATCTGAATCTTGTGCATAATAGGTGTGTCATAAATTTTTTTTTTGAAAAATGAATAAAGATGATTTAATACTAGGAGAAAAATTGTATATTGAAGTCTAATTTCTCATGGAAAGCTACTCAAGCCAGTACTATATATAAAATATGACTTTTACATTAATAGTCACAGAAAAATAAAAACTTAAAAGTTCTTTTCTGTTTCAATCTGGCCTTTAATATTTAAAATTGTAAATTGTTATTAACTAAAGGTAAGCTTCATCTATTCATATTTTTTCATTTATTCATTCAATTTTTAATTAGAGCCTACTATAGGCATGGCATTGTACTTGAGGAGATAAAGAATGTGAAAAATTTAGAAGATGAATTTCTACTTTCATAGAGCTTACAATTTAAATGTTTTCAGAATTGAGGCAAAAGAGGCCTTTAGGTTGAACTAATTGCAGAAGATAAGGTGGAGTAGATGGTATCTGAATTGGACATTTAAAAATAAGAAAGCTTTTAATAGGTGGAGATGGAGGTGGAAGAAAGAAAGGTTTTCTTGTTAAAATAAATGGCATGAACAAGGCACTAGGGCTGAGAGAATATAATGGATGTTTAGGAAATGGTGAGAAGGCTGGATTGAGTGAAGCATCAAGCTGTGTATGTGAGCTGAAGCAAATACAGTTGATTGAAGCCAGGTCATGGAAGGCTTCAAGCTAAATAACCTGGACTTCATTCAATAGTTGATGAAGAACCACTGAAAATGTTTTGGGAATGGAGGAGTACAGGAGATTAATCAAAACAGTGCTTTAGGAAGATTAACCTGGCTCTGTGTTTAAGCTAGATTGACAAGTGGGGGAAAGGGCAGTCTGGATTTATAGAGACCAAACTTTATCTACCAAGGACCAAGTGATCTCACCCTTCTCTCTGTATATCCTAGGGGCTGAGTGAGGAAGCCTGGTATAGTGGAAAGAGCAGGGGTTTAGGCCTAGTTTCAAAACTCTGGCTCCATAACTTTAGTACTTACATGACCTGAGCCAAGTCACTTGACATTTCTGGGCCTCTGTTTTCTCAATTGTAAACAGGGATGATTTTTATCTTATTGTACAAGGTTTCCAGGAGGATTAGAAAGTACCTCACAAATCATGGCTATTATTTATTGAAGACAGCATTGAATTTATTTGCTTAAAATTTTTTTTAATATCACACTGGACTATACTTCCATTTACTTTGACTGGTTGTTTATACTAAAGCAAGATTACAAAAGCAGTTTGTTTGTACAGCACCACTATACCTAGTATGTGATATTTTCTTGTATATTCTCTGAAATACTTGATTCTACTTGATTTCTCCACTCTTTATGCAAATAGTACCTGTATCATCAGCAGAGGCTTCTGAATAGTTGTTTCTCTAAATGGAAAAATCTCTAAAGTAGAATATCTTTTACTCTTGACAGGATAGACAAAGTATTAAATACTCAATAATCATTTCATTTTAATTCAATCTAAGAAGGAGTAATAGAATTTGATGGCCACTGTGGCAGAGAAAGCAATCCAGAACTCTTTTTTTCTATTTTGTTCCATTTGCCTCTTATTCTTTCTTGGAACCTTTAGGGTTTATTTTAATATATCCCCTGGACTGGGATGGAAGGCTATTGTTCCAAAGTATCACTAAACCTATGAAGAAATGTGCATATTAAAAGTGACTTGGGATTACTTTCCCTGGATCAGAGATACTTAAGTACTTAAACGGAAAATTGAGAAGAAAAGAATTTACCTTTCAATAATTTAAAAATCATTTCCATCTTTTAGTTTTGCTATTATATATGCTTGACAGATAGTTTATATAAACTTTTGCTAAATACTAAATTTTTTTAAAAGCTTAAGCACGTAAGGATTACTGAAGGAAAGAGCCATGTCAGATGGAATTTGTCAATAATTGTTCTCTTTGGTAAACAGAGATAAAAATCTCTTACTGAGGGATGAAGATTGCTAGGACCAGGCTCCGGGACTAGATGCCAAAACAGCAATAACAACAGAACAAGAATGTTTCCCTCCCCCACTTATTTTAAAATGAAAAATCAAAGAAGTCAAGGAAAAATGGTACAAGCAAATACTGTAGTGTTACCTGCTCATGGCGAGTTATTAATGACCTTCAAATATCAATTATGTATGTTTATTGTGTGCTCTATAGGAATGATTTTAGATAGAAAGCACATACATGTGATTGAAGTTAGAAGACAACACTACAGAAAATCTCATTTTAAATAGCTGTGATAAAAAAGTGGACATGTTAAAAACAAAAGCATAGCATTTTGTATTTGGATAGCTGAGTTTCAGGTTTGTATATAGTTGCTGATGTCAATAGAGGTGTGCTTTTTCAGGGTTGGTTGAAATCAGAGCAGTGAATATAATTTAGGTGTCACATTGTGTGGATTTCCCCAACTTTGGTAACTCTTCTAGAGCAGATATTTAAATTTCTCAGAGGAAGACCAACCCCAACTCCAAACTTCCTCAAATTTCGAGGAAATCTGAAACAATTAACTATGTGTGAAAGTGTATTGAGTTCTGCTATTCATATTGCTTCTTCTGGTGATGGGAGTGATACCATTACTAATGATAGGGTTTTTATGAGCATTAAATGTGTTAATTTATGTAAAGTACTTAGAAAAGTCCCTGGAACATAGCAAAGGCTATGTAAGTCTTGGCTATTTTATTATTATTGTTAGTGGGACAATCAATATTTCATTGCCAGACAGCAGAGACTGTCACTAGTGAGTGTATTTCTTATGAATTCACATAAACAAAAGAGTAGTTCTGGAATTTTGCAGAGATGACACATGATAGCTGTCCATTAGGTTTAAGAAGATGGAGTCAAATTTAGATTTTATCCCCCTTTTTCTTGCTATGTCTCTTAACACTAGTGTTTGTGATGAAAAGGATTGTCCTCACTCAAAATTAGCCTCAATGATCACACCATTTAAAAAACACAATATGATCAACTGGAAACCAGAAATCTAAATTATGAAAAGAAGAAAATATGCCAAAATGTTAG
The DNA here is from genome assembly GCA_026826555.1 of Tolypeutes matacus. NCBI lineage: Eukaryota > Metazoa > Chordata > Mammalia > Cingulata > Chlamyphoridae > Tolypeutes > Tolypeutes matacus. The sequence continues at coordinate 40,467,535 of JAKSZT010038599.1, forward strand.
CAGTGCTCTCTGATAAAGGATTTTTTCACTACCATTCTATTTTTCTCAATTTAACAAATTTTCTGTAATGAAGCCACATTATTTTCAAATGCGAAAAAAGCAGCAAATTTTAATTTTTATAAAACCAAACAGCTATAATAAAAACACACAGCAAAATGCCTGATAAAATGTTACTTTAAAAAATATACTGGGTAGTGGATATAGCTCAAGTGGTTGTAGGAGGTCCCAGGTTTGTTCCCCAGTACCCCTAAAAACAAACATATATATATATATATACTGTATTTTTATTTGCCCAGGTGTAAGAATGGCAGTCATATTCACTTGAAGATCTATTTGTCTGCAACACACTGATTTGAATGGAGCCCAGGTGGGCAGTGAGCAAACTATAATCCATAAGTTACATGAGTTGTAATTTTCCCATGTATCACCATATACTTAACACTTTGTAAAGGAGAACATTCTTATACTATTAACCAAAATCTTCATCTATCACCAAAATCACTGTTATACATACACTAGATTATTCTCTAGCTTCCTTTTAATTGTCATTTACATCCAGACTATCCCTTTCAAACATAATCACATTTATAAATCAGCAGTGTTAGTTATACTCACTATAATGTATTACCATCAACTCTATTCATTTCCCACACATTTACAATAAATCTCATTAAAAATCCTATATACAGTAAGCATCAGCTCCCATTTTCAACCCACATTCAATTTCCTAGTAACCTATACTTTAGAGTTTACTTCCATGAGTTTACTCATCGTATTTAGTTCATATTAGTGAGACCATACAATATCTGTCCTCTTGTGTCTGGCTTATTTCACTCGACATAATGTCCTCAAGATTCATCCATGCTGGGAAGCGGATGTGGCTCTATTGATAGGGCTCCCATTTACCATATGGGAGGCCCCGGGTTCGATTTTCGGGGCCTCCTGGTGAGGGCAGGCGGACCTGCGTGGCGTGGTGAGCTGATGCAGCGGGACGACAGGGCAAAGGGAGACAAGCAGACACAGAGAAGCGCACAGCAAATGGACACAGCGAGTACAAACAGCAAGGGGGGAATAAATAAATAAATAAAATCTTGAAAAAAAAAAAAAGATTCATCCATGCTGTCATATGCATCCAGATTTCATTTCTTCTTACAGCTGAACAGTACTCCATTATATGTATATACCACATTTTGTTTATCCACTCATCGGTTGATGGACACTTGGATTGTTTCCATATTTTAGCAATTGTGAATAATGCTGCTATGACATTGGTGTGCAAATGATAGTTTTTATCCTTGCTTTCAGTTCTTCTGAATATATTCCTTGTAAAGGGATGGCTGGATCATTCAGCAGTTCTATATTTAGTTTCTTGAGGAACCACCAAACTGTCTTCCACAAAGGCTGCACCATTCTACACTCCCACCAACAACGGAGTGTTCCTATTTCTGCATGTCCTCTCTAGCACTTTCAGTTTACTGTTTTTGTAATAATAGCCATCCTATAAGGTGTGAAATGATGTCTCAGTGTAGTTTTGATCTGTATTTCCCTAAATAGCTAATGATGTTGCTCATTTTATTTTCATGTGCTTTTTGGCCATACAAGTACAAACTTCCTCTTTGGAGAGATATTTATTCAAGTCTTTGGCCCATTTTTAAATTGGGTTGCTTGTCTTTTTATCATTGGGTTGTATGATCTCTTTATATAACATGGATATCCAACCTTTATTGGATATGTGGTTTCCAAATATTTTCTTCCATTGAGTAGGCTGCCTTTTCACTTTCTTGACAAAGTCCTTTGAAGTACAAAAGTCTTCAGTTTTGAGGAGGTTCCATTTATTTTGGAAACCACTGTCTACCAAAAGATCTTGAACATGTTTCCCCACATTTTCTTCTGGGAGTTTTAGGGCTGTAGTTTTATATTTAGGTCATTGATCCATTTTAAGTTTATTTTTGTATAAGGTGTGAGATAGAAATCTTCTTTCTTTCTTTTGTATATGGATATCTAGTTCTCCCAGCACCATTTGTTGAATAGACAGTTCTGGCCCAGCTGAGTGGGCTTGACAGCCTTGTCAAAAATCACTTTGCCATAAATCTGAAGATCTATTTCTGAACACTCAATTATATTCCATTTGGTTAACATATATACCTTCATGCCAGTACCATGCTGTTTTTACCACTGTAGCTAAGTAATATGCTGCAAAGTCAGGAAGTGAGAGTTCTCCAACTTTTTTCTTCTTTTTAAAGGTACTTTTTGGCTCTTTGGGACCTATTACCCTTCCAAATAAATTTGATAATTGGCCTTTCCAACTCTGTAAAAAAGGTTGTTGGAAGTTTTATTGGTATTGCATTGAACCTGTAGATAAATTTGGTTAGAATTGGCATTGTAATGATATTTAGTCTTCTAATCCATGAACATGGAATGTCTTTCCATTTGTTTAGGTCTTCTTTGGTTTCCTTTAGCAATGCTTTGTAGTTTTCTGAATACAAGTGCTTTATGCCCTTGGTTAAGTTTATTCCAAAATATTTGCTTCTTTTAGTCTCTATTGTAAATGGGATTTCCTCCTCAGATTGCTCACTAGTAGTATATAGAAATGATACTGATTTTTGCATATTAATCCTGTATCCTGCCACTTTGCCGAACTCATTTATTAGTTCTAGTAGCTTTGTTCTGGATTTTCTAGATGTAAGATCATGTCATCTGCAAATAGTGAAAAGTTCCTTTCTTCCTTTCCTAGTTGGATGGCTTTTATTTGTCTTTCTTGCCTAATTGCTCTAGCTAGAACTTCTAGCACAATATTGAACAACAGTGGTAATAGCGGGCATCCTTGTCTTGTTCCTGATCTCAGAAGGAAAGCTTTTCAGTCTTTCTCTGTTGAGTACAATATTTCCTATATGCACTTTATCATGTTGAGAAAGTTTCCTTCTATTCCTATTTTCAGAGCGTTTTCATCAAGAAAGGATGCTGGATTTTGTCAAATGTCTTTTCCATGTCAATCGAGATGATTGTGTGATTTTTCTTCTTTAATATAGTAATGTGATGTATTATATAGATTGATTTTCTTGTGTCAAACTACCCTTGCATATCTGGGATAAAACCTCTTGATCATGATACATAATTCTTTTTTTTTTTATTTAAACAAATCAATTCTATTGATACATATTAACAAAGCATACAATTTATCCAAAATGTACAACCAATGGTATTTGGTATAATCACATAGTTGTGCATTCATCACTTCAATCATTATTAAAGCATTTTCATTATTTCTATAATAATAATAATACACACACAAAAAAAGATTAAGAAAGAAGAAAATTCCTTACCTCTCAATCTCTCTGTTTCCCTGTTGTACATAGCTGCTATTTTTTGCAAAATTATTTATTTTCTTATTAAGCAGTTTTATTGAGATATATTCATATACCATATGATCTATCCAAAGTGTATAATCAATGGCTTTTTTTTTTAGCTGTTAAAAAGTCCTTTATTATAAAATTGTAAAATAAATAGAAAAATAGATTGAAAGAAATTACAAATGTTAAAAGAGAATGCAAGACCAAGTTAGATTAATATAATCAAATATAAAAAATAGATAGCATAGCAACAAACATTTATAAAGGTAAATAATATTTCAAATATAATAGAAATTAATTATAACATAATTCTAAATTTTATATTACAGCTCCAACTATTGAACATAACAATCTCTAAGAATGAAATAAATTATTGGTTTAGTTATTTAATTTCCTTTTAGGCCATAATTCTTTCTAGATAATCAAATTCCTATTTGGGAATTCTTCACATCTTATTGGAATGAATTATAGCAGATAACAATTTGCCAACACCTAGCTCTATGAGGCAGAAAAACTCAAAATCTTGTTCAACAGTAGTCATGCTAAATCATTATTGATCCAAATAGATTATTTTAATTAAAGTGTATGAATAAGACAGTGTTAAAGAAAAATGAAGTATCCAAAAAATATATCTCTTCTCTAGTCCTCCTCGATTAAAAGCAAGTGTTTATTTTGTATGAAAAAAATTACAGATGACTGATCACAGGAACAATTTGCCAGTTGCACTGAGTAATTATAGTTCATTTACTATAATGTTGTTAGTTTACATTTATCTGGTCTACTCCAGCTCTTTTTTGGTTACTGTTTGCATGGAATACGTTTTTCCAACCTTTCATTTTTAACGTGGTTGTGTCCTTACATCTGAGGTGGGTCTCTTGCAGACAATGTATAGATGGCTCATATTTTAAAAATTCATTCTATCAGTCTATGTCCTTTGTTTGGGGAGTTCAATGCATTAACATTCAGTACTGTATGCATTAACATTCAGTACTGTAAAGGCATTACTTATTTCATCTATTTTGTCCTTCGGCTGTCTGTTGTCATATTGTTCTATGGTCTGTCTTCTTATCCTTTAGCTTACACTTCCTAACAATCTTCATTTCTAAACTCTTCTCCAAATCTCTCACCCTTGTTTTTTTCCTTTCAGGCTGCAGCACCCCCTCTAGTATTTCCCAATGTCTTCTTTATACCCTTTATTTCTTTAGTCATATTTCCTTTAAATTCTTTGAAGTGATTTAGCAGAGTTGTGTGATTATTACTGATTAATTGTATTAAATCCTGTATCTCTTCAGGATATTTGGTTCGTTCTTTTGGCTGGACCATCTCTTCCTGTTTCCTAGCATTGGCTTGTAATATTTTGCTGATGTCTAGGCATCTGAATATGTTGGTGAGTTTACTCTGATAGCTAATTTCTCTCTCTTGCCCATTGTTTTTATTTATTTATTTATTTTTTCAGCTCTTCTTTGATAGTTGGTTCAACTTATTCTTAGTCTTCAAAATTTCCCAGCTTAAGTTTTCAAAATTGGGCCAGGGATTCACTAGGTGGGTGTAGATTTTCTCCCAGGAGTTGGATACAGAGAGAATTAACAGTTTTTGTCTATGCAATTTCAAGACTGGCCAGAAGATGGCGCAGTCAATGCACCTTTCCACAGAGGTGTTTCAGTCTCGGCTTTCCAATGTTCCTGTGTTGAATTTCCAGATCAGAGATTAAAAGCAGGCTCTGCTCATGGAATTCACTGAAGGAGAGCACGCGACCTCCCCTCCTTTTTCCCTTGAAATAGCTGACAGGGAGGAAGATGTCTGTTTCTGTCTCAGTCATGTGCAGTGGGCCAGGGATTTTACCTGAGCTTAATATCTTGGGGGTGGGGGAGGGGAGCCCTTCCCAGAGGCCATGGGGCTTGGTAACTCATGTTTGCTGTTTCGCTTTCTTTGTCTCTCTGTCTCTCACCCTCCTGGGAGTTGTGTAGCACTGTCCTGATCTGCTGACCCCCAAAATCAGGTCCCTTGGACAACTTTGGGCTTTTTCCATTGTTTTTGTGAAAGCATTCAGCTCTGCCTGTTAGTCTGTCACCATCTTCCGCATAATTCTTTTAATGTACTGTTGGATACTATTAGCATTTTTAAAAAAGATTTATTTTATTTATTTTTCCCCTCCACCCCCCTTGTTGTTTGTACTTGCTGTCTGCTCTCTGTGTCCATTTGCTGTGTGCTCTTTTTGCTTGTCTTCTCTTTAGGAAGCACCAGGAACCAAATCTGGGACCTCTCATGTGGGAGAGAGGCACTTGATCGCTTGGGCCACCTCAGCTCCTTGCTTTGTTGTGTCTCTCGTTGTCTTTCCTCTGTGTTTACTTGTTGCGTCATCTTGTTGCATCAGCTTGCCATACCTGCCCATCATGCCAGCTCACTGTCTTGCTTGTTTTCTCCAGGAGGCACTGGGGACTGAACCCGGGATCTCCAATGTGGTAGGTGGGAGCTCAATTGCTTGAGCCACATCTGCTTCCCGACGATTAGCATGTATTTTGTTGAAGATTTTTGCATCTATATTCATTAGCGATATTGGCCTATAATTTTCTTTCTTTCACGTTATCTTTATCTTGCTTTGGTTTTAGGGTGATGTTGGCTTCATAGAATGATTTTGGTAATGTTCCCTCCTGTTCTATTTTTTGGAAGAGTTTGAGCAAGATTGTTATTAATTCTTCTTTAAATGATTGGTAGAATTAATCTGTGAAGCCATCTGTTCCTGGGCTTTTCATCTTTGGGAGGTTTTTGATGACAATTTCAATCTCCTTACTTGTGAATGGTTTGTTGAGGTCTTCTCTTTCTTCTAAGGTCAATGAAGGTTGTACATGTGTTTCTAGAAATTTTTCCAGTTCATCTACATTGTCTAGTTTGTTGGCATACAGTTGTTCATAGTATCCACTTCTGAGCTCTTTTATTTCTGTGGGGTCAGTAGTAATGTCCCTCCTCTAATTTCTGATTTTGTTTATTTGTATCTTCTCTTTTTTTTTTTGTCAGTCTAGCTAAGCATTTGTTGATTTTGTTGATCTTTTCAAAGAACTAACTTTTGGCTTTGTTGATTGTCTCTATTGTTTTTTTTTTTGTTGTTGTTCTCAATTTCATATTTTTCTGCTCTAATCTTTGTTATTTCTTTCTTCTGTTTACTTTGGGATTTGTTTGTTGTTCTTTTTCTAGTTCCTGTAAGCGTTCAGTTAGGTCTTTGATTTTAGCTCTTTCTTGTATTTTAACATAAGCATTTTGGGTTATAAATTTCTCTCTCAACACTATCTTCACTGCACCCCATAGGTTTTGATATGTTGTGTTCTTGTTTTCATTTGTCTCAAGATTTTACTTATTTCTCTTGTGATTTCTTCTTTGACCCACTGATTATTTAAGAGTGTGTTGTTTGATCTCCATATATTTGTGAGTTTTCCCTTTCTCCACCTGTTGTTGATTTCTAGCTTCACTCCATCATAATGAGAGAGAGTGCTTGTATATTTTCTATATTTTTAAAATTTTTTGAGACTTGTTTTGTGACCCAATATATGGCCTATTGTGGAGAAGGATCCATGAGCACTGAGAAGAATGTATTTCTTGCCATTTTGGGGTGAAATGTCCTATATATGTCCATGAGGTCTAGTTCATTTATCATATTATTCAAGTTCTCTATTTCCTTATTGATAGTTTGTGCAGTTGTTCTATCCAAAGATGAGAGTGTTGTATTGAAGAGAAATCTATTTCTTTCTTCAGATTTGCAAGTGTGTGCCTCATGTATTTTGGGCACCTTGTTAGGTGCATAAATATTTATTATTGTCATTTCTTTTTGGTGAATTGCTCCTTGAATTAATATATAATGTACTTCTTCATCTTTTATAGCAGTTTTGTATTTAAAGTGTATTTTGTCTGATATTAGTATCCTTACTCCAGTTCTTTTTTGGTTTCTGTTTGTGTGGAATATATTTTTCCAACCTTTTACTTTCAGTCTATTTGTGTCTTTGCATGTAAGGTCAGTCTTTTGTAGACAGCATATACATGGCTGATTTTAAAAAATCCATTCGACCAGTATGTGTGCTTTGATTGGGGAGTTCAATCCATTAACATTTAACATTACTACTGTAAAGGCATTACTTACTTCTTTCATTATATCTTTTGACTTTCCATTGACCTATCTTAGTATCATCTGCCTTTTTACCCTTTTTAAAAAACCCTTATTAATAATCTTTATTTCTACACTTTTCTCTAGGCTTCTCCCTCCTGTCTTTCCTTACAGCTTGCCACACTCCCTTTAGTATGGTGACATACTCTTTTAAGTTTTTGTTTATCTGTGAAGACTAAACTCACTCATTTTTGAAGGGCAGTTTTGCTGGATGAAGAATTCTTGGCTGGCAGTTCTTCTCTTCCAGAACATTTAATATATCATACCACTGCCTTCTCATCTCCATGGTTTCTGATGAGAAATCAGTACTTACTCTTATTGAGCATCCCTTGTATGTGATGAATTGTTTTTCTCTTGCTGCTTTTAGAATTCTCTCTTTATCTCTGGCATTTGACATTGTGAATATTAGGTGTCTTGGAGTAGGTCTATTCAGATTTATTCCATTTGGGGTGTGTTGTCCTTCCTGCATATTGATATTCATGTCTTTCATAAGCATTAGAAAAATTTTGGTCATTATTTCCTCAAATATTCTTTCTGTCCCTTTTCCACTCTCTTGTCTTTCTGGGACACCTATCACACATATGACTGTGTGTTTTACAGTGTCATTCAATTCCCTGAGACCCTGTTCCATTTCTTCCATTCTTTGCTTTCTGTTCTCCTATCTTTTCAAATTGGGATGCTCTGTCCTCCAACTCACTTATTCTGTCCTCAACCAATTCAAATCTGCTATTATTGCCTCCGATGTATTTTTTTTTAATGGTCAAAAAAATCATATTTAAAATTAGCCAGCTGGACTCAGTTTAAATAATCCCAGTTTTGTTGGCAACATTCAAAACATCATAGTCAGGAGCCAGTCGAACATATGCCTTCTTCTCTCATCAGGCCTGATCAGGCCTGATGACTTTGGCCATGTTAATGTCATAGTACTTCTTTACAGCCTGTTTGATCTGGTACTTGTTGGCCTTGACATCCACAATGAACACAAGTGTGTTGTTGTCTACAATCTTCTTCATGGCTGACTCACTGGTCAGGGGGACCTTCATGATGGCATAGTGGTCAAGCCTATTTCTCCTGGGGGCACTTTTCCAAGGATATTTGGGCTGTCTTCTGAGATGCAGTATCTTAGGCTGCCGGAAGGTGGGTGGCATGCAGATCTCCTTTTTTTTGTGGATGCCTTTCAGTACTGCCTTCTTGGCTTTCAAAGCCTTTGCTTTTGCTTTGGTTTTGGGAGGGGTAGGGGCTTCCTTCTTTGCTTTTGGTGCCATCTTCACAAAAAGGTCCAATGTATTTTTAATCTCTTTCATTGTGTCTTTCATTCCCTTAAGATCTGTTACTTTTCTCGGCAAACTTTCAACTTTTTCTTTGTGTTTACCAGTGTCTTCTTAATATCCTTAATCTCTTTAGCCATATCATTGAATTTATTAAGGAGATATGTAAGATATCTGTGATTAGTTTTATCAAATCCTGTGTTTCATCTGAAGGTTTAATTTGTTCCTTTGGCTGGGCCATATCCTCCTCTTAGTAAGGCTTGCAATTTTTTGCTAGTGTGTTTGCATTGATTTTTTGATGTGTTTATTCTGTGCTCAGTTTCTCTCTTTAGCCTATGGCTTTCTTATTGGTTAGATTTTTGCTAAAGCCTCCTATGTTCCTCCTCTGTGAATGTTAGTCTGCTCCTTTTGTTTTTCATTTTGCTCTGTATATTTTTAATACTGCTTTTGTCTTCTTTCACTGCTTTTCCTGAAGGGCTACTTTTGGTAGAAGTGTCCCTCTGAAGGCACCCTTTCCAGCTCTGGTTTCCCAGTCAAAACAGGCTCAGAGGACCTATGAAAGGAGTGTAGATCGATTCTGATGTGCTCTAGAGAAGAGACCCTAAAAGCCTCCAAACTTCTCTTTGATGTCTGCCCCAACCTAGGCTTTCCTGAAGTACCCAGCAAGTAACACTCTTTATCCAGATTTCCCCTGCTGCCCTAAGGTTATTCTGTGCCTTTAATTCTCAGTTGACTTAGCTCCTGGTGGGGGCCTGATTGAGGCTGATGTTGTCAGCCTAGCTGGGATTAAACTGTTGCACAGCTCTCAGCCCCTGAGATCTGAGTTCTCTGATCAGTTGCCACCCCCTGTGCTGACCTCCTCCCTAGGTGGGTGAGGGGACTCTGCCTGCACTGTCTTGAGAGAGAATTTCTTGGTTTCTCTCTTTCCTAGGGCACCTTGGGGATGAGATTGCAGCAGCTGTTCAAGGAGGGCAGGGTGAATCTGACTGCACTGCCCCCAGAGAGAGTGCATACTTCCTCTCCTTCCAGGGGGAGTTGGAGCCGAGTGTGCAACAGCCCTTTTAAGATGGATGGGGTGAATCTGCCCACCCTGCATGGGACAGAGTACATGCTTCTCTCTGTCTAGGAGTGTGCAACAGCCCTTCAAGATGGGTGGTGTGAATCTGCCCACACTGCCCAAGAGAGTGTGCACTTCCTTTCAGTCCAGGGGCACAGAGTGTGCACAGAGATGCAGGGAACAATAACCATTCTGTGTCTGGGAGGTGGCTGGTGAGACATACACACCCACCCCCACACCCCCACACATTGGTTAGCAAAGTCCAAGGGGCCCAAAAGTGTGTTCTGGCAGAAAAGTCTTTGGTAATTCTTTACTATCTTACCTAAAACCAGACCAATCTTCTAAATCAGGGGGCATCGGTCTTAGTAGTTTAGTAGCTTAACTTTTCCTTTTCCCTTCTAAACGGAGAAGCCTGTATCCTATGTTAAGCTGATCCATGGGAGGAGTCCTATAGGAGGACGTGTAGGAGGAAACCCTGGCCTAGGGTTATTAAACAGAACATTCATGATAAATGCATCAATACCATTTCTGAAAGATTTGTATGTTTTTCAATCAAAAATACATTATTCAGATTTTATCAGAGGAAATTGTCAGGGGAACTGGTATCCTATTAGAATTATTGAATTTTAGGGTAATTGTATTAGTCAGCCAAAGGGGTGCTAATGTGAAATACCAAAAATGGGTTGGTCTTTACAAAGGGTATTTATTCAGGGTAGAAGTCCACAGATACCAGGCCATAAAGCGTTAGGGTTCTTCTCTCACCACAGTCCATTGCCACGTGTTAGGGCAAGACAGTTGCCAGCGTTTACCAGGGTTCAGGCTTCTGGTGTTCCTCTCTTCCCGGGGCTGCGTTTCTCTCCGGGCTTAGCTCCTGTTTCCTCCACAAGGTCAGCTGTAGACCATCAGGCAAACAGCTTGCTTCTCCTCTCCTGGGACCTTCTTTCCAATATCAAAACTGCTTCTCAAAAGGCTGCTTCAACTGTCCTTTGCCTTGCCTTTTATATTCAATTCCCCACCCACCAAGGGGTGGGGCTCAAAGTCCTAATCCTAACCTAATCATGCCCAGATTAACAGATCAGTTTACAAGCATGATTCAATTATATATATATATATATATATATTTTTTTTTTTGTTAATACATCATTATATAATTTATGGAAAACAATTAGCTGAGGACTTTTTCACAGTTGAGGTTAGTGCAAAATATGATTTCAATTGAGAAAGAAATTTAAATCAAGCACTGTGAGGTTATTTATTTATGCAGTTTCATTTGAACAATTTAAGTCCATCAGAGATATACCTACAGTCATCTCACATGGATGCTATTTTGTTTCATTTTATAATAAAACATCTTTATAGAAACTATTTGAAGTCTGATGACTACAGAAGGATTCTTGACTATGCCCTATGGGACAATTAGCACCTATTAGTTTAACCTCCACAATTAAGTGGTCATTGACAAACGAGTGTAGTAGAACCCGAATGAGCTAGGTCTATCTGTTTTTTTTTTTTTTTTTTCTTCCTTATGAAATGCATTTTATTTATTTATTTTTTATATATGCATATATGTGTATTTGCTTACAAAAATGTTATTTATATATATATATATACATATATTTTAAGAGGTGCTTAGATTACCTAAAATATTACACGGAACCCACTGGGATTCCCATGTTGCCCACCTCCCACACCTCCCACCACATCCCACACAAACATCTCCCACAGTGTGGCCCACCACCCTCAATGAACTTACACATCCTGGAGCCTTGCCACCAACCATAGACCACAGTTCACACTGTAGACCACACTGGAATTCATAATTACATCAAATTCCCCAACGGTTACAGTAATTATCTTAAATCCCTTGTTTTTACAGCTGAGGGAACTAAGGCCCAGAAAGGGTGAAAAACATACCTTCCTTGACATTAACTCAGATGGACCCCTGATTTTAGAACCTAGAACCTCTTCTAATATTTGACAGGCATATGTTTTTTTTTTATTTTTTATTTTTTATTTTTTTAATTTTTTATTTATTTATTTTTTTATTTTACCGGGAGGTCCCGGGGATCGAACCCAGGTCCCTCCATATGGGAGACAGACACCCAACCAGTTGAGCCATATCCGCCCCCAGACAGGCATATGTTTTAAAAAATGACAGATATGATCGAGAATTTAGTAGTTTAGTTGTGAAGCAATTTATGATGTATTTAACCAAATAAAATTATTTTCCTCAGCTCTTGCCATGCTGATAACTTGCAAACACTGTGTTCATCTTCCTTCTCTCATAAAATGGGGCTATAGCTATTTTTAAACCTGAGGTTTGAAGGAGGGGATATAGATTATAAATCAAGGTTAGATTATTGAGGATTTTGTCAGATTGAATATGAACTTTCTGGATTATAGGTGAAAAAAAAAAAGAGGCCTTCAGTGATATATTTTAAAATATATGATAATTACAACTTCAGTTTTCTCTCCCCAGAGGAGAAGCAAAAGTGAATTACTATTTCCTTACTCTTACATCAAGAAGTGGTTGACTAAATTAATACATAGTGGCAAATTTAATGATCATTCTTTTGCAATATTGTTTAATAAAACAACTATAAGTCAAGACAATATCAGCATAAAGAAAATCTCTGTTCTGTATAGCAAAATGTTCATCAAACTTTCACCAATGAGCCACATATTTAAAAAAGACTTGATAGAAACATTTTGATCATCCACTGAAATTTGTAGTAATAGGATATAACAAACTTACTATCACCTTTCTGTTTAGGCCCCCAGATGGCATGTGGATGAATGCTATAATTTTGTATAACTGAAGGATAAACATTCAATGACATCTTTCACCCTTTTTTTCTCCTTTTTCATAAAATAAGATAAGGTGTGTATGGGAGGGAACCCCTGAATATAAGTAGTTACACTGACTGGTTGTTATTGGTTGAACAAAGTAGTTTACAGAAAACAATGAGTGACAAGCCATCACTCTTCTTATTTTATGTAAGGAAGAAACTTAAATAACTTAAATTTAAGGACCTATTCTAAGTCAAACAAAAATTTCAAAAAGTCTTTATGGTAATATCTGTGGGTCATATCTGCACTGTATTTGAATAAACAACACAGAGCCTATCAGTTGCACTCTTTAACTAGATACAACTCTCTTGTTTTAGGATAAAAGAGTCCCAAGCTTATAGGAGACCAGGAATCTCTGGATTGCCTATTTCTTCACTCTTGTTGGAGACATGCCATCAGGAGGTTTCAACTTTTGCTGCCACTAGATGGTGCTTATCATTGAATCAAATGTTCTTCCTCCCATCTTTCTGTTTTCCTTATGTGCCTATTAGGGCTTTGTATGATATGAACAAAATTCGACTGACAAACTAAGCAGTGAGTAGGTATTGTAGGAGGCCATTTAGCACAGAGAGTTATCTATTAAAAAGTAAATTAATCATTATCAGTAAGAATTATTTATACTGTTTTTCTAATTCCATTAATTGTTTCTGTTCATTTTTCTTGTCACCAAGTTGTGTGAACCCCAAAACAAAAACAAAACAAATCTTTCTTTGGGCTCATGAGAATCAAGGGACATAACTCAAGTTTTAGGATAGGTGAAAAAAAATCTTAGGATTCATTGTCCTCACCCGGAAAAGCTCTGGCAAAGGTGACCACATGCAGAGCTAACTAGAGAAGTTAATCAATGACCTTTCAAAGGAAAAGGCACATGTATCTCAATTAGTGGACAATAATCAATAGGAAAGGAAATGGAACATGCTCTTTTAATTGTGGGATAGCAAACATCACATAATGAGAATGATAACAGAGGTTGTTGGCTTTTTGCCAAAGACAACCCTTTTTTTTTCTCCCCATTAATGTAAAGTACACAAAACCTCACCCCCATAGCACTCCAATTCCCCTCCAGCCCTTAAACCCAAGCACAACTTCATACCCGCTTTATGTTAAAATCTTCCCAATCTTGTTAGTGAAATGTCTCTAGGGTTTCCCTATTTGATTTGTGTGGAGGACAGTTTGATATATTTTGTAGCAGAATACTAAAAAAAAAATAGGTTTCTTAGACTCTTACTTTTTCAAACCTTCGCGAACCCTGACTATTCACAGCTGGCTCATGATTACAGTGAGGAGTTGCCAGCTATGTTGAAATACATAATCCACAGTGTGAAAAACTGCTGAGCTGCAGTGGCAAAGTCTTAATACAAAAGTGGCTTCCCTTTGCCTAGGAGCTTACTTTGAGGTTGCTGATTCTTTCTGTGTGTTTAGGAAAAGAAAGTTAATTGTAACATTGGTTAAAACCAAACTATAACTATGTAGACAAAAAACTTTAAAGCCAAATTTTAATTTTATGCCCTTTTTTGAATTTCCCATATCAATGCAGTGGATCATGTAGCAAGCGTGAACATATATATATATCTGAGCCAGATGTGACAAGAGCCAGGCACATGACATTAGTACTTTTTAATTTCACATTAGCTAGCTTGGGGTGTTTTCAAGTTGTTCTGAGCATTGGCTAAGTAAGGGTTTTAAAGATATAAGCTTTATTTTCTAAAGATGCAACCTCCATACCTGCTTCCCAAGCATTGGTGAGACATCATGGATTTCACCAGTTTTAAATACTGGAAAGAAAAGCTTCTTTTTCAAAACTCTCCCCAAATTATTTTACTCCAAAAAAATTTTTTTTGCCCTTCTGGAGGTCTTCTTAGTGATAGTTTTTACTGAAGAAAGGATCAGAACCAGGACCAGTCAGTATGTGAAACTATTTCTCAGAGGCTTTATGTGTTTTGGTGGTTGCTGTCGAAAATGCACTTTGACCAGTGACTTACACACACACACACACACACAATCTATAGGTAGGAAATACATACACCCCTGCTTCATATGTAGCGCGGCTCAAATCCAATTGAGCGGCTACTCTCTAGCAATACTCAGAACATTGTTAGATGGTATCTGTGCTGACAGTCTGTTTCATATCTTAATGATTTACTTAACTGATCTTAATGGGGCTGGGTCATTGTTATATTATTATTTGCTTGGTAAAAGGGTACTTTATCCTCATTAATTAACCTTAGGAATAGAGTAAATACACGCAATCTCTGCACTCTCAAAGGCTCAAGAAAACCCCTTGTATTGCTGAGGGTGTTTCCCTTAACTTCCCAAGGCAGACAGCAACCATCAGAGGCATAAACAAAGGACAAGGTTGAGAACCTGCTCTCTCCAGACATCCTTTGCTAAAGGTGAAAGATCACTTAATACTTTGTTCTCTCTACCCCTTCACCACAAGTTTTATGAAGTAGCCTCAAGAGTGTTACGGGCTTGGGAAACGCCCGCAACTTCAGGTCTGCTTGGGAGAGTAGCCTCTCCCCAGCGAGGAACTCTTGTGAAAAGGAAATAAATAATAATAATAATAAAAACAAAACAAAAAAAACAAACCACACACACACACACACACACACACACGACCTAGCAGAGTGCTAAGGGCGTGAGAGAGCAGGAACTCGGGGAGGCAAAGGCGGCGGGTCTGGAGCCGGGTCCTCGCCAGCCCCAGGCAGGCGCAGCCCGCAGAGCCGAAGCCCGGCGTGGGCGGCGCGGCCCCAGGCCCCTCCCCGCGGCCGCGAATGCCCAGGCGGCTGACGCCGAGCGGCGGCCGGGAGCGGTGGGGGCCGCGAGGGCGCGAGCCAGGGCAGGGCAGGGGGCCGGCCGAGGCCACTAGCGGCTTTAAATATGGATCGCGGGCTTGCTGTAGCCGCACAGCCTGTGCCGCGGCTGCCTTCCCCGAACACTTGTCCCCGAGGGGCTCCCGGGTCGGACACCAGTGCTGCAGTGTTAGTTACTGGCAGTAACATCGGAGATCCCCATAAATATGCAGGAGCTGCAGAAGGCAAAGTAGAGTAGACGCCCGTGCTCTCACACACTCACTCACCGCTCACCACGCGGGCTGTGTAGTCGTCTCGTCCCCGCGTCACCCTTCCCCGTCCTCGCGGGCCGTTCAGGTTTCCAGTTTTGTCTGCAGGGAGACCCTCCCGCCCCCTCGTCCCGCTCTCCCGCGCTCGCTTCCCTCCGCCCCGGAGCGCGCACCCACCCAGGCGGCAAAGTTGTGGCTACTTGAGCGCGGGTGGCTAGCTCCCCGCTCGCTCCGCGCCTCGCGCTGACAACTTCCCAGGGCTCGGCCCCGCCGCGGCCAGGGCCCGCGCCTCCGGGGATCCCGCGGGCCCCTGGCCTCCAGACCCGGCGGCGCGCGGGGCAGTGCTTCGGCGGCCGGTACGGCGGCAGTCGTGGCGGCAGCAAAGGCAGCAAAGGCAGCGGCAGCAGCAGCCGCTGCGGCCCCACACCCCGCTGCCAAACTGGAGGAGCGACGGAAGCCGGACCCCAGGAGGTGAGTGAGCGGCTTGGGCAGCGGGATGGAAGGTCGGCGGAATTCGCCGCCTCACCCTGGCGGCAGCCGTGGCGAGGACCGGGGCGGCGGGCGCGAACCCGGGGGCTGGTCCGGGAGGAGCGCAGGCGGCCTCTGCGCGCTCCGGGGAGGGAGAGGTCAGCTGCTGGCTGGGCATCTCCTTCACTGGGCGCTGGCGGGGTGTACAAGCTGCTTCCGCGGAAAAGTACCCCCCCCCCCTTCTTCTTAGCGTTTAAAGAGGAGTTTGGGTGGTCCCTTTTTTCCCCTCTGCAAAGCCCCTAGCGCGAGGCCGGGCTTTGTTGGCAGGACTGTGGGGCAAGTGTACGCAGCCAGCTGGGCTCGGGCGCGGGGACACGTGTGTTGCTGTGAACCTGGGTGGTAGCAAGTGAGTCTGGGCACCTGCCGGGCGGGGGAACATCCTCAAACCCACCAGTGGGGGATGTGTGGGGACTCTCGGTGCCACTGAGGCCGCGGCCCCTACTTGCCTCTCGGCTCCCAGACGGATCATTCACATCTCTCCCTGGCAGACCAAAGGCGGGGGGTGAGTCAGGAGGATTCTCTGCAAGTGGCACACACACATTTATTTGGATGGATTTGGAAGGGGGAGGCAGAGGTTAAACTGGGATTTCTTTTGGCCAGCGACAACGGAGTTCTTTCTCAGGTACTGGGCAGCATGTGCTTTTGGCAAGAGAGGTGATTTCTTTTTTCTTAAGTGCATTTTACTCAGCCTTTGCCAGTCCGTTAATAACAGTCACCAAAGGAAGGCAGGAGTTAGGAACTACTACATCAGCAAACTGCAGCAGGCTCCACAAGGGAAAACAGTTCTTAAAGAACAAAAGGAAAATAAACAAAACAAAACTGAAGTTGATGTGAAAGATGGGGAAGGAAGCAGTTCTACCTCTGTTCTACCAATGCAGAGCATTACCCCCACTCCCAGATCCTTGTGAAACTTTGTTTTTTCCACACTCACTTTTCTGAAGGCCCTACCTTCTCAGTATAATTGCTTGCAACAAGCTGTGTTCAGTCTTGATACTGAAGAACAGTAACCACTTTGGTTTACCCTCTTCACTTCTTTTCCCATTTCACTTCAGTGCCAGGGAAAGCTGCTCCTAAGGAGAAACTATGAACTCTGGTCTGTACTAAATACACCAGTGTTATCTATACATTGTCTCAAATCTTTCTTTTACTAAGAGACACTTGATTGTGCCGTATTTCCTCTTTTTTTTTTTTTTTTAAATAGGGACTTGGAGTTGGAATATTACCTGAATTAAAGTGTAACTTATTAGTATTTATTTTCTTTTCATTCTGATTTGAATGAATTTTCAGTGCAGTTAGAAAAGTATTCAGTAGCTTCTTTTAGCCACTGTAATGTCCTTTGAGAACATTTCAGACTAAGAAAGACTGCTCCTTGTAGCTATCACATTAGCATTGAAATGATTTTCATGGTCATTATAGCACTTAGTTTGAGGTTATTAATATAACTTTATTCAAGGGAAGCATCCCTGCTTATTTTTCTTAGCTTTCATAACTGAGAAAAAAACTTTTACTTTCATTTTAAAGTTAAAAGTAGTGATAGGATTCAGATCTCATGACATTAAATCTTGGAATTAAATTATTAAAATTTTTAATTCCACAGTTCTAAAATGACACAAAACTTCCGTATATGTGGATGGAAGCAGGAAAGGAGTGCTCTTAGGAACAGTTGAGGCATAGGGCATTGGTGTGGGAGGATTAAGATGGGATGTTTTGATAGTCCCAGGCATGTCTACCTTTGAGAAAACAGAAAACCAAGAAACTCCAACATTTTGTATGTGAATGCTTTTCAAAATGAGGTTTTTCAGAATCATATGTTTCAGGGTCATTTCTGCAGACTTAAAAACATGTATCAGCCAAATAAGATTGCCTGATTTACTCTCAGTTTATAGTGATATCTCTTTTAGTTCATTGTGCCAACATAAAATAACTTTAAATGATTGGCTGCTGGTGTTAATATTAACCCTTTTTAAACAATTAGAAGACACTTTGGGTTTCTAATAATATTGCAAGAAAGAGAAAATGTGATAGAAATTGGGTAACCTTTGGGACAACTTCTAGCATACCCTGCTGATAGTCTCATTTTTTGCTGAGCTCTGGCAAGAACGATTTTTAGGTTCTGACCCCTTGTTCTAATAACAAGGGAGATAGTCTGGTCATACTTACATCTTAAAGAAAAACACAGCGCTTAAGGAAAGAACATGCACGCTAGCTGGTAAATCAAGTAGATATTCAGATTTCTCTGCCTGCCTCTGAGGGCGCTGCAGTCCACTAGGACTCTATTGTTAGGGAGAAGAGTCCTGAGAGAATTCACTGTTGCTGAAGTGTGGTGATACATAACCATGCTTGTTTCCTGAAGTTTCTCTGTGTGTTCGTTTTTATTAATATGAATGAGCTCTAAGACTGGAGTTATAGATATTAAGATTAGGAGTGGAAAGAACACACTGAGAACAGGAAAATCTTCTAATGATGATTAAAGTTTCTAACTAGTGGTTACTTAATGGAAGGAATCAGGGTACATGACTTGATGGGACAAGGAAGCAGAATATATATCTTGGTTCTCACTGTTGATAATATTTCTGAGTTTGGCCTTTGATTTTTTTGAGATTTTGTGGGGTCATTGAGAAAACCAGATAATTTAGGAACATCAAGGAAATTAGTAAGACTATATAAAACTAGATCTTGCTAATTTGGGGGAGTTTTTTTTGCATGATGCAAGAATTTTAAGGGAAAGCGAGAAGAATGTTTCTTTCATATAATGTAAGGGCTAAGTTGTATTCCAAATGCTCTATGCATTTCTCCCAATATTTAAACATTTGAAAAGGTTTGCCACAAAAATAGAAATTACGTTACTGTTCTTTTGGAATTAACATGATATTTTATTCCTCAGTATTGCATGCCTTCAGTTATTTTTCCAGCAGAGGAGATATTAACCCACCCTCTTAGTTCTTCTGTTTGATGTACGTTTATATACACATGAACATACATACACTTATACTATTAATTGTAGAGGTGGCCAATTTTATCTAAAGCCATATTTACTACCATTATAATGATTTTGTGGCAGTGATTTTTATTGCATTTCTCTAGTTTCAGCAGTGCAGTGACATTCAAACAAGGCATCAAAAGTACTTCGAGGCTATGATTGATGATGGCTTTACCAACCTGCGGTGGTAAAGAAGAGACAAAAAATTTTCTTCTAATCCTCTTTATCGTGTCCATGATTTTTTTCTTTAATGATGATGTCTTACTTCCCTCTGAATTGTTGTGTATTCAAATTAAATGGTGGTAGAAATAGTAATGGTGAAACCATGCACATCTGGTTCTTTCCATAAGCCAGAACACTATCTTGTTACTCTTCCCTGCAAATTAAATATATGTAAGGGATCATTATGCTCATTAAAAAGGGTGAGGAAACTAAAACACATAGAACTTTCTATGTTTTCCTTAAACTGAATGGAAAATTATTGGTGGAGATAGGAATAAATGTTTTATCTTTTGACTAATGATACATGTTTGTTGAATTATTGTCATCGAGTGAATAAATGTTGTTCTAGTCATAGTCAAAGATACTAAAGCAGATAAAAGTTTATCTGGGTTTAAAGTGACAGCTTACTTTCCCTGTTGGTAATTCTGCTCAGCAGCCGTGTCCACTTTTGTTTTTCATGCAAAAAGGGACACAAAAAGAAGTTACATGAAGTTAGAATGCTAAAGGAAATTAATAACCATTAACTGATATTTGGGGGTTTTGTTTTCCTACTTTGTGGGTTATTCTGTGGTACCTTCAGTTTAACTTGAGTTTCTGTATTATAAACATCAGAAAGCTTTTAAATAAAATTCCTAGTATACTTTTTGTTTGGTGGAGGAGTTTAAAATTAAAGTTAATTAAAATACAAAATGAAAAAGGAAAGTATTGTCTTTAAAGCTGACATAATGTTCTGTAAATGACACTAGTAGAAAGCTGTTTATAAGGCTTGAATAAGAAGTTATGCTTCTTTTCCTTTTTATAATTGTATTCACTGATTGATATTCTCCTTTATATTAATTGAAACAAGTATACTTGTGGGACCGGGAATTTTATGTTAGATAACTCTAACTTTGGTCTGGAGATCTATGGTTCTTTGAAAGTCTAGTATCAACTTCATCTATTTGGAACTCATTTATTTGGTATATTCCTCAGCAAAAATAAAGCCTATGAACAGGCAAAATAAAGAGTAAAATACACACATTAAAGTGGTTTCACTTTATTCATAGAATATTCCTCTAGTCTATTTACTTTTAATTCACATACAGTTCTAACATGATTGATTAAAAGATTTCTAATCCTGTAACAGAGACTAACTACAAATTAGAAGATAGAAATGAGCTGATATTGGTGTTCATGGATAACATTGAAAAGTGCCAGAGGACAGCTTGGGAGCAAAGAAATAGGTAGGCAAACTACTAAAATCAGATGCCAGAGTTAAACCAAGCATAGTAGGTGAGGACCAATTAAGCATAGACCCTGGTAGCATAACTGTATTATATGACCCTCTTTCCTTCCTTTCTTTTCTCACTTCTTACCTCCTTCCTATCTATTTACGTAAGTTTTTATTGAAATCTGACATGTAGACAGAGAAGTGCACATATCATTAAATTATACCACAACCAAGATATAGACCACCGCCAACATCCAGAAACCCCCTTTCCCTCGAAGGTAACCTTTCCTCTGAGACTGTAGATTACTTTTACCTATTAGTGAACTTCCTATCAGTGAATCACATGGTATATATTCTTGTCTGACTTATTTTGCTCAACATTATGTTTGTCAGATTCATTCACGTTTTGTGTGTAGCCAACAGATTGCTTATTATCATTGCTTTATAGTGTTCTACTATATGAGAACACTCACAGTTTATTTATTCATTTCATTCTTGGTGGATATTTGGGTTGTTTCCAATTTTGCACTTATTGTGAATAGTGCTGCTATGGACGTTCTTACAAATACTTTTTGGTAAAAGTGTGGGAATTTCTGTTTTGTGGGTTGTGAGTTGAATTGTGAGTCAGTTTTAATAGATAGTGCCTTTTTTCAAAAGCGGTGCTAATTCACAGTCCCACCACAGTGTTTGAGAGTTTCAGCTGTGCCACCTCTTTATAAAGAGGTAATATTATCTTTTAAAATTTTAGGCTTTCTGGTGGATGTATAGTGGTATCACATTGTGGTTACAATTTACACTTCTGTAACTTTTTATGTGTTTATTGGCTATACTCCTTTGTGAAGTACCTGTTCAGGTTTTTTTCCATGAGGTTTTGTCCAAAATATTATCCCAAGTAAGAAAGATTTTAATATTTGGGGAGTTAGCTTTTCTTATTTATTTAGAAAACTCAGCTAAGCAGGGAAATTCATTTGCCAAATGCTTCCATATCATAAGTAAAATAAGTGGGTAAAGAGATTAGAAACATTTTGCACTTGGAAATATCATAGTCTGAATCTGTGAAACCTTGTCCTTAAAAAATAAAAACAATTTAACACAGCACTTGAAAACATGCAGACCTTGTCCTTAGCACTTAAAACGTAAAGGCATTTTGTAACTTTGTATTGCCCAGTGACTGATGGGGATTTGCATTTGGAAGATACAGATTGGAGTCCTAGCTCTATTACTTTCTATTTGTCGTTGGGAACTTAAAAAAAATGACCTGTTTCTCTTTTTTCATTATTAAAATAATTTTAAAACCTCATTCACAGGGGTGACATGAGGGATAGATGAGGTGATCTCTATGAAACCTGTTCTGAATTGTAAATGGCCATGCATATGATAGTTATTATTGTTCTTGTGTTCTACAACATTTCCTATTCCTGAGTCAAACTGTGCCAGCACTGAGAACAGTTTCTACTATGTTAGTAAATGTTTATTGACTGACTGAATGAACAACATATTTAAGCCTGTTTCTTTAGCTGTTACTCTGAGTGATTCAAACTGCCTTACATTTTTTTTCTCCAGGACTTTTACTTTTTCTAGCTAAAGCTGAATTGGGAACAGTGTTTATCAAAACATCAGATTGAAAAATTGAGTCTAATAGCCAGCAATTTGAGATCACCTGTTTTCTTATATAGATCATATCAAATTTATGCCCCCAAGTAACACACACTGGACCTAGAGAACTCTTGAAAATGATTACACTGCTTTTCACTCCATGGGTGATCCCCCAAAAGCTTACATGCTGAATTTTTTAGCTTCTATAATTAAAATGCTGGCCAGTAAATTTCCAGATTTAAAATATTGTAGTGAGTTCTCTAGTGCTGATACCTTGGAAACCATGTTTCTCGTAAAATTGAATGTTTAAGGATGAATAATAGCTGAAAATTGGAGCTTGTAAAGAGCCTTTTCTTTCTTTCTTTTTTTTTTTATTATGGGTAAAAATAAAAATTCTCACAATACATACAAACATTTGCAAAATGATATATAAATATATATGCATATATGTGTATTTGCTTACAAAAAATGTTATTTATATATATATATACATATATTTTAAGAGGTGCTTAGATTACCCAAAATATTACACGGAACCCACTGAGATTCCCATGTTGCCCACCTCCCACACCTCCCACCACATCCCACACAAACATCTCCCACAGTGTGGCCCACCACCCTCAATGAACTTACACATCCTGGAGCCTTGCCGGGTGGGGAGTTAATATGGGGTGGGGAAGGGTGGATGTAAAGAGCCTTTTCAGTATAGTATGGATAAGGTGATTTGTAATATCAAAAGCAAACTTGTAGCATATACCTTATAAACGTTTGCATAAAGCAACAATTCTTAATCCCTTGAAAGGTGTGATTTTTATCTATTGGCTCGATTTTGTGACCCTCTGTTTTCTTCACCTGAAAATTGGTTTGGTGGCATATATTTATTTTTATTTTTAAATTAAAATAGAATTAAATTTTGTATGTTTTTTTTTTTTTTTTTTGAGAATTACATGATTGATTCTCATTTAAAAAATAGTAGGTATCCCTTTCAAAATCAAGCAGAAGGAACTTAAATTTTTATGTGGAAGCTAATTAGATTTTCTTACCTCTATAGAGTGATTTTCCTTTCCTATATTCTTGTGTGTGTATATATATATTTTTAAGAGATGGTGGTGGTCTTGGTTGGTTAGCTTTCATCATTCAAGTATAACTGCTTTGCAGTACTGAGAGTACTGAGCATGTAACACATTACTGTAGAATAACACAATCAGTCCATATTTTATGAGGATGCTTACATTTTAGGTATCATACCTCATGTGTGCTCAACCCAAATGTGGCTGCTCTAGGGTGACTTAGTGGAAAATGGAATCATCTGGTATAACAAGCAGTTTTTGTTTTCGACTTCAGATATAAGGCTATGGAAAACTGAAATAAATACAAAAGATAATTATGATAAGCCTTGTTAAGCTTCTGTTTTAAAAATAGTGAATTTCAGAAAACTTCATCTCCTGTTCTGGGTGATTTAATTTCTTTGAGAAGTTAAACTGGGTAATTTTAAAACAAAAGCATCCAACATATCTGATTTTTGCAATATTAAATGCTGGAGGCAAGGGCCCTCCCTTTAGTGTCCAGTCAGCACCAGAGACTTAAAAAACATAGATGCTAAGGAATAAGATTGTGACAACTATGGCATCTTAACTGATATCCTGAAGGGATGGTATTAGTTCTTCCATTTCTTGTGTTCTTCAATATGGAAATCTGTCTTATGTATGACTTAATGCCTTTAATGCAAACCAGATTTTTGCACCTTCTCCCCCAGAATGGTCATGAAGGAAGCCCTGGGAATTTTATTTGATGAAAAATGTTTGTATTGAACGAGGAGTCAGTGAGACTGTCAGTGAGACCGAAAGTTTGAGCAGCCCCTGGGGTTGATGGCTGCACCCCTGCAACTCTCCCCTCAAGTGTTGCGTGTTGACTGCAGCTGCAGTGAGGCATCACAGTTGAACTGTTTCACAAATTCCTTCATTCCTTCGACCTCGGAGACTATGTCTTCAGGAATGTGAGATGAGTACTCATGATGTTAGTAGACATCATGAGTAATTTCTAGGTAGGGAAATTGTTAAAGTACTGATTACAATCACCTTTAGAAAATTGCTGAGCTTGAACAGATTAAGCAGAAACATCCAACACACACATTTGCGTTTTTACCAGTTGAGCTCTTTTGCCAGGGAAAAGAGAGAAGGCGGATAGGTTATGTCTCCAAAGATTTAGATAAATGAGATCAGAAAATTTCCCCTGAAAAACACATTTAAAAAATGAAACAAAAATATCAGAAGAAAAAATAGTTCAAACTCTCCGGCATTTTTACTACCAAAACTAGACAGTGAACACTTTGGTCTCTTGATTGCTTATTGCTTTGCAAAGCTCTTCCCTTGTTTCAATGTATTGGTGTTGCCCTGTTATACTGTAAGCCACCTCACTGCAAGAGCTGTGTCAGAATATTCTTTTGTGGTTCTCCCAGTGTGTAGCATATTCTACGCAGAAAATCCTTATTTAGTGGAATTATTTGAAAGATACTTAGATTAAAAATCTGAACAAATCAATCAGAGATGCATGACTAAATTCTCTTACTTCTAGAGATATCCCTCCAGTATAGTGGTTCTGATCATTGCTTTATGTATTTCAAACATTTTTCATGAAATATGTTGTAATGAAGTTTGGAGTCCAGTAACTTTTGGGATGAAGCTTTGTTACTCAGATTTGAGATGTGTTGTATGTAGTTCCTTGTAAAAATTACCTATTTTTTTTCTTCTTTTTCTTTTTTAACTTCTTGAAGTATGTCACTCATACATAAACATACATAAA
Source organism: Tolypeutes matacus (assembly GCA_026826555.1). Taxonomy (NCBI): domain Eukaryota; kingdom Metazoa; phylum Chordata; class Mammalia; order Cingulata; family Chlamyphoridae; genus Tolypeutes; species Tolypeutes matacus. Next base: position 40,492,612 of record JAKSZT010038599.1, read on the forward strand.
CAATAAGTGTATAGTAATAGTTGTGAACTTACAAAACAGACATGCATAACAGCATACGGGGCTCTCAAACCTCACTCAACCACCAATACCTTGCATTGTTGTAAACATTTTTAACTAATAATTAAAAAGCATCCTCAAAATATTAATACTAACCAAAGTATTTTTTCCCCCAACCCACCCTATTATTATTATTATTTTTATATCATTTATACATTGTAGCAGTTTGGCAGTTTGATATAGTTATGAATTCCAGAAATAGATATTGGATTATGCTTGTAAACTGGTCTGCTCATCTGGGCACGATTCAGTTACGATTAGAGATTTGATTGGGCCAGATCAGTAGGGCATTGAACCCCGCCCCTTGGTGGGTGGGGAATCAAAGATAAAAGACATGGCAAAGGACAGAGTTGGAGTTCTAATGCTGAGTTTTAATGCTGGAGCCTGGGGAAGGAAGCACAGAGGAGCTTGTGAGGAAGGAGAGAAGGCCCCCGGAAAAGAGATGAGCTATTCGCCTGACAGTTCACAGCAGGCCTTGTGGAGAGAGGCAATGCCTAGAGAGTCTCATAATCTACAGCTAACCTTATGGAGGAACCAGAGGAGCTAAGCCCGGAGAGAAATGCAGCCCCGGGGAAGAGAGGAACCCAAGAAGCCTGAACCCTGGCAAACGTCGGCAGCTGCCTTGCTCCAACACATAGCAGTAGACTTTGGTGAGGGAAGAAACTTATGCTTTATGGCCTGGTAACTGTAAGCTTCTACCCAAATAAATACCCTTTATAAAAACCAACCGATTTCAGGTATTTTGCATCAGCTCCCCTTTTGGCTAATACATACATGAACATACATAAACAATAAGTGTATAGTAAAAGTTGTGAACTTACAAAACAAACATGCGTAACATCATACAGGGGTCCCATACATCAACCCACCACTGATATCTTGCATTGTTGTGAGATATTTGTTACAAATTATGAAAGAATATTGTCAAAATTTTACTACTAACTATAGTCCTTATCTTACTTTTGGTGTATTTCCTCCCAACCCACCCTATTATAATTTTTTAAATATATTTTTATGACAGAAGTTGTAAACTTACAAAACAATCATGCACATGTGCAGAATTCCCAAACAGCACCCCTCTATCAGCACACCACACCATGGTGGAACATTTGTTACAGATTATGAAATAATATCAGATTATTACCAGGTCCATAGTGTATATCTGGCACACGTTTTCCATACTCTCCCATTATCAATACAGTACATCTTTGTCTTAGATGCATGAATATTACATTATTACTGTTAACCACAGTCCATTGGTCACTCCAGTTGTATTTTCCCCATGCTTCTCCACATTCCACCACCCTGCAATAGTAATGTACATCTGTTCTAGCTCACAAAGGACACTGTTGCATGTACCATCAGCCGCAATTCTCATCCACCTCTGAGTTTACTGTACTATTCAGTCCTTAGGTTATTCTCTAGCTTTCTGTCAGTTGGCATTTACATCCCTAGACTACCATTTTGAGCCACATTCCCATTTATAAAACAGCTGGCAAACGTCAGTTTGTGTTACCATCAACTCTGTACATTTCCACACTTTTGGTAAAGCTAATTAAAACTTCTACATACATTAAACATCAGTAGTCCATCTCAGTCCTCCTCTTATCTCCTTTAAGAATCCTCTACCTACTACCAGGTCTTGAAGATATTTTCCTACGTTTTCTTCTAAAAGCTTTATGGTTCTTGCTTTAGTATTTAGGTTTTATGATCCATTTTGAGTTAAGTTTTTATAACATGTGAGATAGGGGTCCTCTTTCTTTCTTTTGACTATGGATATCTAGTTCTCTCAGCACCATTTATTGAATGGACTGTTCTGCCTGAGCTGAGTGGTTTGACAGGCTAGTCAAAAATCACTTGACTACAGATGTGAGGGTCTGTTTCTGAACCATCAGTTAGGTTCCATTGGTCTATGTGTCTGTCTTTATGCCAATACCATGCTGTTTTTACCACTGTAGCTAGGTAATATGATTTAAAGTCTGGAAATGAGAGTTCTCCAACTTTGCTTTTCCTTTTTAAGATGTTTCTGGTAATTTAGGATCCCTTACCCTTCCAAATAAATTTGATAATCATGTTTTCCATTTATTTAAAAAATGCTTTGGAATTTTTATCGGGATTGCATTGAATCTATATATTAATTTGAGTAGAACTGACATCTTGATATTTGGTCTTCCAGTCTGTGAGCATGGAATGTTCTTCCAATTATTTAGGTCGTTTTTGATTTCTTTTAACAATGAGTTGTAATTTTCTGAATACAAGTGCTTTACATTGTTAGTTAAATTTATCCTGAATATTTGGGTTTTATCTGTCCTATTTTATTTTCATCACTCTTTTGATGCTTTTAGTTACTTTTATTGTTATAATCTTCATTTCTAGACTCTCTTCCAGGCCTCTCTCTCCTGTCTTTTCTTTTTAGGTTGTAGCACACCTTTTAGTCTTTCTTGCAAATCTGGTCTCTTGGTTGCAAGCCCTCTCAGTTTCTGTTTATCTGTGAATATTCTAAACTTGCCCTCATTTCTGAAAGACAGTCTTGCTGGATATAAAATTCTTGGCTGAAAGTTGTTCTCTTGCAGTATCTTAAATATATCATACCACTGTCTTCTTGCCTCCATGGTTTCTGATGAGAAATCGGCACTTAATCTTATTGAGTACCCCTTATATGTTATGCATTGCTTTTCTCTTGCTGCTTTCAGAATTCTCTCTTTGTCTTTGGTATTTGACATTCTGATTAGTATGTGTCTCAGAGTTGGTCTATTCAGATTTATTCAGATGAGAGTACGTCATGCTTCTTGGACATGGATATCTATGTCCTTCAATAGGGTTGAGAAATTTTCTACCATTATTTCTTCAGATATTCCTTCTGTCCCTTTTCCCTTCTTTTCTCCTTCTGGGACACCCATGACACGTATGTTTGCCCATCTCTTGCTGTTGTTTAGTTCCATGAGAACTTCTTCAATTTTTCTATTCTTTTCTTCATCTGTTCTTTTATATGCTCACTTTCACAGGCCATTTCTTCAAGTTCACCAATCCTTTCTTCTGCCTTCTCAAATCTGCTGTTGTATGATTCCAGTTATTATTATTATTTTTTAAAAGATTTACTTATTTACTTTATCCATTTTAAACCCCCCCTTCCCCATTTGCTGTTTTGTGTCCATTTGCTGGGCAATTCTCTGTGTCTGTTTCCTGCCATCTCTTCTCATCCTCCTCTAGTCTTCACCAGGATTTGATCCTGGAGACCTCCAATGTAGGAGAGAGGTGTTCTGCCACCTGCGCCACCTCGGTACCTGGTTTTCAGAGCTTTCGAAGCATCTCGTCTTGTCTCTCCCCTGCGTCTCTCTCCTGTTACATCATCATCTTGCTGCCTGGCTCCCGGAGCCTGGTGGCTCATCAGCACACAGAGCCTGGCAGCCCATGTGCCTTCTCTCTCTATATATATATTTTTATTTTATCGGGAGGTCCCGGGGATCGAACCCAGGTCCCTCCATATGGCAGACGGACACCCAACCATTTGAGCCACATCTACTCCCCTCCAGTTATTTTTAATTTCATTTATTGTGCCTTTTATTCCCATAAGAGCTGCTATTTTTCTATGTATGTTTTCATAGTCTTCTTTGTGCTCATCCATTGTCTTCTTTTTTTTTTTTCGAGTGTCTTCTTAATATCCGTAATGTCTTTTGCCATCTCATTGAATTTATTAAGAAGATTTGTTTGAACATCTATGATTAGTTGTCTCAATTCCTTTATGTCATCTGGAGGCTTATCTTGTTCCTTTAACTGGGCCATATCTTCCTGTTTCTTGGTGTGGATTGTAATTTTTGTTGGTGTCTTGGCATCTAGCTTACTAGAGTATTTATTCTGGGCGCAGTTTCTTTATTTTAGGGCTTTCTTGCCATATCTCCATTGCTGGTTGTGTAGTAGGAGCCAAGGATGTAGTTGATGCTGTAAGCTGTGGAGGCTCAAGCTTCCATAATTGCCCCAGGGACCAATGAAGCTTATTCCAACTTTCTCCTTTTCCAGGGATAGGGACAGAGCCACAGCCTTGTGTAATAATAATCCAAGTTGTGCAGGACTTGACTGTTGTTGCCCAGAGAGACTGATGAAGCTTCAAGCCCCTTTCTCCCCTGCCTGGGGCAGGGATGGAGCTGTAGGTGTCGGCAGCAATATATGCCATGCAGGTCCAAAATGACCGCATTTGCCCTGGTAGACTTCCTATTATTCAGTCTGTGCCAGCCGAATGTATCTGCAGTTACCCGGAGAGACTGGTGCAGGGCCCGCCAGCTTCTTCTCTGCTAGAGGTGGGGCTGAAGCCTAGACTAGGGCTACAGGCCAATCTGGGTGAAAGGAACAGGTCTCTATCCTCACTGTGATTTTCAGTCAGCCCGGCTTCCCCTCATGCCAGGGGCGGAGTAAGAATGGCAGCTACTGGCCTCTTTCCGAGTTGGACAGGTTTAAACTTTAGCTGTTCTTAGGGTTACACTTTAGCCAGCCGAATTTACTAATCAGTAGCTGAAATCGACAGCCAACTGTCTCTTCCTCCCCCGTTTTTGGGAAGTGGAGGTACCAACTCCAGCTGTGGAATAGCTCCTGAGGCAGCTTGTCCCTACAGTGGAGGATAGGTACCGGCCTCCACGGTGTGGAGTTCTTTACTTATGAATCTTCTCTGCAGATGGGCAATCTCCTCCTTCCATTCTTTCAAGGATGTTGCAGGATGCACTTCTGGTCTCCTGAGGCCCCCAAATACGTGCTTTAGGTAGCTCTCAGTGATTACTAACTGCCCTGTAGCATGCCCTGACTTTAGCAGATCCTTACTCTGCCTCCATCTTGCTGGTTGTCCCCACTAAACTCTCTTTTGATATGACTATATTTTCTCTCTTTCTGAATTGGATGTATTTTTATTTACTATAAATTTATCGTTAGAAGTTAGTTGGTACCACTTTTTTTTTTTTTTTTATAAAAACAACTTTATTTTGAAGTATTTATAGTAAGTTATAGCATAGTACAGAGAGGTCTCACGTACCCTTCCTTGGCTTCCCCCAGTGGGCGCCATTTTAAGATCCAATGCATATATCCAAAAAGATTTATAAGGAATTGTTATTTTTATGCCTACTCTGAAGAAATATTTAATTATCACTAATTATACTAGCTATTGTAAAAAACACAGAATTAGACATAGCTACTGTTTTGTGACTTTCATTTGGAAAAGTTTTTCACCCCAAGAGTAGAAAATGGCTTCTTCAAGAGAAGGTCCAGAACAAATCTTTGGGTGGATTATCTATTCATACAATTTAAAAGAAAAAATGAACATATTTAGTAAATATGCTAATCTCTTGGACAGTTATTCCTCCTTTATTTTGGACTCTCTCACAACACTTTGCTGAAAGCTCTGATCATTTTGTAGAATAATTTCCTTTTCTTTGATGTCACTATCAGGTGTCTTGAATATCGCCCTGGGAGGATTATAGGTCTGACCACACATGACATTTCCTTTAAGCTTTCTTGCCTCAGGATGTCTTATCTTAGCTCTTGACCTTGACTAGTAGGTGCTAGTTTAAGTGCATTGTTAAAGTTCAGGTTATAAAATGAGCATTCCACCTCCTTGTAAAACTTTTTTTTTTTTTTACAACAGGTCTACACCTTGCTGCTGATAAGTGAAATTGGGCTTTATTTCTGAATTGAAACTAAGACTTGGTTTTGGATTTATTGGGGATAATTCTATTCATTTGAAATAGAATGCTTTCCCAACTAAATGAAATATATTTTATATTTTGTAAGTTTTAAAAGTTGTTGTGTTAGCTAATTTTTTAGATGGAATATTGTGTTTACCAACAGAGAGCTTGGAAAACCCATTGCTGTATTTTTCTGTTTGGCCCACTGTCTTTCAATTTTGTAATGAATGGATTCTAGTGTATGGGCTTGAACAACCCAGTGCCCTTTAAATAAACACCAGAGCAGCAGAAAGAAAACAGGCTAAAAGCATGTGGCCCAGGCTTCAAGCAAGTTGCTACTTGAGTAGGGAGCTGGTGGAATAATTTCTTAGTCCTGTAGTGACAATGAGGGATTCAGTTCTAATGTGGGTGTCCAGGAATATAGAATCTACAGGAACCCTGATGACTTGGGGAGCAGTGGCGGGAGGATGTGAATGGCTGAAGCATGGATAGTAGTTGCTATGACTTGTAGGGTCTGAGAAATCAGGGAATGGGAAATAATGTTTTGAGGAGCCTGATTCTGGGAAACTGTGAATCTTTCTGCTTAAATTTCAAGAGTGGTCTATTTATCTACTATCATCAGAGTATGAAATATTTACTTTAATTGAATTTTCTGATAACTGTAGTTTACCTAATTAAGTATATAAACTAAAATTGTCCTTAAATGTTTTTGATGTACGTCAATCCAAAATGAATTACACGTACTTATCTCCTTTTTCAACAACATATTGAGTATAATTTTCTCTTTTGCTTATTATTTGTGGTCATAATTATATAATTCAGCAATGCTCTCAGGGCTGGAGATGTGTGGAGCTACACCAGGTGTTCCCACATTGTTATGTTTTATACATTCTTTTGCTTATTCTTTAGGTAGTAAAGAGGGTGTCTTAGCTGAGGGACTAGGCCTTAGCCATATTGGAGGGGGGGCGCTATAAGGTAAAGCTGAAGGGGCCATTTCCACGAGATACTTCTGAGCCAAAAGTGGACTGCTTTGGGATCCAGGTAGCAAAGTGTAACAGACTGTTGCTCTGGGTGGTGTATCTTAAGTGGTGATTGTGTGTGCTATGGTGCCTTCAAGGTTTAAAGTATTAGGAGACCCAGAAGAGAGCCTCACAGCTAGGAAAGTGGCATTCTCAAGTGACCAGTGGCCATCAACCTAGAGGCCTGAGCAGAAGAACATGAAAGGATTGGCACTAAGTGTGGTGGATTGAATTGTGTGCCCCAATTTGGACATGTTCATGGTCTTAGTCCGCATTGTGGAGTGAGGACCCATTGTAAATAAGATGTCTTCAAGATGTAACTTAAGTTAAGGTGCGGCCTCACTGAGTGAGGTTAGGCTTTAATCGGATAACTGTAGTCCTTTATAGGCAGAGTGAAAGTCAGAGGGGGAGAGAAACCAGGAGAGGCTGCCACATATATTTGACAGAAAAGCCAAGGATGAAGGATCGCTGGCAGCCAGCTGCAGAGTGCCACAGTCTTGGGGAGAAAGCATGGCTTTGATTTTGCCTTGATTTTGGACTTCTCCTAGCCTCAAAACTGTGAACCAATAAATTCCTGTTGTTTAAGCTAGTCCACTGAATGGTATTTATTGTAGCACAAGCATACTGAAACAGTGAGCCTGGCTGACAGACCCCAGGAATAACTGGGGGACTTTGAGGAGGCTGCTGAGATGGAGCTGTCTTGTGGCAAATTTCAGTTTATTGTTACTGAGACCACCTGGTACTTACAGACTGTGTTGAGGCCTATGAAAATGCAATCAGAATTGTTTTCTGAATCTTCATTGACTGTCAGGGTTTCACTGTACTGGTTGAGAGCATGAACTCTGGAGTCAGAGTGCCTGGGCTGAATCCTGTCTCTACCAGGATTCTTAAGTTGGGTTCACTGGGAAACAGTTCCTCAGATGGTACAGGAAATTTATTGGGACTTGTGCTGGGGAACCAATAACTGTTGGGGAGGGAAGGAAGTCAGATTGGGCAAAGGGGAGAGTTAAACTGTCATGCAGGAGCAGCAGAAGCCTCAGCTGATCCCACCAGGAGCGCTGGAGCTGGGGAGACCCTTCAGAGTTGCCTCATGTTGAGATAAGGGAGCCCGGCCTTTTTATCCCATGTCAACTAGTCATGAGATGTGGGCTGCCCTTGGAGAGGAATGTGACATTGGCACAGGTGGCTTTCTTTGCCCAGTGCAATTTCTGGAGAAAGACTCAGCTGAGCACAATCATCTCCCAATATTTCCAGCACCTGGGGAGCACTTTGGTTCTGAAGTCAAGATCTGGGCAGCATAGCACAGAACCCAAATACTTAGTACTTCATGATGTGGGCAAATCTATGCTTCTACTTCTTCATCTGTACATTTCCCATTTAATTCTCAGGGTTGAGGTAAGTTAATGTATGTAAGATGCTTAGAAAAGTACCTGGCATATAGCAAGTGGGACTTAGGTGTTAGTTATTATGATCATACCTGACTTTATCAGCTGTACTTTTCCCTTATAATATGGTTCTTCTAATACACCATGAGTTTGAAAGCTAATGCTTTCATGATTAATTTTTCCTAATTATTTTTGTAAGAAGAAAGCACCTGAAATTGTCTATGAGGTGGCTGGGCTCTTCTATCCATATCGGATAGAGAGTCCCCTGATGCCAGTCTCTCTTCTCTTCTTGTCTTATTCTTTCTTTCTCATCCGCGGCACCGTTTTCACTGACCCAGGTCCTGACCGGCATCTGACCGGCAACATATGAAAATGAATTGTTTAATGGACTATGTGTTGTAGTGTTTGCATTTTAAATTTTTACTGGAAGAAAGATGCAAATGGAATAATTACTTATAATGGAATTTGAAGCATCGGGGCATATGGTGAATGAAATTTTTAGGGGTGTGTGTGTGAGAGAGAGAGAGAGAGAGAGAGAGAGAGAGGTAGTTCTTAGTTGTCTTTCAAAGTAACTCAGGTAAGTAACTTCTAAGCTAAAGGGGAGTTGACTCATCCTGTACCTGTAGAGTTGGGAAGTGGTGTGTTAAAAGTAGTGCATGACAAGGTGATAGTGTCCAGCTGAATAGCTTTTCATGGTCTTTGCATTTCCTATCACTCTGGTCCTAACTCTAAATATTACATTAAGTCAATAAATATAATATTTTCACTTAATTAAATTGCTCCCTTTCTTAAACCTTACAGAATCATTATTTTCAATGTTTTAGTATTTAAATTCCATAAATATACAGCAGATCACCTGCAGTGTTTTACAAATTTGGTTTTGATTCAAAATAATATTCTCATAGAGGCTTAGTCTCTGCCATTTTATTTCTCATTCCCTTGGGGACATGGCTAATTCCCTTGGACACTTTTTGTCTCCATCATATTCAGATGGTTGGAAAACATTTCCCTTGAACCGACATAATTGCCCCCCAAAACTGTAATTATATTGTATTAAGGTATTTATTTTTAAAGGACTGATTGCTCTGTTAACATGAAAGCAGAAATAGTTAAAGATGTATGCCCAATAGTGGATGTAGCTTAGTGGTTGAGTGCCTGCTTCCCATGTTCGAGGTCCTGGGTTCAATTCCCAGTACCTCTTTAAAAAAAAAAAAAAAGATGTATGCCACAAAATGCTTCTTTAAAACATAAAGTGTGCATGTTTCTTACATTTGTACCAATATCCTATTATTGGCATACCCTAATAAAGCTAGAAGAACAGAAGAGGATATAATGTATTTCCTTTAAAAGAATTTTTTATAAAGAGGCCTTCTTTGAATTTATTTTCCTTTCCAGCTTTAGGTTGCTGGTAGCTGTTCTCAGTTTCCTTTAAATAAATGAGAAAGTTAGGCGTGAACCATGGAAAATAATTTATCTACCTATTTATTCTACTATGATCTGTAGAAGGTGGCGATTATATAAAATACCTAGTAAGCACCACATTTCACTGAGCTGAGTCAATGAGAAATTTTGTCTTAGCTGTTTTGATATTAACCTTCTTTCTGAGTTGAGCAGGCTGTTTTGGGTTCCATGCAAAACTCCATAGTTACTTCTGTATGTGAGCCAGGAACCTAATGAAGATCTTCTCCCTTCAGCAACTAGCAGTTTTTTTTTTTTTCCTGTTGAGATTAGGAATGTCTATTACATTTAAAATTTCACTTCTGCATTTGTTATGTTTTTGGTGGGGAGTTATGGGAGGGGTGAATATGGATAAAAGATATAATAAGGCTGATTTATTGATGTGTAAAAGATATTAATGTTTAAAGTGGTAAAAACTCCAACAAGTCCTTACTAAAAGGAAGAATGATTTTTAAAACTGCGTTTTAGGGATTAAATGCATAAAGCCCTTCTAAAGAGAAATGGTGTTGTGCTTTATCTAATGGGAAACAAGTCCCACATCAAAGAAGATTATGCCAGTACAGCTTTTAATTTTCAAAAACATGAAATTATAACACTTGTATATAGGAACTTTCACTGTGTAGGAAATATGAAGCCAACAGTAATATTTTAGACAGAATTATTTATTTTCTTCACCAAAATGGACATAGATGAGAATGATTTCTACTCTTGCATATTTAACCCCAAGGTAGCCACAAATACTGTGTAATGGCTTTGTAGGGTGTGGCCTGCTAGTGACTCCCTATTAAAAAACCACTTAATACCCCTCTCCCTTTCTTTTAGCATGTAAGCAGTGGCTTTTTAATGTGGGTTTTAGTTATACTTTGATATAGAATATTTTTCTCAAATTTTGGGCTATTGTTTTGAATTTCAAAGTGAATAAATACAAACCAGAATACATTGTAGATAAGGAGGAAAAATTGTCCATCCAAAACATTTTTTATTTAAATAGAATTATTTCTTATTTTCATTTAGGTATTAATCAAGGTTATTGAATTCTTGGATCATTCATCCAAATTTATACATGTAATGCAATCATGGGAACCTAAATATATTTGCTTGAATGATAACTAAGTACAGAAGTACATTAAACTAGATTTTAATTATGCTCAAAGTTTTACAAATGAAATGTTTAGAAAATTCACTGCATATTATATTACCTAAAAAAAAGGCCAAAGAGGAAGAACAACTAATAAGCAGATTCCTGTAAATTCCAGTGGAACCACATTATTAGAATTTATATATTCTCTGAAAATTAAGGACTAGTTTTTCACCCATGGGTTGGTCAAAGGTTGGCTAAAAGAAAAAGAAGGTTCCATCAGGGTGTCGGCTGTTCCATCTAATGATCCAAATGAAATAGATAAAGAAAACATGGACTTATACTAATGATTCAGTTCCCAACAATAAACCTGGTGATTTCACTTTAAGTGTGGTTTGCTGAAAATTGATGATGATTTTTAGCACTTAGCTTCTTCAGAGCACTTTCCAAATGTTGAATAATTAATTGCCATAACGTCAGTAAGCATGTATTTGTTTACCAGGAAACCATTATGGAAGAGTCTGGAGATGTTGATTTTTATTTTTAGAGGTGTCTGTGCTTTCTAAGGTGATCACCTTTTTAAAGGCTGTCTGGTTACCGATCAGAGGTCATGGGAAAAGTAACCAAGAAGGGTGCATATTTGAAAATTTTTTATTCTCATTTTTCTGTACAGATTTTACTTCATCTCACTTCTGCCTTTTCATCACTTTGCAATACTGGATCTTTTAAAAATAGAAAGTGGATTATTAAGTAAGTTTGGTCTCTACAATTAATAGTTTCTTCTTACCTTGTAAAATTCTGAATTTATGAAAGCTGATGGAATTATGAGGAACAAATCCCAGTGGCAAAGAAATTACATTTTGGAAACAGCTTTAATAAATAAATGAATCTTTCAAACAATAGTTTTTCTAGCTTTAACTTAATCTCCAAGTCTGAGGAATAATGAGTATAGAATGTTTATATGGTTAATAGTATATTATAGGCAGATGAGCTGTATGATGAATAAACAGGACAACTTAAACAATTAGAGAAACAAGACAGACTATGAAAAGAGCTAAAGTAGACAAAATAAGCATTAGAATAAGGTAGCTAACTGAACAAATAAGGAGTTAACAAATTAAAAATGAGTTTGAGAAGTGAGGGGTCATGAGTGTGTGGTGGTTTGGAGTTGTGTGTACCCCAGAAAAACATGTTCTTAAACTTTATCCATTCCTGTGGGTGTGAACCCATTGTAAGTAGGACCTTTTGATGAGGTTATTTCAGTTAAGTTGTGGCCCATCTCAATCAGGATTGATCTTAATTATATTACTGGAGTCCTTTATGAACAGATTGAAATTTAGACAGAGAGAAAGCCACAGGAAGAAAGCAGCTGAAAGTCAAGGGAACCCGGAAGAGAAGGGAAAAGCCAGAAGAGCCTGCCATGTGCATTGCTATGTGACAGAGGAGCCAAGGAACCAAGGATCATTGGCAGTGAAACCCAGAATGCCAGTCTTTGGAAAGAAAGAATCTCCTTGGTGACGCCTTGGTTTGAACTTCAATCTTAGCCTCAAAACTGTGAGCTAATAAATTTCCATTGTTTAAGCCATCCCTTTGCATGCAACATGGGACTTGAGGAAAGTAAGTAGATCAGATCTTGTGAGATGAGCGGAGACTCTGTCTTACCAGACAATACTTATAGTAGCCAGACTAATTCCTAGCTTGTTTGCGTTGCAAGCATCAGGATGTCTACTGATTAGCTCTCTGGAGAAATGCAGGATGATGTCACTGTGGCAGACACGGAAGGCCAGCCATCCTTCAGATTCTGAATCCTTTGAAATAGAAAAGAACTAGGACCATTTTTTTTGTGAGCAGTTAATCCTTTTGTGCTTTGAGAAATTCACCAGATAAAGAGAATACTACGTTTCTTTGTGTATGTTTAACACCTTTGAAGGCAGAGCAGAAAGTGAGATTCTTCCTGTGGCTTGAAAGAAATGAAGTCCTAGAAATAAAAAAAGTGTTGGCTCATACTTGTTTACTGAATGCAGTGATAGGTTCTTAATTTTGAGATCTGGAGCCCATGGCTGGGCTTCAGAGAGGCTCACGATCCTCCAGAAATTGTATACAGGTATTCATGATATTGTTGAAGCTGCGACACACATAAAACATTTAATCTTTAATATGAACTAATTTCCCTTAACAATGTTTACTTAGTCCATTTAACTAACAAAACAAAATATAGTTTACAGCTATCCACTCCCTCAAAATCTGGATGGAAAGGAAATGAGAGCCATTCAGCTCCAGGACAATCACCTTTAAAAGTCTAATATATTTATGTTATCAGAGAGATCAGAGAGTGCAATGATGCAATCAAAACCAGCAAACATGGTTATTTAACTACAGCCTATTAAATTGGAAAGTAAATGATCGAGACCATCTTATCTATAATCAGTCATGGGACTTTCTTACTATCAGATCTAAAGAAGGTGTGCCCATAAGGGTAGGTAATTTCAATTGTGCATTTGTAATTTAGCTTACTTTCAGATTTGGGATGCTTTGGTAGCATTTTTGTGGGAAACTGCTCTTTGAATATGTGGTAGAACTCATTGGAGTTAGCAGACTTCTTTGCCTCTATATGGTTCTTTCCATAAGCAGTGTACCTGTTTTTGTGAAATTTTGTTTATTTAATTTTTGTTAATAAAATCACGTTTCTGTGAAAGTTTGAAAATAAGATAATGTTTCCAAGTCATTAGGGGAAGCTTGATATTTAAATGGATATTATAATATAAGAGAATCAGTAAATGCTACTGCAAAATAAGAACAACAAATAAGGGTTATGTATTTGAAGTTCATGGTTTTTGTGTATCTGGGGGGGGGTGTCTTCACTTACCCCATGAGATTATAGCATCATATTATTTATTTATTAATATGTCCATTCTAATTTGAGATTGAAATCCACAGTTTTTATCATGTTTTCAAATGGTCTGTGGCCCAGAAAGGTTAAGAATCATTGGCTTAAATATCAGAATCTTATATATATGTATTGAAAAAAGAAGCGTTCTACAATTTTGATTATTCTGTTCAACATCAGAAATTTGAAGATTGATAAGGAATAAAATAGTAAGTGGAGTGTTTAGGGATGAGTATAAACCTTGATAAATATGTATTAGATCTAATGAATGTATAAGATAAGCAAGAAAGATCAAACCCATAACTCTCAATTAACTGAAGGCCTGGAACTGATCATGTGGATTGAAATCTATAGATAATTCATGAACCTCATAATGTCGAGTTGTTAGAACTACTTCACCCATGAAATTCACATTCATTTTGATTTTTTTTTTTTAAAGGAGAAGGTGGTTTCTAACTCTAGTGTTTGGGATGGGTTTCATTTCCTCTACTGTAGTTATCTACTAGAGGCAAAAGTGTAGAGTGGTTTAGGATTCAGGTTCTGGCAGCACACTGTATGGTCACTGCTTTGCCATGCCTTGGGCCAGTCACTTGACATCCTGGTGCTCTCTATAAAGGAGGCATGACAACAGTACTGATCTCATAGGGCAGCTGTAGAAAATCAAGTGCTCTAGTATATATTGGGGAGAGGGCCTGTCTCATGGTAAGGGCTTAATAATTGCTAGTTTATTATTCTGTGATGCCTGACAGTAAAGTAGGTAAGATACTGGGGGATGAAATGACAGGAAGAAGAAATAAGGTCTTGGCTGTATTCCAGACACTGGAAGGATCCCTTGAATAAATGAGAACTGACTGTTTATATTATTGACTCTAGTCTGAGGCCTCATGGAGATGTTTCATTTGATTTAGTATGTCTAGACACATGGGTCTCCCAAATAAAACATTTGAGTTTATAGGTTCAGAATTATAAAAATTAAAAATAATCTGTAACCATGTGTGAGGATAAATTTACAGGATGTGCTCCAATTTCCTTAAAGGAAAGTATATCTGTGGGTATAAATCACTGCCAACTTTGAAACAAAAGATGGCCCCCACCATTTGGTGAGTATTTACCTTTCTTCTTTTGTTCACAAAATAACTAAATGAAGGTCACCATAATGACTGTGAAAGGCATTTTAAGAAGTTGAAATCAGATTGTTTAGGGAATGAGCTTATATGGCTTTTGTGCAGTGGTAAAGGAAGCTCTGGCAGTGGGAAAATGATACAAAATTTGTTACTTCAAAAATTACTTCATGGTCTTCTGAAGAATTTTTAAAGAACTGAATAAAGATTTTTTCTTTATGTAGAAAAAATTAGTTCCTGAGTTCTATTTTTTATCTTCTTTTCATTTACATTGGAGTTTAAGAAATATTTGGAAGCCTTCCTTCCTTTGAGAAATTAAAATAATATGCTATCACAAGGCTATTGTTACAGATACTCAGCTATATTATTGGATAATAATATTTCTAGAATTAAAAAAACTAGTGGAAATGAAATGTGATGTTACACAATTTTATCACATTACATAAAAAGGCTTTGTTGTGTTCCTTAATTTTTTTTGTTGTACTGAAATCTCATAATCATTTTGTGATTTATGAAATATGAATTTCTTTCCTACCATAGTCTTTGATTTCATCATTGTCATCTTGACTCCTCTATCATCTTCCTGTTTATGACTATTTGAAAGGCAAGTTGACTGATTTAAGTTGGGTTCTTTGACACCTGAATCAGTTTTCCAAGTCATTGGTATCATCTCTTGAGGATTCCAGAAGATTGTCAAATGGCCCTCAGTTGAATAAAGGGTCATCCCTGAGCCACAGCCAAAAGTTTGACATGAAATGAATATTTCTAATTTTTTCTTGTGTTTTTAGACTACTAATTGATGAGTAAGAGTTAGAATATTTGGTTATGAGAAGTGACACTAGTAAGAACTGAAACTTTCTGATCTTTTTTAGAGTGGTTCTTATGCCCTTTATGCAATGCTAGTACTTTTCAGAAAGTCTATGCCAAATATGCTCTGCCTTTTGGGTTTATTCTGCATGACTGGAATATATAATGGCATGAGTTAGTTTATATAATGGTAGATATTTATTTTGCAATACTCAGTATAATATGCAAATCCAAAGGGCCTCCTACACTATTTTGTGCTATCACAAATGTTATGATTTTACATTTAACACAGTGGCATTTACATTTTTTAAGATTTATTTTTTAATTAAAGAAGTTATAGGTTTACAGAAAAATCATACAAAAAATAGAGTTCCCATATGTCCCTACTCACACACACAGTTTTCCCTATTATTAACACTTTGCATTAGTGTGATACATTTGTTACATATGCTGAAACAATATTATTATAATTATACTATTAAGTGTACTACACTTATGTATTACATTAAGGTTCACTGTTTGATTTGTACAGTACTATGATTTTTTTTTTTAAAGTATTCTAGTAACATATATATACACCCTAAAATTTCCCCTTTTAACCAAATTCAAATATACAATTCAGTGGTGTGTATTTCATTCACAACATTGTGCTGCCACCACCACCATCCATACAAAACTTTTTCTATCACTCCAAACAGCAACTCTGTACCAGTTAAGCATTAACTGACCATTCCCTACTCCCATCCTGCTCCTGGTAACCTGTATTCTAGTTTCTGACTATGAATTTGCATATTCTAATTATTTCATAACAGTGAGATCATGGAGCATATGTCCTTTTATGTCTGGCTCGTTTCACTCAACATGATATCTTTAAGGTTCATCCATGTTGTCAAATGTATCAGAACTTCATTCCTTTTTATGGCTGAATAATATTCCGTTATATATATGGCATTTTGTTTATCCTTTCTTTTGTTGATGGACACTTGGGCTGCTTCCATCCTTTGCCCATTGTGAATAATGCCACATCAGTATGCAAATATCTGCTTCAGTCCCTTCTTTCACTTGTTTTGGTTATATACAGGGATTTCCTGGTTATATGGCAATTCTATACTTAGCTTTCTGAGGAAGTGCCAAACTGTGTTCCACAGTGGCTGCCCCATTTTCCATTCCTACCAATAATGAATGAGTACAAGTGTTCCTATTTCTTTATATCCTCTCCAATACACGTTCTTTTCCATTTTTAAAATAATAGTCATTTTTGGTTGGTGTGAAATGGTATCTCCTCATGGTTTTTGATTTACTATTTCCTAAATGGCTAATGATTTCATTTATGGTTAATGGATTTTTGCATGTGCTTATTGGACTTTTAAAATCTTCATTGGAGAAAGGTCTTTTCAAGTATTTTGCCATTTAAAAAAATTGATTGGATATTGTCATTGAGCTCTAGGATTTCTTTATATATTCTGAATATCAAACTGTTTGTTGGATATGTGGTTTATAAATATTTTCTCCCATTCTTAGATTTTTTTACTTTCATGATGAAATCCTTGAATGCACAAAAGTTTTCAATTTTGATGAAGTCTCATTTGTCTTTTTTTTTTCCTTTGTTGCTCATGCTTTGGGTATAAAGTCTAAGAAACTGTTGCCTAACACAAGATTCTTAAGATACATCCCTATGTTTACTTCTTGGAGTTTTATAGTTCTTATGTTTAGGTCTTTGATCCATTTTGTGTTAATTTTTGTATATGGTGTGACGTAGGAGTCCACCATTTTTCTTTTCCATGTGGATATCCAGTTCTCCTAGCACGATTTGTTTGAGACTATTTCTCCCCCATTAAATGGACTTGGCAGCCTTGTCAACAATCAACTGACCAAAAATGTGAGGGCTGATTTCTCTTAGTTAGATTCCATTGGGCTATACATCTGTCCTTGTGCCAGTACCATGTTGTTTTCATTACTGTAATTTTGTAATAAGTTTTAAAATTGTGAAGTGTGAGCCCTCCAACTTGGTTCTTCTTTTTAAAGATGATTTTGGCTATTTTGGGCTCCTTACCCTTCCATATAAGTTTGATGATTGGCTTTTCCATTTCTGACAAGAAGTTTGTAGGAGTTTTGATTGAGGTTGTGTCGAATCTATAAATTACTTTGGGGAGGCTTGACATCTTAACAATATTTAGTCTTCCAAACCATGAACACTCAATATCCTTTCATTTATTTAGATCTTGTCTGATTTCTTTCAGCAATGTTTTGTAGTTTTCCATATACAAGTACTTTACACCTTTTGTTAAATTTATTTCTAGATATCTGTTTTTTTTTTTACTTGCTATTGTAAATTGTATTTTTTCTTGATTTTCTCTTCAGATTGTTCATTATTAGTGTATAGAAACACTATTGATTTGTGCCGATCTTGTATACCACCTCTTTCCTGAATTCATTTATCAGCTCTAGGAGCTTTGTTATGGACTTCCAAGATTTTCTATATGTAGAATTATGTCATCTGCAAATAGGGAAAGCTTTACTTCTTCTTTTCCAATTTGGGTGCCTTTTATTTATTTTAATTGCCTAATTAATCAAGCTAGAACTTCCAGTACAATATTTAGTAACAGTGGTGACATTGAGCATCTTTGTCTTATTACTAGTCTTAGAGAGAAATGTTTCAGTCTTTCACCACTGAGTACGATGTTAGCTGTGGTTTTTCATATATGTTCTTTATCATGTTAAGGACGGTTCCTTCTATTCCTATTTTTCTAAGTGTTTTTATCAAGAAGAGGCCCTGTATTTTGTCAAAGACCTTTTCTGTGTCAATTGAGCTGTTCATGTGTTATTTTATTTAAAAAAGTTTTTTATGTTTAACTGTTTTATTAAATTTCTTTTTTCATTGAGAGGTTCTGAGCTAACAGCAATCATGCAAACCATACAGGATTCCAATACATGGCCCTACCACCAACATCTTACACTGTTGTGACACATTTGTTACAAATGATGAAAGAACATCATCATCATATTACTGTTATTCACAACCCAAAGCTTATATTTGGTGTATTTTTTCCCCACAAACCATCCTATTACTAACACCATGTATTAGTATTGTATATTTGTTATAGTTCATGAGAAAACCTTCTCATATTTATACTGTTAACCACAGTCCACCATTTACCACAGGGTTTGCTGTGTTATATGGCTCCTTGCCTTGTACAGTCCATCCAAAGTGTACACTCAGTGGCTCTCAGTTTCATCACAGAGTTAGGCTATCATCAGCTCAGTCCATTTCAGAACGTTTTCATTACTCCAAAAGGAAAAATCCCATACCCCCTTACACCCCCCCCATTATTTACTCTTAACATTGATATAGTACATTCTTTGCCATTGCTGTAAAAACATGACAATATTACTGTTAACTATAGTCTATATATTACCTTAGTTATATTTTTCCCATGTCGCTCCATATTCTTAAAACCTTGTAATAGAGGAGCATCCTTATATTTGTACTGTTAACCACAAACATCATCTACTACCGAAATCACTTATACAGTCTCTAGATTATACTGTAGCTTTCTTTCAATTGACATTAACCTCCCTAGACTACCCCTTGTAGCCACAATCACATTGATAAATCAGCAGTGTTTATGATACTCACTAAATGTGTTACCATCAACTATAACCATTTCCCCACATTTATTATCCCCTTTATTAAATATTCTACATACATTCAGCATCAGGTTCTCCTTCTCAACCCGCATTCTATCTCCTAGTAACCTATACTCTATAGTTTAACTCCATGAGTTTACTCATGGTATTTGGTTCGTATGGGTGAGACCATGCAATATGTGTCCTTTGCTGTCTAGCTTATTTTGCTCACATAGTGTCCTCAAGGTTCATCCATGATGTCATATGCATCCTAAGTTCATTTCTTCTAACAGCTGAATAGTATTCCATCGTATGTATATACCGCATTTTGTTTATCCATTCATCAGTTGATAGACACTTGGTTGTTCCCATCTTTTTTTTTATAAATATATATGCATATATGTGTATTTGCTTACAAAAATGTTATTTATATATATATATACATACATATATTTCAAGAGGTGCTTAGATTACCCAAAATATTACACGGAACCCACTGGAATTCCCATGTTGCCCACCTCCCACACCTCCCACCACATCCCACACAAACATCTCCCACAGTGTGGCCCACCACCCTCAATGAACTTACACATCCTGGAGCCTTGCCACCAACCATAGACCACAGTTCACACTGTAGACCACACTCTCT
>JAKSZT010038599.1:40522365-40602926 GCA_026826555.1 Tolypeutes matacus
TAGAGAATTCGTGGCTGGAAGTTTTTTTCTTTTAGTGTTTTGACTATGTCATACCACTGTCTTCTTGCCTCCATGGTTTCAGCTGAGAAATCAGCACTTATTCTTATTGTGCTTCCCTTGTATGTGATGGTTCTCTTTTCTCTTGCTGCCTTGAGTATTTTCTCTTTGTCTTGAGCATTGGACAATTTGACAAGTATATGTCTTGGAGTTGGCCTGTTGGGATTTATACTATTTGGGGTGCGCTGTGCTTCCTGGATCTGCACATCCATCTCGCTCAATAGAGTTGGGAAGTTTTCAGCCATCACTTCCTTCAACACTCCTTCTGTTCCCTTTCCCTTCTCTTCTCCTTCTGGGATGCCCATTATGCATATGTTTGTGCATCTTGCATTATCGGTTAATTCCCTGAGACCATACTGGATTTTTTCTATCTTTTTGTCTATCTTTTCTACAATCTCTTTGATTTCAACTGTATTGTCTTCCATATCACTAATTCTTTCCTCTGCCTGTTCAATTCTGCTGCCATGTGAGTCCAGCGTCTTTTTCATTTCTTGATTTGTGTCTTTGTTCGCCATCATATCCATTACCTTTTTAGGTGTGTCAGCTATTTCTTCAGTATGTTCTCCCAGTGTCTTCTTTTTATCCTTAATCTCTTCCTTCAGTTCTTTAAGTTGGTCCATGATATTTGTTTGGATAGCTTTGATTAGTTGTTCGATGTACTGCATTGCTTCCTGGTTTTTATTTTGTGCACTGGACTGGTCCATGTTTTCCAGTTTCTCAGAGTCATTTTTATTTTTCTGTTGCCCTCTGGTCATGATATTATCTTGATGGGTTTGTTCAGTTGATTAGCTTTTCTCTATGCTCTAGAATTTTATTTAGCTGTTGGTTCTGCGTGTGAGTTAAGTTTTCTCTTTGGCAGTTTTTCTTCTTATTTTATTTTCTTGCTTCTTTCTATGTTCCCTTGAAGGCAAAAGGTTAGGGCCAGAGGAATCAAAAGATGTAAGGAAGGCAGAAGGATAATAGAAATATTGATAAAAGTTAGAAGAGGGGCAAAATAAGACTTAATGAGATGAATATTTAACTTGTGTAAGCAGTGTAGAGTACTAGGAAAAAATATGGAGTTCCTACAATGGAGCTGGGAAAACAAATGGAGGAATATATATATATAGTGATTTAGAAGGCTAGAATTATGAGGAGAAAGAGAAATAGTAGAGAAAGGTCTGAAAGGAAAAAGTTAATACTAATAAAAAAAAAAGAAAAAAGAAGAAGAAGAAAACAAAATAGATGGGATAGAAATTGACACCCTTAAGTTGTGGGCCTATGAAAAAATGTTGTCTCTAAGAGCCACAACAGAAAACAGAAGGCAGAAAGATGCAGGAAGGATAAGCAATAGTTTGTAATACAGAATCAGTATATACAACGAGTGAGAAATTACTGTAAAAGAAGCCCAGCAAAGAAGCGACAAGCTGGCAGCACCTTTAAAAAAAAAATAGAAGGAAAAAGGAAGGGGGGAGGAAAACGGGAATAATAGCAATAGACCAGAAAGTAACAGAGAGAAACCAAAGATCCACACAGGCAAGCAGTCAAACAGAGCTAAGGGGGGTCAATGATTCCCCTAGGGTCCATGTGGATCCTTCCTGCCTACTTGTGTTTATCAATGAATTTCCCCACAGGATTCTATATGCAGGTCCTGAAGCAGCTTTTAGCTATTAAACTAAATTAAAAAGAATTTATATTTAATTTGTTGAGGTGACCTCACTTTTTTTTTTTTTTTTTTTTTAGCCAAATGCAGGACCCAAAATAATTCCTCCTCTAGACCAACCCCCTTACGGAAGGGACCCTAGCTGGGCCCGTGGAAATTAATCAAGCACGTCCCACTTTCCGGACTCCCCAGGTTAACTGAAGCTCTGATGTTAGTCAGTGAGGAGTGCTAAAGATGGCGGATTTCGCCCCTTCTGGCGCCGAGCTCCAGCGTCACCGGGCTGCTCAGTAAATCAGTTTGAGTGCAGATTCGCGTCTGCTCTCAGCCTGATGCTGCTTCAGGTCGGCTTATCTGCTCCCCAAGCTATGGGGCGGTGCAGGCAGCCAGATCAATGTCTAAAAATATAAAATACCCTTCCCTGTCTTCCAACCGAACCCTCCCTTTTTTGGGAAGTGTCCCTTCCTCCTGGCTCCGCAGCGGCCCGGGTCTTATCCCTGGGTGGCTAGGGAAATCAGCTCCATTCCCCGACCAAAATCCCTCCTCCGATTCACTGGGTGCTGACTAGCTCGTTTGCTCTGTTCACACAAGGTCCAAGGGGCGCCAGGCAGCCAGATCCCCAGAAAATAAAACTTTTTTGCCCTGCCCGCGGCTCCAAATGGCCGTTTTATTTTTTTTTCCCTAACCGCGGGGCTCAGCCGCCTGTGCCAACCTCCACCGGCAGCCTCAAAACTCACGAATCTCCACCGTTTGGTCCACGCCGCCGATCCGCGCAGATAGATGTCCCAAGCTTCTCACTCCACGCGTGCACAGCACAGACCCCCGGGCAGGACCCCGTCCACAATCCGCCTTGCTCTGGGAGCTTGCAGTGTGCGCCCTCCTACACTAACGCCATCTTGTGTCCTCCTCTGTTCCCATCTTTTAACAACTGTGAATATCCCTCTATGAATATCGGTGTGCAGATGTCTGTTCACATCCTGGCTTTCAGTTCTCTGAATATATTCCTAGTAGTGGGATTGCCGGATCATATGGCATTTCTACATTTAACTTCCTGCGGAATCACCAAACCGTCCTCCACAGAGGCTGCACCATACATTCCCACCAACAGTGAAGGAGTGTTCCCGTTTCTCTACTCCTGTCTAGCACTTGTAGTTTTCCTCCTTTTTGATAATGGCCATTCTGTAAGGCATGAAATGATATCTCATTGTAGTTTTGAAGTACATTTCCTTAATAGCTAGCGGTGTTGAACGTTTTTTCATGTGCTTTTTGGCCATTTGTATTTCCTCTTTGGAGAGTATTTATTCAAGTCTTTTGCCCATTTTTAAATTGGGTTGCTTGTCTTTTTATCTTTGAGTTGTATGATCTCTTCATATAACATGGAGATCAAACCCTTATCAGATATGTGGTTTCTGAAAATTTTCTCCCATTGAGTAGGCTGCCTTTTCACTTTCTTAATAATGTCATTTAAAGTGCAAAACTGTTCAATTTTTGAGGATGTCCCATTTATCTATTTTTCTTTTGCTGCTTGTGCATTTTATTAATTTGGTATATTCACATAAATTGAATTCCTTATGTTGAACCTCATTTGCACACCCAGGATAAATCTCACTTGATCATGGTGTATAATTCTTTTAATGTGCTGTTGAATTCAGTTTTGCTAGTATTTTTTCGAGAATATTTTTATCTATATCCATAAGTAATATTGGTCTGTAATTTTTTTAATAGTATCTTTATGTGGCTTTGGTAATAGGAAGATATTGGCCCCATAGAGTGTTTTAGGAAGTGTTCTCTCCTCTTAAAATTTTTGGAAAAGTTTAAGCAGGATTGGTGTTAGTTTTTCTTGGATTGTTTGGTAAAATTTACCCATGAAGCCATCTGGTCTTGGGCTTTTCTTTCTTGGGAGGTTTTTGATGACTGATTCAATCTCTTTACTTGTTAATCATCTGTTGAGACTTCTGTTTTTTCTTGAGTCAGTGTTAGTAGTTTGTATGTTTTAGGATTTTTCACAATTCATTTAGTTTATTTAATTTATAGACCTGCAGTTGTTCACATTATCCTTTTACAATCCTTTTTATTTCTGTGGGGTCATGTCCCCCCTTTCATTTCTGATTTTAATTATTTGTATCTTCTCTCTCCTTTTTTTCAGTCTAGCTAATGGTTTGTTGATTTTATTGATCATTTCTAAGAACTACCTTTTGGTTTCATTGATTCTATTTTTTATTTTCTCTTTCACTTATCTCTACTCTTCTATTTGTTATTTCTTTACTTTTGCTTGCTTTGGGGTTTAATTTGCTGTTCTTTTTCTAGAGCCTCCAATTGTGAGGTTATGCCTATGATTTGAGGTCTTTCTTATTTTTAATGTAAGCATTTAGAGCTACAAAATGCCCTCTTAGCACTGCTTTTGCTATATCCCTTAGTTTTGGTATACTGTGTTTTTGTTTTCATTCACATTAAGATATTTCCCAATTTCCCTTGTGATTTCTTCTTTGATCCGTGGTTGTTTAAGAGTGTATTGTTTAATTTCCACATATTTGTAAAATTTCCAGTTCTCTGTTAGTGATTTCTAGTTTCATTCCATTGTGGTCAGGGAAAATACATTTTATGATTTCAGTATTTTTTTATTTATTGAGATTTTTTTGTGACCTAATATATGGTCTATCCTGAAGAATGATCCATGTGCACTCGAGAAGAATGTGTATTCTTCTGCTTTGAGGTTAAGTGTTCTATATATGTATATTATGTCTACTTGGTTTAGAGTATTGTTCAGATCTTCTATTCCTTTTGATCTTCTGTCTGGATGTTCTGTCCATTATTGAAATTGGTGTATTGAAATCTCCTATTATTAATGTAGAATTGTTGATTTCTCCCTTCAGATCTGTCAATATTGCTTCATATATTCTGGGAGTCTGTCATTAGGTGCAGATATATTTATAATTGTTACAGAGTTATCAGTACTTTTTATGCATTTGTATTTTGGAGCATGTAAGATATAAAAAGTGGAGTTACATACTAAGAAATATAATATAATAATACTGACATTTATAATTACCCATATGGTTACCTTTTACTGGAGGTCTTTCTTTTTTTATACTGATTTGACTGTCTAGTGTCCTTTACTTTCAGTTTGAAGAATTCCCTTTAGCATTGCTTGTAGGGCAGGTCTAATGGTGATGAACTCCCTCAGCATTTGTTTTTCTGGGAATGTTTTAATCTTTCCATTACTTTTGAAAGATAATGTAACCAGATATGAAATATTTGAATGACAATTCTTTTCTTTCAGCACTTTAAATATTTCAAACCACTGTCTTCTTGCCTCCATGGTTTCTTAATTTTATTGGGCCTCCCTTGTATATCATGTGTTATGTTGCTTTTCTCTTGAAGCTTTCAGAACACTTTCCTTGTCCTTGGCATTTGACCATTTGACTACCATCTGTCTGGGCACGATTCTCTTTGAGTTTATCCTGTTTGGGTTTCATTGGGCTACTTGAATATGTGTAATTATTCCTTTCACTGAATTTGGAAAGACTTTGCCATTATTTTTTGAATATTCCCTTGCCCTTTACTCTCTTTCTTCTCCTTCTGGGACTAGAATGCCTATTTGGTATGATTGATGGTATGACACAGGTCTCAGAGGCTCTGTTCACTTTTTTTCATTCTTTTGCCATGTAAAATCTTCTGTTTATGAATCTATCTGCCTCCCTAGTCTGAAATCTCCTCATGGCTGCAACTTTATCTTATTCATTTTTTATAGCAGTATCTGGCATGTATTGACACAGAGAAGGTAGTCAAGAAAAAGTTGCTATAGAAATTGAATTGGAGATATGTGACTGCAGTAATAAGGATGAAAAATGATTAAAAAACAGGATTTTATAATCAAAGTTTCAAGGAATTATCTGAAAATCTGAAGAGATTTAAAACTCAAATATGACAAAGAACTCACATTCAGACTTTTTCTTTATAATTTTTCTTGGGAACATTTATTCATTTGCACTTCCATGTGTATTTTAGATTGCTTTCAAATAATATCTTTGTATGCAGGGGTGACTACATCATATATTTTTACCACAAAACACCTTCACCAAACCATTTATTTTCTTCTAATTACGCTCACTCTTTCCTTTGCTTACTCCTACAGATTTTGAGCTGTGGCTGGAGATTTTAAAAAGATTTATAGTTTATGTGCTTTTTAATGATATAAAGTCATCATGATTCTACTAGGATTCTATACCGTGTTAAATTTAGATCTGTCATTACCATGCTGTATTTCAAATACAAGAGTTTTTATGTGCTGCCTCCGAATCTCTAAACTATTTGGAAAATTAAAACATCCAAATGTTATACGGTAGTTAACATTCCTGAGGTTTTTTTACTGGGGGACAGAAAGATAGACATTTTGGTCTGTAACACAAAATACGAACAATAAATTTTTGTATATACATTAGTTTTTAGCAATGTCCTTAATGTTGCTGCATTCTGAAGTTTTAAAAAAACATCTGGGTAAGTTAAACAAAGCCTCCTTCTAAATGTGAACATTAGCTTGAAAAGTTGGAGCCCTGTTCTACTCAGGCCGTCATATTTGCAAATCTCTGTGGCGGAGAAGGTGGAACATTTGGCAGTTTAAAGTCATGTTCTCCATAGTTTGGGAGTAAATACACATTAATAATAGTATCACTTGAATGTATCTGATGGCTTTTTTTTGAAGAGCTTATAGTACCTCGTGGATCTTATTAGAACTTAGGCCGTAGGTTGTACGAAAAGAAGTGCCTCTTTCAGAAATGGTGCTGGGAGAACTGGATATCCACATGCAAAAGAATGAGGGTGGACCCCTATCTCTTACCATATACAAAGATGAACTAAAATGGATCAAAGACCTAAATATCACAATCAAAAGTCTAAAACTCCTATAAGAAAATACAGGGAATCCTGTTCAGGACCTTGCATTAGGCAGTGGTTTCTTAGAATTTTACTGAAAGCATGAGCAATGAAAGAAAAACAGATTATTGGAACTTCATCTAAATTAAAAACTTTTGTGCGTCAATGGACTTCATCATGAAAGTAAAAAGATAACCTACAGAATTGGAGAAAATATTTGGAAACCACATATCTGTTAAGGTTTTAGCATTTAGAATATATAAAGAAATCCTACAACTCAATTGAAAAAACACAAACGATTTAATTATAAAATGGACAAAATATTTTAACAGACATTTCTCCAGAGGAGATATATGAATGGCCAAAAAGCATATGAAAAGATGCTCAGCATCATTAGCCATTAGAGAAATGCAAATCAAAATCACAATGAGATACCATTTTAAATTCACTAGAATGGCTGCTATTAAAAATTGGAAAAGAACAAGTGTTGGAGAGGATGTGGAGAAATAGTAACACTTGTACTCATTCGTTGTTGGTGGGAATGGAAAATGGGGCAGCCACTGTGGAACAATTTGGCACTTCCTCAGAAAGCTAAGTATAGAATTACCATATGACCTGGAAATCCCACTTCTAGGTATATAACCAAAACAGTTGAAAGAAGGGACTGAAGCAGATATTTGCATACTGATGTTTTTAGTGGTATTATTCACCATGGCCAAAAGATGGAAGCAGCCCAAATGTCCATCGACAGAAGAAAGGATAAACAAAATTATGTGCACACACACACACATAATGAAATATTATTCAGCTGTAAAGAGGATTGAAGTTTTGATACATCTGACAACTTGGATGAACCTTGAAGATATCATGTTGAGTGAAATAAGCCAGACACAAAAGGACTCATGCTGCCTGATCTCACTGTTATGGAATAATTAGAATATGCAAATTCAGAGTCAGAAATCTGAATACATGTTATCAAGGGCAGGGTAGAGATAGAAAATTGTGAGTTAATGCTTCAGTTGGTACAGAGTTGCTGTTTGGGGTTATAGAAAAGTTTTGGGTATGGATGGTGGTGCTGGTAGCACAATGTTGTGAATTAAATTGACACCACTGAATTCTATATTTGAATATGTTAAAGGAAATATTTGGTTATAAAAATTTTATAGAATAAGTTTTTACAGAATAAAAATTTTAAATTACAGAATTGTATAACACAAACAAGGAAACCTAATGTAAACTATGGACTATAGTTAATAGTATAATAACAACAGTATTGTTTCCTCAATTGTAACAAAAGTAACACACTAATGCAAAGTGTTAATAATTAGAAAAACCGTGCATGTGAGGGGGAGGTATTGGGAACTCTATTTTCTCCATGATTTTTCTGTATACCTACAACTTTTCTAATGAAAAAAAGCAGAGAAAAAGAGCTTTGTCTGTGGGCAATGTGGAAGCAGAAACACAGACACAAAGAATCCAGGGACTTGTTCAGTGTCATCTAAGTCAGGATGGTAAGATTTACAACCAAATTTTTGGGTGTGATAACTACATTGCTGCATCACCAGGGAAGTCAACCAACTGTCAGGGTGTCCCATTGGCCATTTTGGAGTCAGCTTATATGCCATCTAAGAAAATCTAATCTTCTAACCTTTACTGGCCCTAAGTTACTCTAGCTTTCTGTCTCCCATCTGAAACAGTAAATTCAGGCCTAATTTCAAAGTTGTCCAATATCCTTCTGAAAGTTTGAGGTCCATATCTTTATTGTTATTTTTTGGTTTGGAATCCTCTGTTTCCCTGATAGCCCATGGACTGTGCTTTAGTTTCTCACTTGGTTGCATTCACAGTTAGTTTTAATATAGTCATGATTATTATCCTGTGTTTAGGCCTCAGGACAGAACTGGGTCTAGTACAAAATTGTACTAGTCAGTCCTCTGGGGCTGGGCAGACAGTGGGGGTTGCCTTTGCTTGGGGCAGAGGATGACTACCAGAGCTGACCTCTAGTCAGTGGGCCCATCAGGTGAGTGAGAACAGCCAGGAGGACTGTGAGGCCAGAATTAGGTTGCATGGGGGCAGAGCCACATTGTGGTTGGAGAACCATGGAGCATAAAACTGTGAAGCAGAGATTAAGACTAGCTGACTAGGAAGTGGTAGGCTATATTCCAAAGTGGCAGTGACATTACTCATGTGCTTGTGAGTGTGAATAGGCTAACTAGGTGCAGTTCTGTGCATTAAAGAGACTGAAAGTTGATAGAGACTGTGAAGTCATGCAGAGTGATTGACATGAAGCTGAAACTCCTTAGGTGCTAGGGAGGATATATAAGAATGAGGGAATTAAATATAAGCCCTGATGACATGTCGGTATTCTGTATTATCCTACATGCACTGTTTTGCTGACATTGCATATAATTTGTACCTTCCTTTGTTCTCATTATGAGTGATAATACTGTATTTTGCCCCATAAAATATTGGTCTGTGAGAGCAGCTCTTGACATATGACAAGGACTGATAAAGTAGAAAGAGGGAGGCTCTGCTCTTGTGTTTTTTTTTTTTTTTTTACCAGGAGGTCCTGGGAATTGAACCTGGGTCCTCCCATAGGGTAGACGGATGCCCAACCACTTGAGCCACATCTGCTTCCCAAGGCCTCTCCTCTTGTTTTGGGACTGGAACAACAAGAGAGCTCTGTTTTCTGGTTGGTAGGTTAGAAAGCAGGGGCATCTTTTGCTACCACATAGGCCTATCTTACTGTGGAGCACTGAGTTTTCTCTGGAAACCAATTATTCTGTGTAAACAGTCATCTCTGTGGCTATCCTTAAGATTGTGTTCTTTTTTGTGTATGTGTAAACACAGTGAAAGATGAAAAAACGAGAAATCTTCCTCTTCTCTGTTTCCCACCCAAGCTGCTTCCTTGCATTACCTTTGTGACTGTTCAGTTGGCACTAATACCTCAATCATTTTTCTTGATGTGGCCCCCAGCAACCAGATATATTGCAGTTTTGGGGAGGACTGAGCTGTGTGGGACTCCACCTCCGGCAGTCTTGTGTGGTGGGGTATAGAAACGCATTCCGTCGTGACATCCTAACACTGTTTACACAGCCCTGTATACAGTACTTCAGAAAGTGTTTCATCTTCAGCCTGGGATGACGCTGCTAGCAGCTGTTAGAAATATGAAGGTCCCATGGGGAAGGAAGAGGCCTGAGGAGGAATGGGTTAGCCAAGCTACTTCAGGTGGATTTTCTAAGCTGTTTGTATTTCCTGATTAAGAAAGTTGGTTAAATGATGGATTCATTTACTAAATTTTCTGCATCTTTTTCACGTCATACAGTGCTTAGAAAATAATAATATTTGTACAGCACTTTGGAGTAAATAGTTTAGACCTCTTGTAGTTGGAGGTGACTGGCTTGTGGTTCTGGCCTTGCCCAGCCCTGGCTGGCAGCCCCTGGAATGAAAGAAATGGTATCTCAGCCTACCTGTAATTTATTTGCAACACACCAACCAGCATACTGGTTGTGAAGCAAAAGGGTCACAGTTGACACAGTAGCAACTTTTTCCATTGAAATAAATTCTGTACTGGAAGATTGGGCTATGATTTTAGTTCTACTGTGATTTCCTTATGTGCCTAGAAACTCCTTTTGTCAGAATTGTCTTATCTCTAACTTGTACTCCATACAATACCTATCTGCTTTGTTAGTAATAAGACATGTTGGGAAAATGAATAAAATGAATGAAAATTTTTGAGCACCTTGAAAGTGCTACCCTATTAACAGTGGTATCGCAAAACTTTAGAAGTCATTTAGTCTGTTCTCTGTCCTCCACTCAATCTTGTTGATTGTATGGGATAGACTAAAACACCACAGATGGGCTTGTTCTTTTTCAATTTATTAACTTGATTTTGACTGCTGTTTTGGTTTACTAAGAACTTTGTATTCTGGTCCTCTCCAAGGTGCAGATGGCTATGCTTTCAAGACACCTTGTTGTCATAATAGCACCCATTTAAATTAGTTCAAAAACAGTTTTTAATTTCACTGTTTTCAACATGATTGATTTGGTCCCCAAGGACAGGGTGATGCTCATCTACTGATAACTCAGGGTCTGATCCTCTGGAGAGATTCCACTGACTGCATACCTTTCCCAGATTACTGAGAAGGAGAAAACATCAAATGGACCCTGTACCAGGCACTTTCTCATCCAGTAAGGGGGAGCATGGGATTTTGGGTCAGACACATCTTAGTGGAATTTCCATTCTTTTTCCTTTTAGGCTTTATACTGTGGGCAATTAATTTTATGGCTCTGAGACTGGGTTTCTTCCTAGGTAAAATGTAGCTAGAACTAACTATAAGGCTTGTGGATTATTGTGAAAATCATAAGTGAAGTATCTAAAGGGATTATCAAATAGTGGATGCGCAATAAAGCATACAAATAATTGTCATTGTGGGTAATTCTTTTTTTTTAAAGATTTTTTATTTATTTATTCATTTATCCCCCCCTTGCTGCTTGTGCTCGCTGGGTCAGCTAACCACGCCGTGCAGGCGGGCTTGCCTTCACCAGGAAGCCCCGGGAACTGAACCCGGGGCCTCCCATATGGTAAACGGGAGCCCTACTGATTGAGCCACAGCCGCTTCCCTGTGGGTAATTCTTTAGCATCATACATAGTTAGTAGTTTTACAAAACAAGAGAAATTATTGTTGCTCATTTGCCAAGTCTGTCATTCTGTTGGAGGAAATCATTTGTGTTAGTTTCTTGGGCTGCCACTATAAAGCATTACAAACCGAGTGTCTTAGAACAACAGAAATTTATTGTCTCACAGTTCTGGAGGCTAGAAGTCTGAAATCAAGGTATTGGCAGAGCCATGCTCCCTCTGAAACCTGTAGCAGAGACTCCTCCCTTGTCTTTTCTAGCCTCTGGTGTTTGCTGGAAATCCTTGGATTCCTTGACCAGTAGATGCATCACTCCATGCTCTGCCTCCCTCCTCACATGGTCTCCTCCTTCCTGGGTGTCTCCCTCCTCACATGATGTTCTCCTCTTCATGAAAGAACACCAGTCCTTGGATTAAGGCCCACCCTAATATGACATCATCCTAACTTGATTATATCCTCAAACACATTGCCAAATAAGGTCACATTCACAAGTATGGGGAGTTAGGCCTCCAACATATCTTTTTGGGGGACACAGTTCAACCCATAGCATCATTGATTTCAGAAAATTAGTTTTTACCAAAGATATGTTAGTGAAGACTCTGGGATATATTTTCCCCTTCATTTCTTGCCTCCATCCCCCAGTTCACTTGTATATTTTATTTTGCTTTTATTGTGATTTTAAAAAATTGGCACTGGGATTCATTTTCAAGTTTTTTTTTTCTGATCATAAGCATTACGCATGCAGGTCTGTGTTTCCCAGGGTGACCACCTTTCAAAAATACTCTGCTGGCTTGTTTCCAGTCCTCAGCCATGTTCCCAGCCAGTCCTCTGAGGATTATCAACAAGTTGAGAAATTTGACCTCTGGTATACCAAGAGGTACATGCTTCATGATTTCTCTTTTTGATATCCCTGCACTTTACATAAGGTTTAGGAGAGGGACACTTCTCTTGTCTTTTATTCCTACTCTGGGACTAATAAGTTTAGAAAAGATTTTGGAAGAACTCCCTGGCTTATCCTCCTACTTCATGCAGAGGAAGGAGTATAGGGTAAGAGTGTTAGAATCAGGAAGGGTTGGGTGTGAATTCCTTCTCTGCTATTTGTTAGCAGTGTGACCTTGATGAACTTGTGTCTGTCTGGGAAAAATTAAGGACTGCTGCATAATAATTCTAGTTATATGTATTGAATGCCAGCTTTGTGGCAAGTGCTTAACACACAGGGTGCTTTTATGTATATTATGTCATTGCTTTCCAACATCTAAACAGTGTGGGTATTGCTAAACCCATTTTATAGAAGAGGAAATTGAGACTCAGAGACGTTAATAACTTTTATGACATTCATTTTACAAAAATTCTTTGCTAATTTTTAAAAGAAATTGTTTGAGTGGGACCAGGCAGGGAGAATCAAATTTGGAAAAGGAATACCACTTTAGATTTGCCCAGACATCATAGTTTATTTTAAGTAGATTGATCCTTACTGAGACTGAATAATAAGACATTTCTACTAATAAGTGGATCGTCGGAGCTAATGACAAAAGAGCACAAATCAATAGTACAATGAAGCAAAAAATGATTTGGCTACTAGCAAACTTCATAGCATTTATATAGCTTATTGAATACTTTTTATCTATATGTGCTTATTATTTGCTTGCATTTTAAAGTCCATCACAAACAAAAATAATTCTGTGAATGTAACAGAAATGGGCAACTCTCACTTGGCCATCATTTCTGTTTTGTGTAAGAATGTCATCATCTATGTGCCTCTCTGGCATTTTCTGGGGCTGCCTGTTAGTTTTGCTGAACCGTTAGCACAAGCAAGAAGACTTATACAACACATTCTTAGGCCTCTGTCAAAGCCAGAACATTGTAGTGACAGTATGAGTTGCAGTCTCTGGCTCTTCCTTTTTAGTTTGGGGGCAGCTAGTAAACTTGGAGGACCATGAATGTTAAATCAATGGAGATTGGAGGGAAAGTGATCTTTTTATTTTTTGTTGTTATTGGTTTATTTTTCCAAATGAGCAATAGGCTATTTACAAAGAAGCAGATCTCCAATGACGTATATTAAAATGGCAATCCTATCATTGTTTGAAATCTAAATGAAAACAAATTCCTTAAGGCATACTTGGTCTGTTTTAAACAAACTTTCTGATGTAACGAGAGATTTTTTTTAGTTTGTCCCCTCAAACAAGTGAACATCAAAATTGTCAAAGAACGCTTAATATTTAGTAAAACAGTAAGGAATGTAAAAATTAAGGAGGGTGCATTTTCAAGAGGAAATTTTTGGAAATCAGTTTACTGCAAATAAAACATACTGCACAGTGAGTGAACAGTCCTGATAACACATAAATATTAATAACTAACAGGTACTTCAGAAACAGCAGAGATTGAAACAATGGATATTAAATAAAGGTACTTCAGTTACAAAGGAGGAAACAAAACAGTAATTAAAGAATGAAATAACTATCTGCATCAATATAACACAGATAGGAAGGATGACTTGAACAAAATCAGGTACAAGTTTTTCCCCAATGTTGGGAAAGTAGTCTTAACTTCTTATAAGATTCTCTTTGGCAAAGGGGCTTTTCTTCTGATATTTAAATGAAAAAAATAATTCTTCCTTGTGAAACTCTATCAAGGTCCTAACGGCTCACAAGCAAGTCCCAAATCTCTAGAAAGGGTGTGTTATGACACTAGACAGATCTGTAAGAACTTGACTGATGTTTTGCTTTGGACTTTAGCTGTCTTGTGTTTATCCAGATAATTCATTTTTTTTATAAGGAGAAAAGCAGAGAAACGGATGTGGCTCAAGCGATTGGACTTCCACCCACCACATGGAAGGTCCCGGGTTTGTTTCCCAGTGCCTTCTGGAGAAGGCGAGCTGGCGTGGCGGGTAGGCGCGGTGAGTTGGTACAACAAAATGATGCAACAAAAGAGACACAAAATGGAGAGACAATGAAAGACACAACAAACCAGGGAGCTGAGGTGGCCCAGGTGATTGAGTGCTTCTCTCCCCCATGGGAGGTCCCAGGTTCGGTTTCTGGTGCCTCCTAAAGAGAAGACCAGCAGACACAGAGAGCACACAGCAAATGGACACAGAGAGCAGACAGTGACCGCAAACAATGAGGGGGGATAAATAAATAAATCTTTAAAAAAGAGGAAAAAAAGGAGAAAAGCAAATGTGAAAAGATGCCTTAGACAATGTGTGTATATAATTTCTTCCTGGAGTAGGCTTTTCGTAACTGATTACTGTTAACTTATCTGTGATTATCCATTAGCAGTAATGCTATTATTTATCCTCTAATTTCAGTTATTTGCTTGATAACCTTCCTAACAAAATATATGCTCCTCCACTTCTCTTTTGGAATGCTGTCACCATATATTTGTAAATTGGTTTTTTTGAAACTCAAAATATATTTCCCCACGCATCTATTTCAACCATAATGTAGCTAAATACATTGGCTAATGTAGCTAAATAATTCTATTAGCATTATATCGTTATGGTAATTTTGATACTACTGACCTTTAACTTACATGGGTCCCATCAGTTAGTAGCTGTGTGATCTTGACAATTTGCTTAACATCCTTAAGTCTCGGTTTTCTCATCTGTGAAATGGGGATAATAGCACTTATTTCCTGGGTTGGTGGTTAGGCTTAAATAATTCACATAAAGCACTTATTATATTACCTTTTAATATTATTGCTATGATTTGGTGCCATTTGTAATAAATAGGTTTTTGTGAGTTGGCATTGGAACCTAACAAATACAATATTATTTCTTTGGGAAAAATGGATTTCCTGTATTTGTTAAGAAGGAAATATGGTATCACCAGGAACATCCTTTTTCTCTTTCCTTGTCCCCCACCAATGCCTAGTAATAGAAGGGACTACGGTGGTTTTTAGATACTTTTTGCTCTCCCAGGATTCCAGGGGAAGCTCACCGTCTCATGCATCATTATCGTGTATTCGTATGTACTTGCAGCCCTGACGTTCATAGGTTCACCTTTCTTACAAACCATACTTTGATATATAAGAATTCACACAAATCACCTTTTATATTTAATTTTATATTTTTGTACATTCATCTGTAGTGAAGTCAGGGTGGTTCTGTACACAGGCCTGCAGTTCAGTTTTGTCAGCATCACCATGTTTATTTGTGCTTTTTTGCTGTGCGTATTTAAATGCTTTGTTGCATTTTATCAATCTCTCACAAATGAGTGGGAAAAATTAAAAATGGTAGTGCTAATACTAAGAAACATAGGTCTCATAAACCTTGTTTTGTTTTGACTAAGCTGGAAAGCATTAGGCATGCCAAAGTCAATCAGGTTTTCATGGGATGAGAACTTGTGTATAAGATGTGAAGGAAAAGAAAAAAAGATATTGAAATTCTTAATATGCATTTTTATTTAGTACATCTAAAGTAAGGAATACGTGTGTGGATTTTAGAGTTTTTGGTTCTCTATAATATGTAAATATATTTGTATTATGACTTCTATATCCACACATGTTTTATGGAATGCATTGAGTATAAAAGAAGTGGGAGGCCTGTATTGGATAGTTAAAATATAAAAATCTTTTTATTTTGGAAAATTTCAAACATAGACAAAAATACGAGAGGACAATGAATTTCCCTTTACTCATTACCCAGCTTCGACAGTTACCAACATGTTGCCAGTTCTTAACTCTCCATCTCCTTTCTGCTGGACTATTTTAAAGTAAGGTCCAGAAATCATCTAATTTCATCAATTAATATTTCTGTATACATTTCTAAGAGATAAAGACATTTAAAAAACAGGCATTTAAACCCTGATGCCGTTATCACAATGAACAAAAGTAACAATAATTCTCTAATATCATCTAATACTAAATATTCAAGCGTCCTTGGTTGTCTCAGAAAGTCTTTTTAATCTTTGGTTTGTTTCAGTCAGGATCTCAACTCACATATTGCATTATGTAATTATGTCGTGTAAGTCTCTTTTTATCTACTAGAGTTAAGAGGGGGTTTTAAGTTGGAGAGTGTCATCCTTCAGAAGGGTGGTCCATTCCTCTAAATATAAACAAGCCACTAGAGCCAGACAGGCATTAATTCCCTCCTTAATGATATGCAAAGGACGACAAGCTAACATTTCCCCCCAAAATGCAATAGGTATAACTGTGTGATTTGCAATCTTTTTACATCCATCCTGTTCTCTTAAAATTAATCCAGTAAATTTATGGTTAGAAACACCTTTAAACTTATTCCTTTATTATTTAAAGTATAAATTTGAATAATGGGTGTTAAAAAGCCATCAACAAATCAATCCATGCTATTCCAATAACAGCTACATATTAATCATCTTCTGTTCTAAGCTTTGTCATCCCTGGGGCGCATTTGGGTAGGGGAGGATTCAGGTGGCAACTACATGAGTCATGAACTTCAGGGCTGGTTTGGCAGAAGATAATACAGATTATATTAATAAATTAATGCTGATTGGCTTCAGATTTGAGCCTTCACAGGGTTGAAGTCAATGTGAAAGCACTGAATTCTGGGGATTTTTAAAAAGTCTTCTAACGTTTGTCTGGCCACACTTTGATCTGCATTGGGTTGGGTCAGGTTCTGGCATGTTGGGATGCTGAAGTTTATTCTTCTAAGCAATGACTGATCTACATGCAGGAATACCCACCATCCCCTAACCCAAAAAGCTGTCTTAGGACTGTGTGAGGGTAGTATGCTCGTTTTGCACATGTTGTTATTGCTTTAATTGTAATGTTATTTTTTTCTCTATATACAATCAATGTAAAGCCATATCATAATGATGTAGTAATAATGTAATGTTTGTAAAGCATATTTCTCTCTGCTCTTACACTAATCAGATGTCAAATTGAATAAAAATTACAACAATCTCAAAACAAACACAAACAAACAAACAAAAAACTGTAAAGATACTGACATGCCTATAAGCCAGCGCTTTTGTGCTGCACTAGCTGTGGCCCTGAAAGACCTTCCGAATTCCAGGAACTCAAGAAAAACCTTAACTGAAATGTTTATATAATGACAAGATTAAAAAAAAAAAAAAAAAGCCTTTTAAGCTTGAGGAAATATCACTCTGCTGTTTGGATCCTCCAGTGTCTTCTCTGTTGCTCAGAGTAAAAGCCTAACTCTGAGGCTCTACACAGTGTATTTACTCTTCCTCTTTCTTTACCTCTGTGATCTGATTTCCTATCCTCTTTCCTGCTCACTTGCTCTAGTGCACTGGCCTTCTTGCTGCTCCCAAGAATATGCAGGCACTTTCCTGCCTCAGGGCCTTTGCATTTGTGGTTTCCTCACACATGCAAAAGGCTCTTCCTCACCTCCTTCAGGTTTTTGCCTGTCAGTCAGTGAGGTCTTCTGTATCTGCCCATTCAAAATTGCATCCCCTTCCCAGTCACCCAACTCCCTAAACCTCTTTCTTTCTTACATTCCGCTCCCCCCTACCCCCAGCACTATCACCTTCTATGCAATTACTATGCTATACAATTTATCTTTTTATTTTATTGTCTGTCTCCCACCATGGATTTATCCTTAGCACTTAGAATAATGCCTAGTTATAGAGACACTCAGTTAATTGGTCAAATGAATGAGTGAATGATTTAACCAATTAAATATACTCTGGAGAATTTGATCACAAGTGTACATTGAGAGATTCCTTGAGGGAAAATAAAAGATAAACTTTGGACAATATTGTGAAAAGAGACATTTTAGTAAGGGGAAATAAACTAGAGAGGTGTTTTCAGTGTTCACATAGTACTGAACTGTGCTCATAAAGTTGTTGAGATAAAAGTTGTTTCTTGGCTCTGTAGTGTGGACCACATGGTGAGAGATACATTCTTCTGGCCTTTGGTACAGTAGAACTTTAGAGTGTGTGTATCTAAAAATTGTGATTTCAGCTATTTGCTGATGACAGTGAAGGGTCAATCCACATAGTGGCCTGTGCTTCTGTAGAGACACGTGTGGTGAGCCCAGACTGAGCCCACCCCTACACCTCAGGCCATCTTGATTTCCTTCTCTCCCTTGAGTATTAAGAAACTTTCATTAATTTACAATTCAGATGTTTTATGACGGAGACTATGTGCTACTGTGATATTTATGAATTTGGCCATTTGCAAAATGTGATAAGTAGAGTATATGCTTCCTGAATATCAAGGATCTGTTAGTCTCTTTAGGTATTCTGGTGAGTCTGCTCTTTCGCCAAATATTTGATTAATATTTGTGATCCTGGGTTCCCACAGAGTTTGGGAGAGATCAAACAAATCAGCTAAAGAGAGGTGGTATGACATAGAGTCGTTAAGAGGACAGATTTTAGGGCCAGGCTAGGCTGTCTGGGTTCAAATCCTGACTTTGTCAGTTATTAGCTATGCGACCTTAGGCAAGTTACCTCATCTTTTTGTGTCTCAGAGATGATGATGATAAAAATAGAGAATCCCTCATTGGATTGTTGTGAGAATTAAAAGAGTTAATATTTATAGAGCACTTAAAACGGTGGCTGACCCATAATAAGGTCTACATAAATGTTTGCTAAAAAACGTAAAGACGTTAATTATGGATGCCTTCTTAGAAAGGTAGAGGAATAGGTGAATGTAAATGATATAATTTGAAATAGTAAGAAGACGTGTTTCAGTTAAGCATTAAAAAAAAGTCTTGCAGGTAAACATTCTTGGGCATGAGTTATTTAATTATGTGGGAGTGTGGTAGAATGGTTAAAATTGTAGACCTCTGCTGAGTTAGACTGCCTGTCTGGACTTCTCTGTGACCTTCTCTGTGACCTTGGGCAAATTACAACTCTAAAATGGGCTGTGAAGAGTACTTCTCTTGTGTGGTTGTTGTGAGGATTTAATTAAATAATCCATGTAAAATGTTTAGCACAGTGCTTGGTGTGTAGTGTTTTAAAAATATGAATTGTTTTTATTAATAGATGATGAGAACCCCAAATATCAGTCTGTATATTGTTACAGGTATTGAAATCCTTTAGGCAGAACCTTTAGTCCTGCCCTGTTAGTGTGCAATTCAGACAAAATCTGACAGCATCATGAATGAAAGGATGTATGTATGCTGATTAGCACACTGCCTGGCTCATAACAAGCGCTCAGTGGAATTCTAGGCACCTAATTTCTGCCAGCAGGTATGGTAGCTCAGGATGGAAGATATGAAGAGTATGGCTGCCATATTGGGTGGAGGTAGGAAAGGAACACGTTTTCTCCCATGTTACTTCTGTATATTGGAGTTGGATACGTCAGAGCTTTACCTGATCAGGTACCACCAGCTGACTCCCAGCCCTGTGCCCTGTAACAAACTCCTGCCCTCAGGTCCCCATCTGCCTGCCAACCTGAAACTAGTCTGTGGTCACTGTAAAATCCACAATAAGTGTATGCAAAATCACAGACAAAAATGGCATGTATAAATTAACTGTGGATTTTATTTATCTGTACTATTTCTGTGCAAGTTAGTGTTGACCACTGCTTACAAATGTAAGGTTAAGCCAAAACTTCCAGAGCTTAAGGTTTATACTGACGATTCAAATCCTAATTTCCTTTGCAGGTGGCTGCCACCCAGCTTCTTTATAGGCTTACCCAAATACATTACAGAGCTTTTTTTTAATTTGTCCTGTTTCATTTCCAGCCTAAAGGACAAATTTGAGCTTTCTCATAACCTCCCAGGCTTCTTCTGCATTTTCTAAGCAATTTATGCTGCAATTTAATTTTTAGTTAATACTTTCATATATTCCTTGAGCAAATATATTTTTAGCACCTACTATGTGGCAGGTCCAGGTACCTCTTTTCGCTCTCTTTTTTAAATCAAACAAGGGGGAATTCTTAATTGAATTTAGTTCACCCACAACATATGATAGTGAAGGGTTAGATTCTCAAGTTAGCTTGTAAGGTGAAAATTTTGTAGTTAAAATTATCCTGGAAAAATCCCGTAATTCATCCACAGACATAACATCTCTAAGTGGGTACAACATAGCCATTTCCCCCCTCTAGCTTTGGAACAAACTGTTTCTTCAGTTGAATACCAGCTTCCTTGTATTTGGGGTCCATGTTGTGTGAAAAATACATTTCAGTTTCTTTAATCGTAGAGATACACTTAATGATAAACATATATATGCCTTCGCTGGACTCATTTTTCAGTGGTCTGTTCATTATCCATTCTTTGATTCATTTTTCCATATTTTAATGAGGACTTACTATATGTAGCGACTGTGCTTGGCACCTGAGGTAAAAAGAGGATACCTGCCCTCCAAGAGCATGTCCAGGACATGTCCAAGTACAATCGAATGAGATTAAATTATTATGATGATGCAGTGTAGTACATGCTACATGAGAAGAAGGTGCACTTAGGGAGTCAATGAAGAATGGAGGAAGAGCATCACCAGGCTTGGGGAAGGGTGTGACTGAGAATGTAGAGAGGGTTCAGGAGAGGTTTAAGTTGGGTCGTGAAGAACGGGTTAACTAAGATGACATGTTAATTAGAAGAAGCAGCCTGTACACAAAAGCACAGTGGCCTGTTCAGGGAATAGTATGGCCAGGGGATGGCAGGAGCCGAATGTAGAAAGGAAAGCTTCTGACAAGTCATAAATTCCATGTTGAGTAATTTGGACTTTCTTTTCGATGTTTTCTATATAACAAAGAACCATTGAATAATCTTTAAAAGGAGAATGATATCAAATTGTGTTTTATAAGTGAGTGGATTAGAGAGGAGTGAGTTCAGAGCCAGAGAGACCAGTTAGATGCTACTTGTGGGAGGGCAGATGGGAGTCCAGACACCATGCCCTCCCTTGCTAAGCCTGAACACTTTGACGCTTCCCTTTGACTGACACCTGCCAGGCAGGATGGGCCTTCATCTGTAGACATCCGCTTTCTCCCCATTATTACCAGATGGGATATTCCATTTCCTCCCTTTCCTCTTCCTTCTTTATCCTGCTGCTGGTCCTCATCTGACCATTGGCTGAAGAAGTGGGGTGGAGAGAAGGAAGATAGAAAGAATGGATCTGCGCACTGCTGGCCTTCTGTTTGGCTTCTCACATGGAGCATATCCAGCCATTTCATCTTGCCTGTTCCCTCCCTAGGACCTTTCTGATTTTCACACCAAAGCTTTTGAAGAGGGGCAATCGAAAGAGTTTAGAAGGGATTATCTTTATTCTATCCATGACAGTAAAAAAACAAAACAA
This sequence comes from Tolypeutes matacus, assembly GCA_026826555.1. Taxonomy (NCBI): domain Eukaryota; kingdom Metazoa; phylum Chordata; class Mammalia; order Cingulata; family Chlamyphoridae; genus Tolypeutes; species Tolypeutes matacus. The sequence continues at coordinate 40,543,746 of JAKSZT010038599.1, forward strand.
AACAAAACAAAACAAAACAAAAAACTCTGAAAAAATAGTCAAAGGGCAGAGTGCATAATTTTTGAGATAGCAGTGGTTGCTGTGTTCAAGAGTGGAACCCTGGTCAGAAGCAGCACACGGTGGTAGGGGAAGAGCATGGGATGGCTCATTTAAGAACAAAGGTAAAGAGTGTGACTGTGGATGCAGAGGAAGTGTTTTCAGCACTTAAATATCCTCCCCAGCAATTTCTCCTTTCATCTATTACTCTGCAGACCCTAAGGACTGTTAATACTCTACTATAGTCTCTGGGCTCTAGGAATCTAAGATTTAGAGTTACCTAAAATTAATTGAATTTATTTACTCCAGGAATTTATTTAAACTCTGTCCCAACTTGTAAAGTATTTAAGACTCATTTTAAAAGACACTGAAGTGAGAGTTTAATGAACTTTCCCAAGGTTGCCCAGCTACTGAAGGGCCATTATGGAATTTGTACTCGATTCTGCCTGATTCCGCAGATGTGTTGAATCAGGCAGATTCTGCATATGTATCTGACCACCATGTAAAGTAATGTTTCTAGAAGGTAGGTAAAAAAATAGATTTACAAAGGAACTTTTAAAAAATTGAGATAGTGGTAGATTCACATCACTATTTCAGTAAGAAATTCTGAGTGATTCCTTTGCCCAGCTTTTCCCAATGGTGACATTTTGTACAGTGTCACAATCGGAACGATATTGGCAAGGATGTAATCCACCTAACTTATTCACATTTCCTCATTTTACTTGTACTCATTTCTCTGTGTTTGTGTGTAGTGGGTGTATTAAATTCTATATAATTTTGTCTGCTGTATAGGTTCATGTATCCACCACCGTAATTAAGATCGTCAACAGTTACAAGGATCCCTTGTGCTGTTCTTTCATAATGGCATCTACCTCTTCCTTCCCCAATAATCTGGCCTTCATTTAAAAAATTTTGTCAGGTCAAAGTGGTAATATAAATGGAATCATACAGTATATGACCTTTTTGGATTGGCTTTCTTTCACCCAGCATAGTCCCCTGGAGAGCCATTCAATTTGTTGTGTGTATCAATAGTTTGCTCCTTTTTATTGCTGAGTAATATTCCATGGTATGTACGTATCATAGTTTAGTCACTTGTTGAAAGACATCTGGGCTAATTTCAGCTTTTGGCCCTTACAAATAAAGCTGCTGTGAACATTCACGTCAGGTTTTTGTGTGAGTATAAATTTTCATTTCTCTGGGATAAATGCCCAAGAGTGCAAATGTACTTTTAATACAGTTCATAAATCCAGAATTATGTTTGGCGTGATCCTGTTCTGGGCTGCACTTTCAACTTTTATCCGGCCGCAGCCTGATTTCATGTGCGGCTGACACTTCTTTCTCCCTGGCCTTCCCTGGCCCTGAGCCTGTGTAAATTTCCAGGCTGATTAGGGCGCTCCTGAACTCTGTGAAGGGGATTTATAGCACTTTGTTACAGTCTGATCTGGGGGAGTCACCTCTGCCATTAGTCACGCCTTGTCAGGTTTGCCGCACCAATGTCTCTTTCCTCCAGCATGTGTGTCCAGAGCTTCTGTATTCTCTACAACTGCGTTCTTCTCTTACTTCCTGTGGGCCCTCATGGAGCCTTTGTACATTTTGAAGGGAATGGTTGCAGCTTTTCCTCTGTCCTCTCACCAGTTCCCTGTAGTGAACACATGTTGCCAAAAGATGGCAGTGCACTTTGCAGCCATTGGGATTGCTCTGCCCTGTTGCCCGTGGTTTGGAGAATTAATATTGTTCTTTATGTCTATGTGAAAAATGTGAACAGCAGAGTTTATAACAGACAACAAAAGCACCAACAAAATGCTGGGACGTTTAAAGACGTTTGAAAGAAAACGTCTTGTTTGTAAACGGTTTATAATGAAAACAATTTCCCAACTCTTAGAAGTGATTTGAATGGGGAATAGAACTCTGAAATGTGTATGAGTGTATACTTTTAGATGTCGGTACAGATTGTTGCATTCTCTGTAGCACCTGAAAAATACCTGTGGAAACACTGATTTTTGCCTCCTATCTGATGGAAGACCAGTTAAATAGCCGGGACAGCCTGGTGTTGCGCTCTGAGACTTAAGATTAACACCTCAGTGCTCACATAAAGGCCGTTATGCAAACTGTGAATGTAATTTTCATGGCAGCAATGGCTAATAATAATAAAACTCTTCACTTCCTAGTATTTGTCCATCCCCTGCGTGCGTCACTTTGGTGTGTGTGCGGGCATTTGTGTAAAGAACTGTTTAAACATTTGCTATGCACAGGAAAGCTGTTGTAAAGTGAGAGCTTATGGGGGTCACTAGATGTTGTAAATAGATCAAGCTAGGGAGGATAAAGTGGGATGAGTTTAATTACGGGGTTAACTAATAAACGTTAGGCAGTATGCAGGGAAAGAACCAACCGTCAGCCTCTGGTGTGGGCATGTTAAAAAATGGGGCCATTCTGCTCCCTGGGCTATCATTCCCCTAGTGCCTTTTTGGAAGTAGTCAGAAAGTCCAGCTATTAACTTGATCCTGGTGCAGCTTAGTCAACTGGAGAGGCAGGGGTAGAAGAGAGGGGGACTGGTGCCAGGGCAGGGGGTGCAAATCCCAGAGTGGATCCTCTCCACACGGGCTCGTGTGCCAAAGTTGGAAAGTCTTTTTTATCTCTTCCCCCTGGGACCGAGCACTGCAGTTGCTATTGACCCTACAGCTCACAGCATAGCCACCGTCCAGGAGTGGGAAGGAAACAGGTGGTTCCACCTTAAGCAGCAGCCCTTTTGCTGGTGCATCCTTTGGCAAAAGGTCAGGAGGAGACTTGTGCTGTATAATGTTATAACCCTGAAACTAGATGCTATTACCATAGAGACAAGTGAAATGCTACCATGGGAGGTATAAAAGGGGAGAGACGGTGGAAGGGAGGTGGGAGGGCGATCGAGGAGAATCTAAGGGCTAACACACCCGAAGACCTTCAACCTTTAGTAGCACTGTGACGGGGACAGGCTTGCATTCTGAAACTTGTGTGCTGGCAGCCTGCCGTATGCTGACTGCCTGAGCGGCAGCTGCTTGTGCTGTGTGGACTAGCTAGTGAGCACGTTGGCAGTTGGCAAAGGCTCTGGGGGTGGGGACTCAGAGGGGTGGAATGTAGATGGGTGCCCAAGGCCCAATGGCTAACAGTTTTGCACAAATATTTCTCGTGCCGGGCGTAAGTCACCCTTACAAGCCTGCTCAGTGATTAGGACCGGCTGGTGAAAGCCATTCTCTTCAGCAGCAGACTGGACATATGTTACAGTTAAATCATTTTGGTGTCCGAGAATAATGGAGAATAAGAAAAATCCCATTGTGGGTGTGGACTTCGGTAAAAGGGGCTTTATCTTCTATCGTCAGGCCCCCGTTGAAGGAACCAGTATTAGCTCTGAGTGGATTTTATACTGACTGACCTGACCCTTATCCCCGTGATGCTGGTGAGAAGCTTCCAAATCTATTCTGAACTTTGCCTCATGCTGGTGATCTTAGCAATCCAGGGAACTGTTTAGAAGCATGCTCCTGCCCTTCTTTCTTTCCAGCAAATGCAGACTGTGTGAAAGGAATATTTTGTGAATGGGTTTGGGGGCCTGATTAGTAACTAGGTGAGTTATTTTCTTCCAAACCATATGAGGGAAAACTGGTGGGGTCAGACATTCGTTTTAGAGGATATTTTCCACCTTATTACTAATAGCAAGCAACTCTGGGGAGGATTTTAGGGAGAAAACACAACCCAAATAATTGGCAGTTGTGGTGTAAAGATGAAAAAAAGCCATATAATCCTTGTACTCTTTGCAGAACAAAGTACATGTACTCAGTCCATGTGTGCCAGACTGGACTTGCTCTCAAGGAAGAGTGAGGGCTGCTCTGAGAAAGGCAACTGTGGATGTGCAGGTTATATATTTTCAGTTTGCAGTGTTCACTCTTTTTCTTTTCCTACAGGGCAGAGGCTGCTTTCAGATGCTCTACATTGTCCATCAGAAAGAACTGAGTTTCTAATTGCATTGTATAGTCTTGGAGGGAATGTGAGATATGTATCAAAGAGCCAAGGAATGTGTCAATCATTATTCTAACTCTCTAACTCAGATGGAACATGGATCATTTGCTCAGTCTATGAAGAGGGCTCTGTGGCATCAGCTTTTCTCCCTGTCCCTCCAGTTTCTTCTTTTACTTCTCCTTTGGCTGTTCCAAGAAATTTGGGAAATGGCTTAGGTGCTAAGACTAGCCTTTTATTTAGGAAATGTATTAAAAGACATCAGAAGACTTTAGGACCAACTTGATTAATGATGGGTGCACAAATGATGTTCTACATGAAATTGCATTGGATTCTGTAAGCTGACAGGCCCAGAAAGGGTTAGTTCCGAGAAGAAACATGAGCTAAACTACTCTTTGTCTTCCAAAGGAGAAACAGTGCTGTTGAAAATCCAGGGCTCCAGGATTTTGTTGTGCTTCTGAGGTTTTTAAAGAAAATTTCCCCATCAAGCTGTCATCCTTATCTGTGTCTTTGAATGCTGTACTACTGATGGGTTCTTGCACTTTGGACTGATCTCCTAGATACCTCGGGGAATCTGTCTTTGAGAAGGTATATAGAATTACACTGAAATGTAATCTCCACGGTGGCAGGGACCTTGTCTGTCTTGCTCATCACTTATTTTCACTGTCTAGAAGTATACCTGGCACTTAGTAGGCACTTGGTAAATATTTATTGAATCAGTGAATGGAAGAGAGCAGGAAAGAGAAAAGGGCATGTCTAGCACTGTGTACAATATGCTTCTTGGTCAAGTTCACCAACCACCTCCATGTCTCCAAGATCTGAGCACTGCTACTGAGAGGCCGAGAAAGAAAACAGAGAAGTAAAGATTGTCCAGATTGTCAAGCCCACTCTTTATTTCTTTGTCTTCTTATTTTGCAGTCTCTTAGTAGCAGAGCTCTGTCCTCTTGATTTCTTTGACATCATTCTTGCTTAGTTTTCCTCTTACCTCACAGACTGTCTTCTTCCTCTGCTCTGTTTATAAATGTTGACATTCCCCAGTGCTTCATCTTAGCTACTCTATGTCTACTTTCTCTTCCTGGATGAACTTATGTAGTAATAGTTCAGGTACCAGCTTTATTCAGTGATTCCTAAATTTTTATCTCCAACCCTGACCTCCTGAACTTGACTCTGATACAGTAGCTTCTCGCTATTTGTGTTAGTTATGGGCCAAAAATATCACTGTGAACATTGAATTAGCGAATACTGAACCATTGCCCTTAGGAGAAATACAGGGTTAGGTTCCTGAGAGCCTCTGGCCACAACATTTTTGTCAACCGATCTGTAAGTAACCTTGTTTTAGGTGTGTTTCTGTTTAAAGACACCTTCTTTAAGACACCTGCTTCCGGAAATAAGTTCACCAGGGCTGTTAACATTGAACTCACAGTCAACGGCACTATAAATCATGCCTGAACAAAGCTTATCTGACACACATATTTTTTTTTGGTAAGGCACATCACAGTCTTCTTGTACTTAGGAACACCAAACAGTACTTCAGCACTGAGCTTGAGAGTCATTTTAAACAGCGAAATCACCAACAAATAGTGCAAAACTCCAAAAAACGTGACGCTAAATAGACTGCAAAAAGGACATTTATTTAGAGTATGAGAGCTGAAACAAGAAGGCAGAGCATTGCCTTGTTTAGCCTCAGCTGGGAACATGCACGTCAGGCGATTCAAATTTTGTGGTGCTCTGCACATGTCTGCAAATGACTGCCACAGCCTGGTAAATATTGATTTTAGGGCTACACATAAATTTTTGTGAGTAGATGAATTTGCAAATACAGAACCCACAAATAATGAGAATTAATTTATCTAGCTGTGTACCTGACATCTCCTTTTGCATATAAAACCTATGGTGGTCAAATGAGAACTTTTTTTTTTTTTTTTAAAGGAGGTACCAGAGGATTGAACCCAGGACCTCATACAGGTGAAGCAAGTGTTCAAGCACCGAGCTACACCTGTTCCCCAAATGGGAGCTCTTGATTACTTTCCAACAACCTGTTTCTCCTACAGCCTATTCTGGAGTCTTGTAATAGTTTCCTATTTTTTCTTGCCCCTGTCTATCCATTTTTCACAGAGCAGCCAGAGTGATCTTTTTTTCTTTTTAATTTTATTGAAGTATATCACTCATACATGAACATACATAAACAATAGTTGTGAACTTACAAATCAAACATACATAACATTATACAGGGCTCTCATACCTCACGCTACCACCAATACCTTGCATTGTTGTTAAACATATTTTATTTTTATTTATTATATATATATATATATATATTAAAGGTGCTTATATTACCTAGATATTACACAGAAATTACAGAGATTCCCTACCTCCCACAACATCCCACACAAACATCTTTCATCAATGTGGCACATCACCCATAATGGATATACACATCCTGGGGCCTTGCCACCAAGCATAGACCACAGTTCACATCATAGACCACACTCTTTCCCACACAGTTCTTCATGGTATATGCTGATGTAAAATGGTCTACATATGTCGCTGCAGTGCCACTCAGGACAACCCCCAAGTCCTGAAAAAGCCTGTTTTTCAACTGCCCTTCCCCTCCCTGCCCCGAAAGCATCCAGTGGCCACCGGCTCCACCTCACTGTTATAATTTCTTCCATTGCTTGAATCACAATATGTCTACAACAGAATACCATTAAGTCCACTCTAGTCCATAGCTCTTCCCCCAATCCTGAGGGGACTGGGAAGGTGACGTCCACTCCACCTCCAAGTGAGGGAGGGCTTATATCCCAATCGATACGGTGGATGGGATTATCCTGCCTGCAGCTGCAGGCCCTCTCCATTCCCTGGGATGGCCGTTGCCCATCGTCATTTCCTTGCCAGGTGACTTGATGAGTCCATTGAGCTGTAGAGTAGGAGTTGCAGCTCTACTGAGATTCCAGGCACAGCTGGCACATAGGTAGGTCAGAGGCTCCAGTCTCTGGAAGTACACCTAAAAACTCCAGCATCACATATGCTGGACATTTTTAATTAATGATTAAAGAACATCCTCAAAATATTACTACTAACCAAAGTTTTTTCCCCCAACCCACCCTATTATTATTATTTTTATATCATTTATACATGAACATGCATAAACAATAAGTGTATAGTAAAAGTTGTGAACTTTCAAAGCAAACATTTATAACATCATACAGGGGTCCCATACATCAACCCTCCACCAACACCTTGCATTGTCATGAGACATTTGTTACAAGTTATGAAAGAATATTGCCAAACTCTTATTGCTGATTATAGTCCATACCTTACATTTGGTATATTTTACCCCCAACACACCCTATTATTATTTTTTAAATATATTTTTATGACAGAAGTTGTAAACTTACAAAACAATCATGCACATGTGCAGAATTCCCTACCAACACACCACACAGTGGTGGAATATTTGTTACAGATTATGAGATATATCATCCAGTTATTACCAGGTCCATAGCATACATTTGGCACACATTTTTCATATTCCTCCATTATCAACACAGTACATCTTTGGCATAGATGCAAGAATATTACATTATTACTGTTAACCACAGTCCATAGGTCACTCCAGTTGTATTTTTCCCATGCTTCTCTACATTCCCACCACCCTGCAATAGTGATGTACATCTGCTCTAGCTCACAAAGGACACTCTTGCATCTGAACCTTCAACCACAATTCTCATCTACCTATGGGTTTACTGTGCTATTCAGTCCCTAGATTATTCTCTAGCTTTTTTTCAATTGGTATTTACATCCCTAGACTACCATTTTCAGCCACATCCCCATTTATAAACCAGATGTTACTCACTATAATGTGTTACCATCAACTCTGTACATTTCCACACTTTTACAGTAAAGCGAATTAAAACTTCTTCATACATTAAATATCAGTAGTCCATCTCAGTCCTCCTCGTATCTCCTTTAAGAATCTACTACCTACCACCAGGTCGTGAAGATATTTTCCTACATTTTCTTCTAGAAGCTTTATGGTTCTTGCTTTTATATTTAGGTTTTTGATTCATTTTGAGCTAATTTTTGTATATGGTGTGAGATAGGGGTCCTCTTTCCTTCTTTTACTATGGATATCCAGTTTTCTCAGCACCATTTGCTGAATGAACTGTTCTGTCCGAGCTGGGTGGATTTTTGACTACAAAAATTGCTTGACCATAGATGTGAATGTCTGTTTCTGAACCGTCAATTTGGTTTTATTGGTCTATGTGTCTGTCTTTATGCCACTATCATGCTGTTTTTACCACTGCAACTTGGTAATATGATTTAAAGTCTGGATATGTGAGTCCTCCAACTTTGCTTTTCCTTTTTAAGATGTTTCTGGCTATCATTATTATTTGATAATGTTTTCTATTCATTTGAAAAATGCTGGTGGATTTTTTATCAGGATTGCATTGAATCTGTATGTCAATTTGAGTAGAATTGACATCTTAATGATATTTAGTCTTCCAATCTGTAAGCATGGAATGTTCTTCCAATTATTTAGGACTTTTAAAAATTTCTTTTAACAATGAATTGTAGGTTTCTGAATATAAGTGCTTTATTATTATTATTTTTTACATGAATTTTGATTTTTACTTTCTTGACAAAAATATAAACCTTTGCATTTACAGTAGTTTGGAATGACATATCTCAATTTCATATGTAACCACAATTTCTCCTTTCTGGTATTTTATGATTTTCATATTCTCTAATATTTGCTTATTAGAGATTTGGAAATGTTTGATAATGGCTAAATAGTCACACTACTCACAATGTGAACCATGGGCTTTACATCTGAGATGTGGAATTACAAATAATTTGCAATATGATCTTTTTTTTTTTTTAATTAAAATTTTTTTATATTGTGGGTAAAAATCAAAATTTTCACAATACATACCAATATTTGTAAAATGATATATAAATATATATGCATATATGTGCATTTGCTTACATAAGTGTTATATATATATATTTTAAAAGGTGCTTAGATTACCTAGATATTACACAGAAATTACAGGGATTCCCATGTTCTCCACCTCCCACACCTCCCACAACATCCCACACAAACATCCTTCATCAATGTGGCACATCACCCATAATGGATATACATATCCTGGGGCCTTGCCACCAAGCATAGACCACAGTTCACATCGTAGCCCACACTCTCTCCCACACAGTTCTGCATGGTATATGCTGATGTAAAATGGTCTTCATCTGTTGCCGCAAAGTTTCTGAATATAAGTGAAATCATTGGTTAAGTTTATTCCTAAATATTTGGGTTTTATCTGTCCTATTTTACTTTCACAACTCTTTTGACGCTTTTAGTTACTTTTATTGATATAATCTTCATTTCTAGACTCTCTTCCAGGCTTTTCTCTCCTGTCTTTTCTTTTCAGGCTGTAGCACACCCTTTAGTATTTCCTGCAAAGCTGGTCTCTAGGTTACAAACTCTCTCAATTTCTGTTTATCTGTGCATATTCTAAACTTGCCCTCATTTTTGAAAGACAGTCTTGCTGGATATAAGATCTTTGGCTGGAAGATTTTCTCTTGCAGTATCTTAAATATATCATACCACTGTCTTCTTGCATCCGTGGTTTCTGGTGAGAAATAAGCACTTAATTTTATTGGGTATCCCTTATATGTTATGCATTGCTTTTTCTTGCTGCTTTCAGAATTCTCTCTTTGTCTTTGGCATTTGACGTTCTGATTAGTATGAATCTCAGAGTTGGTCTATTTGGATTGTTTCAGATGGGAGTACATTGTGCTTCTTGGACATAGATATCTATGTCCTTCAATAGGATTGGGAAATTTTCTACCATTATTTCTTCAAATATTCCTTCTGCTCATTTTCCCTTCTCTTCTCCTTCTGGGACACCCATGGCATGTATGTTAGCACATCTCTTGCTGTCTTTTAGTTCCCTGAGACCTTGTTTAAAATTTTCCAATCTTTTCTTCATCTGTTATTTTGTATGTTCACTTTCAGAGGCCATTTCTTCAAGCTCACCAAACCTTTCTTTTGCCTCCTCAAAACTGCTATTATATGATTCCAGTGTATTTTTAATTTCATTTATTGCATCTTTCATTCCCATAAGATGTGCTGTTTTTCTTTGTATGCTTTCAAATTTTTCTTTTTGCTCATCCAATGTCTTCTTAATATCCTTAATTTTTTTAGCCATCTCATTGAATTTATTAAGGAGATTTGTTTGGACATCTATGATTAGTTGTCTCAACTCCTTTATGTCATCTGGAGGCTTATCTTGTTCCTTTAATTGGGCCATATCTTCCTGTTTCTTGGTGTGGATTGTAATTTTTTGTTGGTGTCTTGGTATCTGGCTTACTAAAGTATTTATTCTGGGTGCAGTTTTTCTCTTTAGTTTAGGGCTTCCTGCCCTTTCTCCCTTGCTGGTTGTGTAGTAGGAACCAAGGATGTAGTTGGTGCTATATGCTGTGGAGTCTCTAGCTGCCCTCAGTGCCCCAAGGATGGATGAAGCTTCTCCCAACTTTCTCCTTTGCCAGGGGTAGGGACAGAGCCACAGATATGTGGAATAAGCCAAGTTGTGCAGGCCTAGACTGATGAAGCTTCAAGCCCCTTTCTCCCCTGCCTGGGGCAGGGATGGAGCTGCAGGTGTGGGCAGCAATCTATACAGTGCAGGTCCAAGATGACTGCAGTTGCCCTGGTAGACTTCCCATTATTTAGTCTGTGCCAGCTAAATGTACCTGTAGTTACCAGGATAGGCTGGAGCAGGGCCCATCAGCTTCCTCTCTTTAAGAGGTGGGGCTGAAGCCTAGACTAGGGCTGCAGGCCAATCTGGGTGAAAGAAACTGGTCTCTACCCTCACTGTGATTTTCAGTCAGTCCGGCTTCCCCTCGTGCTGGGGATGGAGTCAAAATGGCGGCTACCAGCCTCTTTCTGACTTGGACAGGTTCAAACTTTAGCTGTTCTTAGGGTTATGCTTTAGCCCGCTGAATTGACTAATCAGTAGCTGACATTGGTGGCCAACTGTCTCTTCCTCCCCTGTTTTGGGGAAATGGAGCTTCCAATTCCTGACATAGAATAGCTCCTGGGGTGACTTGCACTGCCAAAGTAGGCTGATCACCAGCACAGCTCCCCCCCAGCTTCCTCCCTCCCCGAGATGGGCCTGGGGCTTATGCTAGATCTGTAATCTGATCTTGATGGAAAGAAAACCAGTCTCTACCAGCACTGTGATTTTCAGTCAGTCTCACTGCCCCTGGTGCTAGGTGCAGTGTTAAGATGGCAACCCCCGGCGTCTTTCTGACTTAGACAGGTTCAAACTTTAGCTGTTCTTAGGATTATACTTTAGCTCACTGAATTTACTAAGTGGCTGAAGTTGGTGCCCAACTGTCTCTTCCTCCCCCATTTTTGGGAAGTGGAGCTTCCAATCCCAGCCCTGGAACAGCTCCCAAGGAGGCTTGTGCCTCCTGTTGAGGATAGGCACCGGCCTCCGTGGGGTGGAGTGCTCTACTTACGAATCTTCTCTGCAGATGGGCAATCTCCTCCTTCCATTCTTTCAAGGATGTTGCAGGATGCACTTCTGGGCTCCTGTAGTCCCCAAACAAGTGCTTTAGATAGCTCTGGGTGATTACTAACTGCCCTGTAGCAGGAGCTGATTCTAGGAGCTCCTTACTGTGCCGCCATCTTGCTGGTTGTTCAGTGTGATCTTTTAAAAGGTGAAACAGTTTAAGTTGGTTCCCATCTTAAAACCCGTCAGTGGCTCCCATAATGCTTAGAATAAAATCCTGACACATTACCATGGCCTGCGTAGCTCTTTGATTCTCTACAGCAGCATCTCCTCCCATTAACCTCTGTCTCTCTGGCCAGCTGCACTGACCTCGTTTCCATTCCTGGAACAGGCTAAATTTGGTCCCACTCTCGGGCCTTTTCACTTGCTGTTCCTTTGGCCTGGAAGGCTCTGCCCCCAGATCTTCACCTGGCTGATTCCTTCTGACCATTCTTGACTCTTTTCAGATGTCACCTCCTCAGAAGCCTTATCGGAGTCCCTCTATGTCAAGCAGCCCTCTGACCCATTTTATTTTCTGTAGCGCAATAATGCTGAGATTTCCTTGCTCATCTATTTATTATTAGTTTATTAGGAACTTTGTCTGTCTTATTAAAAAATGTATCCTCCTCTTGCTGAAGAGTTGCAGGAGCATAGTAGGCACAAAATAAATATTTGCTGAATTAATGAATATGTTAATAATGAATAATCCTTATGGGAACCAGGGTGACATCTGAGGCTTATAGAGCCTGAAAAAGGATTTGAACTCTCAAGTGTTCAGGGCATTCTCCTTTCCATTAAAATCTGATGGTTATCCCATAGCTTGTTTGCCTTTTGTTTTATGTGTTTAGTTTGAGGATAGAGAACAAAACAGGTATCGTATCAGGATGAGCGATTGCATACAAGGCCTATATCTCTGAAAGAAGAAATTCTGCAAGTGTCCTAAGATAATGACTTCCTTAATCATGTTGTCCTCCAATAGTTGGGTAGGGTGAAAAAGAAAGAAGGAAAGAAGAAGGAAACTTACATTTATTAAACATGCAGTCTGGGCTAAGCACCACATGGAGTGCTTTCACATCTGCAACCTAATTTGAATCTCAAAGCAATCCTGCAAGGTTTCTATTATTACTCCCAATTTTATAGGTGGAAAAACTGAGGTTAAAAGAAGTTAAATACTTGCCTCCAGGTGACACAACTACTAAATAGTAGAACTAGATTTTTAAACCTAAATCTACTTGATGCAAATTTCTGACGTTTTATGCTACGATGGTTGCTTTGTGAGATAGATATGTCCCTAAAATAGAAAGGAGGAAAATTGAATTCAGTGCACATCCACATAGTTTATAACAAATATCTGGAGCACGTGAATAAGTAATACAGACAATATGGAAAACAGACCTACAGTGTTCAATGCCTGAGCATATAATTGGATGAATAGAATACAGAATGAACATTTGGTTCCCTGGCAGGGCTCATGTACGGTATGACATAGAGCAGCTGTCCCCAGAGAAAGTTCTTTGTTTCTAGATCGGTACTACACAGGCAGCATTTGAGCAATTCAGGATTTTCTTTCTGCTTTCACTATAAATAGAGTTCATGGAATTCTGTATATCAAATTTAATGCAATGAAAAGGAGCCACAGAGTATGGAAATAAACCTTAACTCGTATTATAAACTAGAAACATATTTGGCATCGGGAAACTGTAAAAACGCTGTCATTACTTGGATGCATTCTAAGGTCTTATTTAGCATATGAAATTGCAGAGTAGATCCTATTATGTAAGGAGACAGGAGGACAGCATAATATGGTTACAAAATGAAGAACTTTGTGCCCTTCAGGGAAGAGTTAACAGGACAGATCTACATAGAGAGACGCGTGATAAGAATGTGGACAGTGAATGAATGGGTGGCATGTATATGTGACTATTGCTGAAGTCGGGTGGCTGGATAATCCTCAGATGTCAGATTTCCGTAAGGCCAACATGTGACTCAAAGCTTGCCACTCAACAGAGAATACTGGGCTGTGCTGGTATTAAGAGGCTGGCTGGAAGCTAGGCTCCCACTGTGCACTAGACTAACTCCCTGTCGCTTTCTGCATGTGGGTGGGTGTGCATGTGTGTGTGTGAGGGTATACAGTTTTATGCAGTGGGTGTTTAAAGAGCTAAGCACTGAAGCTGGATTTCCACAAGCGATCATCACGAGCCCTCCAGACACACCAAACTTCCTCTCTTGGTATTTTTTTTTTTTTTTTTTTCCCTCATCTTTTTCTTTTTTTGCAAACCTCAAAGGGGATAACCCTCAACATCCAGCCTAGATAATTGGGATTATTGTCTTTCACCTTTCCATGTGGGTGTCCTCTCAAGGTTAGAACTGAAGCTATGTGGGACCGGCATATTTCAAGCACCAGTTGAGAGGAGCTGCGTGAAGGAGTAGCAGATACCAAAGGAGGAGTGACTCTGCCCTGTTAACATGAACAACAGCGTGCAGGTTAACCTGCCCAGAAGCTGGGCTGCTTCAAGTGGCACACTCCAGGAGAAGTCTGAGCATTCTTTTTTTCTTTTTTATTACTATAGGATGGAGGATGAAGCCGTCTTGGACAGAGGGGCTTCCTTTCTTAAGCATGTCTGTGATGAAGAAGAAGTAGAAGGTGAGCTTTATGGGTCTGGGAAAGTGTATATTCATATACATATGTTTCTGTGGATAATAGCATTTGTACATGTTATGTATCCTATATTTTTAAAGTAAAAAGCAAAGCCTCTCTATGGAGTTTCATTTATTTCCACATTTTGCTTCAACACAGAAAGCAGTTTTAAGAACTTCATTGGACCATCAGGAACAGAAGTAGTGTGGTCTTGTGCAGTATAAAAGGGTCTTATTTTGAAGCAGGTGCCTACTTTGGCTGCTTCTCTCCTTCAAAAATAAATATTTTGCCAGTTAGTATTAACCACCTTCCAATGACTAACTCAAGGAAGCATCTAGCTTTATATAAATATATTTGGCAGTACCTTCTAATAATCTGTAATGGGTGTTACAAAAAAAATTTTTGCAGAAAGAAATGGAACTAAGCTGAGGATGTTAAGAGTGGTAATCATGGATGAGTCTTGTGAAAAAGATGGACAAGCCTTATTTATTTAAGAAACCTCCAGTATCTCTTCTGTTAATGCTCCCAGTGCCCATGAAAAAGCCAAATAAGTGTTATCTTTTAGCTGGTGCTATTATGATTTCAGTGTGCCTTCCCTTCCCTTATCTCTTGACTTATCAATAATATGGGAATAATGCTATTTATTTGATAGTGAGAATGTAAGGATTAATTAATATTTATTGAAGTAATCATATGAAGGTATCACAGATATGCAAGGTATTATTAATATTTATAATAAGATTTTAAAAAAATCGGGTTTATAGGGAATATTCATAAAGTTAAGTGAAGCTTGCAGGTGACTACAGCCTTTAAAATCACCTAAGAGCTCATATGTGTTCTGAAGTCCAATTTCTGCCATTTGGTAAGCATTTAGTGCCTACAAAAACTTGGACCAGGGGGATAGGTTTGGGAAAACGAGGGAAGGTATCATGTGCTCTGGAGTGATTCTTCAGCCAGACTGAACACCAGGTCCTGGGCAAGTGATGCTCTTGTGTTACTTGGAGTAGTGTGAACAGTGTAGCATTTATGTTGTTTCTCATGCTTTCTTAGCAAGTTTCTTCTGACCATGGAGGGTTGGAGGATTGCCCTACCCTGACCACTGCTTGCCTCCCTTCACCCCCTCGAACTCCCTACTTCCCACATTTATGGTCTTGAGTCTGACTAATAAGAATTTGATGCCTAAGTTTCTTAGGAAAAAGGAAACTACAGTATTTTCTTTCATATTGTTTTATGAGTTCCTTGAACTTTTACAACATGACTGTGGGAAAATGTTAAGTTGGTGAAAGCCAAATAGAAAAACTTTTGTCCTAAGATTCTTATAATCCATAATGTTAAATCTCCATTGTGGTAACTGTCACTGTCTCAGTGTCAAAAACAGGATAAAAGTATTAACAGTTATAGCATATGGATGTAAGAAATAATGTAGGTTTGAACAAATATACTATAGTTTTCTTAGGACAATTAAAGTAGAAAAGTCAGCGAGAAAGGTTGAGTACTACTGGGAATGTGATATTCTCTCTCTCTCTCTCTCTCTCTCTCTGTGTGTGTGTGTGTGTGTGTTTTCCTTGAGAATAATGTTCTAGTTAGGTTCTCAGGAGATGTAAATCACTTCTTGGGTTTATAAGGCCTGTAGGAATTGACTACACCCTACTGCCATAGGATATTGAACACAGGTTTCTTAAGGCTTTGACTATTATTCTACTATAGACTTATTGTTATTCTAGCAATGGAAGAACTTTTATCATTGATGGATACAGGCCATTATATATTTTGTCATAACTTACAAAATGGTGTGGGACAGAGTGTAAACTATAATGTAAACTATAATCCACAGTTAGTGGCAATGCTTCAATATGTGTTCATCAATTGTAACAAATGTACCATGCTAATGAAAGATGTTGTTAATGTGGGAAAGTGAGAAGGGGAGGAAGTGGGCATATGGGAATTCCCTATATTTTTAATGTAACATTTATGTAATCTAAAGTTTCTTTTTTTTAAAAAAAGAACCATTGGAAGGTACATCATGCAGAGGTTGTAGGCTGGGCCTCGCTAAATTAGGGCTTCTCTGACCTTACTTTGAGGACGTGACTAAAAAAAAAAATGTATTTACTGAAGCATTTCCCTTGATTTTCAAACACAAAATTAAGAGAGCAATTTAAATGAATAGCACAAGATCTATAGCCAGGTTTCTTTAAGGAGAAACGAAAAGACAGTCAAGGATGGTAGAAACATCTGTAAAATTCAAGAGGTTTGTTTGGCTTTGTGATGATTAAACTTCCCAGGTGGATTTTATGGTTCTCCTTATTCTGAAAAGACCTCTATCTTGATGATTACCTTTCATGTTGATTGGAACCTGAACTGATTGCATTTCTTTCAAAGCATATTTAGGTGCCTCTTGCTGAATCCTGAAGCCCTATGGGATGGTTGCTTATGGTGTCATCCCTGGTGGAGAACTGCCAACAGTGCAGGCTTTTCTACAGTAGAAATCTTGAAACTACAATTAGGAATCATTTATTTCTAGTTCAGGGCCCTCCCTAGTGACCCTCCCATTTCCTCACCTGGCTCCATCTGGTGGGGATCCTAAACTTTATAGTAGTTCTAAGTGAAAGTGTAAAGAAGTTGAAATGGACATGAGTTTTATGACTCACCCATGACTCCAGTGCTTCAGAATAAAGAAACAGGTGACTTGATTGTCGAGATCTCCAATAAAATTTCACATTTGGAGTGGGAAGGACATATTCATCTCATACTCTTAATTACATAGAAAAGGATACATTTCAAGAAAAGCAAACTGTTATCTCTGTTGCAAAGTAGCTGTGTTTTCAGCACAGTTATGGTAAGAAGTAAATGCTCCACTTTAAGAGATTAGAAATTCAAAGGGCAGGGAGCTGGCACATCTTATATTTATACTATCAATTATGTTTCCCTTTTTCCAAGTAGTTATTTCTCTGGCTTCTAAGATAAACATGGTTAAAGTATATTGTGGCACTAAGACTTGGCAAAAGTAAATTTAAAATAAAACTTTGCTTTTTTAAAGAAGAATTTACACAAATAAGATATACTCATTAATAAGTGACTGTTAAGAGGACTGAGGTCCTATATATAGTTCTAGTTGCTTTGAAATGTTCATGTTTTAAAAGTTCTTCTCAAGGTCCTCTGATTTGGAGTGGTTGAATTCAGCTGGAAGGCAGGAAAAGCCAGATGCTCTCTCATAGTTCCTTCTAATGCTGTAGTTCTGAGAAAAGAGAGGGATACGGAGACTTCAAACCAAACCCTTGGTTCACCTTGTTCAACTTTACTCTCAGTGGGTGGCATGACATTTAATCCACGTTCCAAAAAACCCAATAGAAAATCATCAGCTGCAAAACTCACTGAGAATAGAGTGAGTCAGAAGAGGAGTCATCTTCTGTTTAAATAGTGGATCTGTCTATGTGGTGTATCTTTAAAGACTTAAACCTTGTTTTCCCTTAGTTTCGCTCATGTGTGTTTGTGTTAATGGTTTAAAGAGGTACTCTTTATCAAGGAAACTGAGTGCCAGTTTTAATCTTTAAAGTAAATAGGAATTTTTGTATCTCTTCTTTCACTATCCGAGGTTTTGTAAAAGCTAACCTTTATAGGATGAAGTGGTTACGGTGGTTAAACTCTTTTAAAAATTTTCAATACTTCAGATATCGTAGGAGTATCATATTTATTTCTGTACCAAAGGCTCCAGTCCAATCTTGTGTGTCCACAGAATTGGTCTGCAGGTGACAAATTGATGTTACCAGAATGACTCTGAAACAGCAACCATGAGAAACATCTCGTCAGTTTTCATTTCAAACACACGTAGATGGGAGAAGTTGCCAAACTTTGTTAAGTGAACCAAGGTTGAGAAAGGATTTAGTCTCAGGTGGCTTCTTCCAAGTAGAAGGAAATCCTATGGATTTTTACCCTTAAAAAAGTCAGTTAGCCAGGATTTTGAATCTGTTTGATATAAACAGATTACTTAATATTCTTATATTTTGCAATAGGGGAAAAGAGCAAACTCCACCTTATCCTTTGAGATAAGGCCTTGGCTCTGTAAGGCTAGGTAACTCCCCAAAAGGCCTTGGCAACTCTTGCTTCACGAGGAGTGGCCTTTACTTCACATCAAGTCCAAAACAACGACTCAGGAAACATAAAGTACAGCGAGACAATATTGGCTGAAACATGTCTCCCTTTCTGAAGCTTGATCGGTGCCCTCTTAAAGCTATTATGATATATTGTGGTGGTTTTCCTCCTCCATTCAAAACCAAGTCCATTAGGAAGTGAGCCCCAGTCTTTCCTAATGGAAGAATAATTCTACAAATTCCCATGTCTACTGATGGACATTATGAGAGAGAAGTATTGTTGAAAATGCATGGAATTTATAGAATTTTCTTTAGGGGAATAAAGTGAAAATGTGGGACAGGGTCTGGAACAGAGTAGACCTTCATGAAGTATTTGTTAGATGAAAGAATTAATAAATGAATATAAAACATAAACTGATAATGAAGCATATGTAGAATGACTTTAAAAAGTCCTTTTAAATCTTTGTTTAAATTTTTAGTTAGAAATTTGGTTCTTTTATTGCTGTTACTCAAATAAGACGATATAGTCTCTATCTTATTCTTGGCATTACTCCTATTTAAAGATCCTATAGCAAAGATTATTAATATATTTATATCATTTTTACATTTATAAACGTAACCCCCTAAACACCTCTGCCTTGTCCTTTTCTACTTTGTCTTTTTAAGAGAGAGTCTAAAATGATGAAATAGTGACTTTTGTCTTTTTCAGGTCAGGATCTCAACATTTTATAGACATGAAATCATAATGACTTAAACCTATTTTTCATTAGAGGATATTAAGATGATCTCTTCTTGTGCATTGGAAGAGGTAGTATTCTAAAAACAAAAAAGTGGGTCCTGGCATACATTTGTTAATAATTACAATGGTGAAAAACCTAACTGTCGAGAAGTAGTGAATGAAAACCTCTCGGATGGGAGGGGAGGGGCCCAATAGGGGTTGGGGCTATTCTGAGTGCTGCGTGTAAGTGTCCGGTTGCACTTTGCTGACCTCTTCTCTGCTGTTCTCATTAATTGCTCAGAAACAGTATGTAAGAGGAAACTCTTACGCAAATGCTGCTGAAGGAAAATGCTTCTTAAAAGAAAGTGAATCCACACACTGGAAAACTTTGAAGAAATTCAGTGGGGTGTTTAAAGGTTGACACCTGGATAGCAACTTAGGTTTCCCAGAGCGGGTTGTATCCATACAGGCCTTCCCCAACTCCCTGCTTCTGTCTCCGTGTTCTCCATGGCCTCAGCTGAAAGCCTGCTGGAGGTTCTAAAGCATGCAGCACTTAGCGCTGTAGCTGCCCAACACCTCTTGCTGTGTCAGTGAAGTTAAATGTTATTTGTATACAGAGTTCTTGGGCTTCAAGGAAATCTGATGATAATTCCATGGTCTTTGGAAACTGGAATCAAACCTTCCTTCCCAGAGTTTTCCAATAATAGAAAACTCTCTGGAAGTATAATATGGGCTTAAAGCCCTCTTGAAGCCATTTCTAGTCTTTGGTGTCTACGTTTTTAAATGCAGTAAGCCATAAAAAGTTGAACTTGGTACTTGGGTTGTGCTTTTCAAGGATCCAGAAATTCTGAACTCATATATGTGCAGAATTTTGTCTGTAGAGTAAGTTTCTTTTTGAGGCTTTGTATCTGGGCACATTTGTGAGATATATTGTTTGATACACACACATACACACACATTTGGAGTCTCGGTCATTTGTCTTATTTATATGTTCATAAGGCAGAGCGACTGAGCATGTGTTTAAGCATGAAAGTTTGAAACTTGTTCTACTGCGGAATCATGCATAAATGAAGGGAGCAACTTATATTTTGGATTTTTGGTTTCTCTGTCTGTAAAATGCGATGAATAGAATATGCCACTCACCATAGAACTATTTTTATAGTTACCAAAAACCGTATTGCTGTTGTACCTGAACAGGAGTACTTTATAGTGTATCACTCTCAACTCTTTTTCTTTCTAATGGATACAGCCTCACCAATAATTTTCAGTGATTATTATCATTCCAAAAATTCTAATTGGCCTAAACATTTAAAATATTTTACTTAATTCATTTCTTCTAATATCTACTCTTTGCCTTCCTAAACATGCTTACCTACTGCTTCTTGTATTGGAAAAGTCAAGCTAGAATGGCCAAATGAAGTTTACCTCAAAGCCTACTGTCTATGTCTCTTTGGACTTACTCTGATTTTAAGCTCTGGACATGAAACCTAATTTTTATGGTTAGGTGGCTCTGATACTGCCCCTAATCTTTTTTTTTTTTTTTTTTTTTTAAAGATTTTATTTATTTATTCATTTATCCCCCCCTTGCTGCCTGTGCCCGCCGGGTCAGCCAACCACGCCGTTCGGGCGGGCCCGCCCCCACCAGGAGGCCCCAGGAACCGAACCCGGGGCCTCCCATATGGCAAACGGGAGCCCTACTGATTGAGCCACAGCCCCTTCCCTGCCCCTAATCTTTTAAATTGTCTCTTATTTTCTAAAAAGAGGTTTATTAACTGTAATTGTATACAAGTAAAATACAAATGCTTGCCCATTGTCCAAAAAAACCTGCAATATTGCTTCTTTTAGAAAAATGATTCAAGTTTGTAGTGTTTTTTACCAATGAAGATTCAGCACACATGTACATACCTACGTACAGGCATTTTCCCCTCTGCAGCATAAACTAGAGTAATTCTCTCTCTCTTTTTTTAATAAGTGACTAACTATTGGTATTATGTAATTTATGTGACAATTAAATGAGATTATGCAACAGTATAGAAATAATACTATGTACTTCTTCCCTGAACTAAATATTTCCCCATCCTTTTCATTACAAAGTTCTGATCACTAGGGGAATTGAGAACTGGGACTTATGGGGGCCGGTGGAGTAAAAATGTGATAAAGACCACTTGAGGTCCTCTTGTTGCTGTGGTGAGCTTATGGCGAGGTTTTATTTTATTTTGCTCTATTTTATATCACTTTTGGCTGATAGCATGTAGGGGACTGAGGTGAGAGCCTGACATGGCAGGAGGTTCCAAACATTGTACTCCTGGATCTGCTGCTTGTCAGGTGGGATGAAAGGTGAGGAAGGGCGGTGAGTGACATCCATTGAATCAGCAGTAGAGATGACTCAAATAGTTCCCTTCTCTGAAGAGCTGAAAAAGCTTTTAAATCTGGTTGATTGTTTTTACTTTTTAATAGAGTTAGAATTAGAAGTAAGATATACTAAGTGCTGTGTCCAATGTGTTTCCCTTTCTTTATATTCTGTTGACTTTGAATGGAGAATAGGCTCTCTTTAAAACTCTAGAGAGATTATTTTACTGACTATTTTCAGGGTGGAAGGCATAATAACTTTTACCAAGCCCCAAATTCTGAAAATCAAAATAGGTTTTGAGTTTTAGTATTATTGGCCAATACATCAGTTTTCCAGGGCCAGATCTGCATATTTAGAGATTGGTTAAATCACTATCCAACCTGCTAGTTGATTATTAAATTTTTTATAAGTAACTTGATCCCTACCAAAAAATGAAGAAAATCCCTTAGATGTAGAATGAAAGCTAATAGTTGAATCCAATGGATATATGTATTTGGCAAATTCAATCAGTATATGATTTTTCAGACTACTCTCTTCTATTCAGTCTTTATTATGGTTTAGAGAACATAGTGGTGAACCAGGAGTCATAGGAACTATTTCTATTCGTGGCTCTATCACTGCCTTTCTTGGTGACAAAGGCAGGTCATCACCCTCTGGTGATTGTCTTTTCTTCATGCAAGCAGTTAGTGATACCTGTCTCCTTAGCTACTTACTAGAGATGCTTCAAGGATTCTTAGATTACACCTGAGAAATACATTTGCTGTGAATTCTTGACAATTACTTAATTTCTCAATTTCAGTTACTCATACAAAGTAATAGTATTTGCTCCTTCCTATCTCCTAGTTTTTCTAGGGGTGCAAATGAAGTAATTTGAAATCCCCAGGACGAATCCTATAAATTCAAGATATTATCTCCCTTGGATAAATTCCCTGCATGCAATTATGCTCAACATTTTGTAGGCAGTGGTTGCTGTGACTACGGAATGCTTTAAGGCTAAAGCTAATGCTGATATCTGGTAATTAACAAATTAGTAGTTTAGTACTTAGGTTAGCTCTTATATTAATAACTTAAATATAACTGATGGACACTGCTTTTTTGCTTTAAGCTTATCAAAATGGTAAGGAACACTGTAGATATAAGCTCTAAAATGTTGCTTTTCCAAGCTTACAGTTATCATTAAATGGGCTAACATGTTCCAGTTAGGGCCATGATAATTCTTTCATGACAAAAGGCTAGTTGATATAATAACTGAGAGAGTTTATGGTGTATGTGACTGACTTTACTGGGAGATCAGGGAATATATCTCCCAAAAAGTGACATTGAGTTGAGACCTGAAAAATTAGCTAGATGAACAATGAGGGGAAACATCCTAGGCAGACATGTGAAGTTCGAGAGAAAGTGGGTGGCTTATTTGAGAAATGGAAATAAGGCCAGTGTGCATGGGGCATGTGAACAGGGATAGACTGGTCTGAGGTGGGTGGGGTCCAGATAATTCATGGCCATTTGTGCAATGCTAAAGATTTAAGATTTTATTGAATGTGAACTGGGGAGTCATTGAAGAAGGGTTTTAAGAGAGAAGTGACAGACAGATCCATATTTTAAAAAAATTCCTTTGGCCGCTAGATGGAGAGAGCATAGGAGGAGGGCAAAGATAAAAGTGGGGAGACTGTTACTGAGGTTCAAATGGGAGATGATTTGGGTTGGATTAGAGAGGGGACAAAAGAGATGGAGACAAGTGATTTTAATTTCCAGAAGTTGCTGTTGTATAGATGGATGGATGGAGTGATTGTTTCTAGATTATCTGCTAAGAGCAATTGGGGAAATCCATGTGCCATTTAGTAAGATGGGGAGCACTTTTCCTCCAGGGATTGATAGGGATTCAGTCTTTTGAACATACAGAGTTTGAGTACCTGTGAGACACCCAAGTAGAACTATCAAGCAGGAACTTGGCTAAATATGTCTGGACCTAAGAAGAAAGGACAGAGATGGAGATATAAATTTGGGAGTCCCAGGCATATAGCTGGCATTTAAGGCTGTAGGAATGGACAGAACCTGAGATGAGAATAGAATAAGAAGAGGACTGGACTGGCCTCAGGGTGTGCCATCATTTGGTGATTTAGAAGGAATAGTCATAGAAGTAGGAGGAAAACCACGAAGAGAGTCAAATATCTGAGGCCAAGAGAAGAGCACATTTAAGAAAGAGTGAGTGATCAGCAGTGCTGAATGCTGCCTAGAGTCAAGTAAGATGAATATTGAAAAGTAGCCTTTGGATTTTGCAAAATGAAAGTGATTGGTAGCTTTCATTAGCAATTTGCGTGGCATGTCACATGGGAGTCAAATTGAAATAGATTGGAGAGTGCCCAAAGGGGCGACTAGCATCATGGGAAGTTGGGAAGAGACTTTGAGATGAAGATAGAAAACCTTTCGTCTTCCTACTTATATCCAGTATTACACTCAAACAATTAAAATATTCTGAACTGTTACAGGATTTTTAGAACTACAGCAGATCTTGGAGATAATTTAGTTCAATGTTCTCACCTTACCGAGAGATAGACAAGTAATGGAAAGATTTAAGTGATTTACTGGAGTCAACACTGGTAGTAATTGAAATAACTAGGACAAGGACTCAGGTTTTCTAAATATGCAAGAGCAGTGCTCATTCCAACAAAGTGTGCTTGAGGTCTTTTCCCTCTGAGAGGGAAAGGAAAATAGAAAGGGGGAAATGGATGAGGACTAGAAGCAGCATCTGGAATAGGAAATGGGAAGACCTGAAAGGAGAAGAATAAAAGCTGTTGGATGAATTTGTGAAAAGGTGAGAGAGAAAGAGGTCACAGCTTGGCTGGTCTCATTGTCAGAGCTAGATCATCCTCAAACTTCCAGAAAGCTTCTGAAACTGAGGATTGTGGATTTAAACTTGTCATGTTGTGATTATAAGAGAGAAAAATGAATCAGAATTTCTGAGCTGCCCTTTTTTTCTAGATAATTACTAAATTGAAAGGACTAATAGTATTTTTGGCTGTTTTTTGCAGATAGTGGAAGATGGGAATGGTGGTGGGTAGGGCTGGTACCTGGGGGAAATAGGAAAGGCAGTCCTATGTATCTGAGCATCAGAGTCGTAGTCTTTGTACATTGGTAACTGGCTTTTTGGTTTAGTTTGTTCACTGGTAAATGAAGAGGTTGAACCTGATGATATTTAAGTCATTTCCACTCTAAAAAGTGTGAATACATGTGGGTGTGTCAGTGAATGCAGTCCTTCTTTTCTCTGGGTGAAGCAGGAGAACCATATTCATGAAGATTCTGAAATTGGGATTAACCAGACCAAATTAAGTGTCTTGGAGTACCTTCCCTAGTTATGGGTCATTGTTCTAGCCCTAGAGCATTATCCATGTCTCATTTACCTATATATAGTTATGTGAAGGAAGAGAATCATTGTGACTAATATTAAATGTTTGATGCCTGATTAGCCATAAGTACATTAACTATATTGTGGATTATCTTTCAATAGCAACCAAAGACTATTCTTTGGTTTAGGCCATGACAAAAAGAAAAGCCATAAAAGAGTAAGAGCTGAACAGAGTTGGAATGATAGTGTGAATGTGTGCATTTATTGTCTCCCTAAGCTGCTTCTCTGGCTGCTTTGCAGTGACCATTGAAATAGCCATTGTTTTACATCTTCCTTTTTTTTTTTAAAGGAGGCACTAGGGATTGAACCCAGGACCTTGTACATAGGAAGCAGGCACTCAACCACTGAGCTACATCCGTGCCCCTGTTTTGTATCGTTCAACCCTAGATCCTATTCAGCTGTGCATGTGGCGACCACAAGAGAAATAATGGAAATGGCCAGTCTTCTGTGTTTGACTACATATGTAATGCACATTAAAATTCACCAGCTCCTTTCAGGGTTTTAGGGTATCAGGATGTTTTATTTTGCTAAAGGCTGCTGGGAACAATGTACCAAAAATGTGTTGGCTTTTATAATAGTAATTTATTAGGTTTAAAGCTTACTGTTCTGAGGTGGTGAAAGTGTCCAAATTAAGGCATCATCAGAGGTGCTATCTCACAAAAAGTTGGCTGCAGGTGATCCTGGATTCCTGGGTCTGCCTTTTTCTCCAAGCCTACTTTCTCTCCAAGCTCAGCTATGGGCAATCAGACATACAGTTCATCTCTCCCCTCTACTCCAGGCCTTCAATCTTTGAGACTCTCAGGGGGTGTCTTTCTGAGCCTTTGTGCTCTGCTGATTTCAGCCTTTGGCCTCCTGGACTTCTCTCTCAGCCTGTCGGGGTTTTTCTGTTTCTGCTGGCTTTTTCTGTGTATCTCTATGTTTCTCCCATTTATAATGGACGCCAGCAAGAAGACCAAGATCCACCCTGGGTCACACCTCATCGAAGTAATACAAAGGCCCTCCATCTGAATCCAATCCAATTAAAGAGTCCTACAGCCACAGGAACAGATTAGCTTTAAGAACACAATCTTTTCTGGGAAAAACAAAACACTTTAAATTGTTACACAGGATGAGTAGAAGGTCCATCTCTTTCTGTTGGGTGGTTCATGATCACCCTTAGCACTGTCTTTCTGGTACTTGCCTTCCTGGGCCTTTTGGCTTCACTCTACCCCATCAAGTCAACTTAAAGGACTGACAGACCCAGTTATTCAGGGCTGGCACTAACTCTGTGAAAGCTCTTGGGGAAACTCTGCTTAGAGCAGAGTGGAAGTTTCCAGGAACTTGCTCTGGCCTGGGGGAGGGAATATTAATGTTATGAAGATGTTGTCTCTGTGGCACAGTTAAACTCTGTATGATCACTAAAACAGCTGACTGAGGGATGAGTTACAAACAGGTGTTTAGGCCGAATGTGTTGGAGTACCTTCGCTAGAAAACAGGGGGAGTTCATGAGTTATTATCAGGGCTTGGATTTGTGGTAACGAGGTTTTGGGATAGTCCTCTGGTTTCTCCCCTTTGGAAAGGGAAGGGAGAAAGGAACAACATTTATGAAACACCTATATGTACCAGACACAGTGGGAAGCATTTTACCAGTATTATTTCAATGGGATTGCCCATAAAAATATCCACTTCTATATCTCTATCTTCATAAAGACATATAGATACAGATTTTTTTTTTTAAAGATTTTATTTATTTATTCATTTATCCCCCCCTTGCTGCTTGTGCTCGCTGGGTCAGCTAACCACGCCGTGCGGGCGGGCTTGCCTTCACCAGGAGGCCCCGGGAACCGAACCCCGGGGCCTCCCATATGGTAAACGGGAGCCCTACTGATTGAGCCACAGCCACTTCCCCAGATATATTTTGTATCTGTAGATATGGATATAAAAGAGATTTTGCTGAGAAAAATTAAAATTACTTTGGAAAACCAACCTTTTAGAGATCGTAAAGCACTCTAGGAGCTGCAATTTATAAAAGGTAAGCTTATTTTCAGTCCTATTTATTCATTAAGATAGGTTCCCCTAGTACCTTTAATTCTTGTTCTTCTGGTGTAGATATTTTCAAATAATTGATGATTACCAAACATAATAAAGTTGCACTTCTTTAAAAATATTTGCTAATATGGACTTTTTATAGTATTGCTCAGTTATTGTCTCTGTTATTAGTAATGGAAACTGTAATGGAAACACAACCTCATCTGTGGCTTTAGGGTCCTCACCTTACCTAAAAAACTATACTTAGAACTATTTTGCTCAAATGAACACTTAGGAGACAGATGTAGGAGTTGCTGACCTAAAGGACAGGAGTCTAGCTGAACAACCATAGGCTTGCCTCATTTTTAGTACCTTTTTCCTGTAGTTGTTTGTTCTTGCCTAGAGACTATCTTTTTATCATCCAACATTAAATATTAAATTTGCTGTGCTCAGAAAACACTGGTTAACAAGTTAAGATATTTTATTGGCCTTTCCCTAACCTTAGGTTGCTTTAAGAATTTCTGGGAGACTTTTGGTGTACAAAATTCCCATGCAGTTTATTTACTTGCCTGCCTGATTCTATGTGTAATTGGTAGCACTTATATGAAAATAGATTACTTACCAACTTCATAATTATCTATAAATAAATCATATATGTAATATGTAATTATCTACAAATAAACATATGCATTTTATTTTATATGTAAAAACTTGCCCCTATCCAAAATATACTAATAGAGACATCATCCCTTGTCTTGAGTAGTGGTATGTGTCTGGACCCTCATGCAAAATTTCATGAAAAGCCGACTTACCGCATGTTAACTGCAAAATTATGCCATGCCTTTTCTTGAGCTGGTATGTATGCCTGAGCAAATTAGCAATGTTACTTTGATTATATCATATTAGAGCTGCTTATGGATACTCTCAGGAGTTTGTGAGTAATAAGCTAAGCAAGCTATTTATATTTCATTTATTAAAGTGTTTAGGATTATATATAGTGGTCAATTTCTTATCATAATATATAAGAGCCAAACACAACCTTTGTGATGTCTGGGCATGATGCTATGATTCTAATTTTTCTTACGCATATACTTCTAATTGAGGTTTTTGGGTCCAAAACATAGTCTTTACAACATCTTTTTATAATCTGACACTCCTCCAGGTCTCTCCCTTCTCTTCTACATTTTTCTTTTCATAATAATAAAAAAATCTTAATTCTGCTTTCCCTACATCTCTCTTGGCAATAGCTAGAACATGTTTTAGGCATCTTGGCATAGGACCAGGTTACCTTAGATAAGGTAAGGAAGGTAGTATTTAACTTATATTTTGGGAGTATTGCTGATTAGTTCTGAAGGAATGATTTAAAGTGCCAAGTATAGTAGAATCTTTGCTTTGAACTGGAGAGAACAGAAATGCAGTTGATTATAGAAAGAGCAACAATGTGGATAAAAATTACATTTGGAACATCCTTCAGTGTTTAATTAGAGAAGTATGTAGGAGGCTGGAGGTAGAGGGTAGAGGTGGGTAGAAGTGGCTGTGGGAAAAGATACATTTTTGGGCAAAGATTTTACCCATCCTCTGGTGATTCTTTAGATAGAGTACAATACTGATATCTAAAATTTAAAAAATATTTGTATACTACCTTATTCCAAAAGGTGTATAGTGAAAAGAACATAATGGTTGATATGTTGGACGAGTGAGGTTAGTGTACAAAATATCTATCATGATATTTTATATTTGTCTCTTTCCTTTTGAGCAATCAACATGAGAAGGGAAACATAATCACTTAGTTGTAAGATTTATAGTACAAATTTAGTGTATATTACAAGAAATACCAAAACACTGATAAAGCACTCAACTCTTCTTTATATGAGATCCAAGAGAGATTTCTCCTGTAGGATTTTATGAGCAGGAGACTGGATTAGCTAGAGACAACATCCTTGAGTTGATTTCCCCAAACCTTGTTTTTTTCACCTATTGGGAATAATAGCCACCTTTAATCTGTAGAGTTGTAAAACGCCTAGCACATTTGTGAGTGTTCAATAAATGGTTGCTATCATCTGTATGTATAGTAAACACAGCAATCTGTTTCCTAGGAAGAAGCTAATAGGTCTCAATCATGCAGTCTTCCATAGAAATTTTAGTTTGGCTGGTATGCAGTATCCTTTTCTGGCTTGGGATTATTGATGGGTTTAATCCTTCACAGTCCTAAATCACCCTTGGTGGGTATAGTGGGCATCTGTGAAAGCCTCTTTAACTTGAATGACTACAGAGTTGCTGTCTAAGTGTAGGAGTTCTTTGTTGGCCTGAAAACATTATAGCAACTATCAGACGTATGCAGTTCCTTTAGAATTATTTTAGGAATTGGGAGAATTGGACACCATAGCTTCTAATAGTACTTACTGCTTGCAGCTGGGGCAGGCTGCAGCAGGTGAGGATGGGAGCAACAAGGATCAGGTAGTGATAATTCCTGACATTCAGAGATAACCAGGAAGGTTATGTTTTCTTCCCAGTAGTACTGGCTATGTTGTGGATTGTGAGATATTCCCACAAGTTTGTTGGGAACCTGCACCATCTGTCAGAGAAAGGCATGCTGAGTATTTATTTGAACACATGATACTGAGGGCACTGCCAAATAAAGGACTGCATGCCCTTTGACTGCACACCTAAATGAACCCTGTCAGATGGAGATCCCTGTCATTTTACTTTGCAAAGTTGCCAGTAGCAAGAATGTAACCATTATTTTAATAACATTTAAAACAATCTCCTTTTCCTTACAGATTACAACTATTTAACCACAACAACAACAAAAAAAGCTTTGGCTTCTTTTTACATTATCTTTGGAAGCAGTTTTTACTGAAATTTCTAGCAGAGAAAAAAAATTTTTTTAAGCCTAAAATTCCCTCATAAGTTAAGCAGGTAACTCTGATTCTTTGAGCTCTTGCCTGGTTGGAAAACTTGTCTGTCAAGTTTCCCCTTTTTATTTTATATGTAAAATAATACTATACCCTGAACTGTTGTGGCTTTCCTAAGAGCTTGCTGTCATTTTGTGAGTTATAATTTAAAAAATAGCCATCAGTATTTTGATATATCTTTGATACAGGTAGAGATATTTTAATAGAAAATAAATATTGAGATCCACCCATGATATTCTCATGAACAACAGCCTGTTTTCATTATGTAATACTGCTTTTATTGATCATGAGGACCAGTGTCCTGAGGGGCAGTAGGATTGTCTCCATTCCAGCTTATTTTACTTGCTTTTGGTATTTTTGTTACTAAGCACATGCAACTTATTAAATATTTGGTAATCATCTTGCTAAAGCATTCCTTACCTCCATTTCCCCAAGGAAGGCCATCTTTTCTCTTCTTATGGGCAAAGAAGCTGAAGTGAAGAAAGGTCGAGAAGTAATTGATAAAGCAGCAGCCACTATCCCCGAGCCCCTAAAAATTTGCTTAACTCTGAAACCTTCTCCTCTATCTAAACTTGAGACAGGAAAGGAGAATTTAGTGACCAGTAATGTGTGAGAGCAGGAGGAGGATGCTTTGAGTTTTGAATTGCTCAACTCGTTGCCATGATTTACTTTGGCAGTTCTTGGAAGACAATATCTTACTCACTCAGGGAACATTCAATTTACAGGACTGTAAACATCCACACAAAAAGTTCATAGACTTGTGGGTATCAGAGATTTGTGACTTCACAGAGGCCATCACCGAGAGTATCAAAAATTCCCTGAGAGTGGTTGCCTGAGGCTGGGAGTTGGACTTGAGAATGACGGCACACGGGCATGAGGGATCTTTTTGGAGTGGAGGAATGTTCTAAACTTGGATTATGGTGATGGTTGCACAACTCTGTAAATATACTTTAAAACGTTGTATTGTACACTTAAAGTTGTATTTTACAATTAAGTTGATAAAAAAATGCCTGAGACTTGCAATGATTTGATAGGTACCACATTTCTGCTTGGTATATGGGCACCATAGTGCTCCATAGTGCAGCATAGTGTCTTTCCAAAAGCTTCCCCACCTGTATGAAAGTGTGTGACGAAGTGAGCCCGGGGGGCACCTGAGGCACAGGAGTTGGAGGAGATGGGTGTAGACTGAATCTACCACAGGGAGGATGCCTGTGATCATTATATGAACAAAATTGCACCACCTTTGGGATGATGACAACTCAAAATAGGTTCTGAAAGGTAATGTAATTCCTTTCCGTGGGGTATGAAGGCTGATTCTCTGAATCACTCTCTTTCATTAGGTTGATGACAACAATAGCATTTTATAGCCAGACATCTTACCTTAAATCCTATCAGGCCATTAATTAAGGTCCATGGCTTAATTTAGGATTCACTCTTTATGTAGTTCCAGGGATTAAATTTTTTTTTTTTTAATTTTGTTACCAAATATACACTCTAACATTTCCCCTTTTAATCATATTTAGATATATGTTTCGATGCTGTTAATTGTGTTCACAATGTTGTTTCACCATCACCAGTATCCATTACCAAAACATTTCCATCATTCCAAATAGGAACCATGCACATTTTAAGCCTTAACTATGTTGTGCATGATTGTTCTGTAAATCCACAGTTTCTCTAATAAAGAAAAAATCTTATCAGCTCATCTAGACCGCCTCTTAAATCATTTGATCAAATGAACTATGCAGATTTGGGTACATATATTAAAAATCTTTCTGCACATCATCAATATGGCTAATGTAGCTTAATTACCATTTTTGTTTAGTTGGTATTATTTAATAAGGTGTGGAAAATAATGTGACAGGTTTTAAAAAAAATTTCCAACCTCTTAATTTTTTCATGATACTTCCCAAATTCCTGAATGAAGGCAATCAGTCATTCAGCATTTGATTTACTGCTGAAATTGGTTGACTTTGCTTATACTGTTGTGACTTGAGATAAAGCTGCAGGACTCCCTCAGTAACAGGAGAGCAGGAAACAATTGACACTCTTTCTTAATTCATGTTGTTTCTGAGACATTTCCTACTTCCTAGGATAATATAGCTTTCCCATGAGAACAATTTGCTTGCAAATTGTTAGACATGATAAATTTCTGATTGGCACACATTCAGAATGGAGAATTTCACTGTGCTTTGTAGTAGTTGAATTGGTGTGTGCATCTGTATGTGTATGTGAGTGTGAGGGGATCCTGCTTCATGTAAAGACGTCTCCAACTTCATTCCAAGCATAGGTATTTTCTTTTGAACTCTAAAACATTCACATAGGGCTCCGCATTCCTTAGTTGGAACCTCTTTCTTCAAAGAGCATATAATTCTTTTAATCCTGCAAATTTAAGGAAACATCCTTGTAAACTGTGGTATTTTTAGATATGCCTGATGAATTACTGTGAAAAGTAACTCACAGCAATTTGTACTATATATACTGCATGTACATGTATTGCATGTAAGGTATGTGATACTGTTGGTGGCACTGTGAAGTTGTCAGCAAGGCATGATAATTCCAGAAATGTGAAATAAAACCTATAGATGAGATAATGTAATCTAATTTGCAGTTCAAAAAAATGTGTTTATGTTGCTTCTGAATTGGTGGTTCCTACATGCAGAAGTTATGCTGTATAATAAGTAAAAGTTTTCCCAATTAAAAAAAAAAACACATAAAACTATGTAGAACTTTGAGTTCTTTTTTTCCTGTCTTATCAGATTTTGTAAAATAATACCACTTGTCAGTTTTGCAGCGCCTTCCAGCCAGAGAACTGAAAGCATTTCACAATCTTTTTTCCTCATGCCCTTCTCTTCAAGGCAATTTTTGCTGGGCTGGGTTTATTTTTATCATTGCAACACCAGTTTTTAGAAACTTTTGGAAACTAAAAAAGAAAAATGAGAATGGCACTGTAACTGACATTCATTTTAGCTGTTTCCTAGTGTGAACATTTGAGTATTTCTAAAATCTTCTCTCCAAGTATGTCTTATGTTTTCTCAGTTTGCCCCACTTCTACGTCTCTGTTCTGCTGATTGGGTAAAAAAGTTTTATTGTAAAAGCTTATCCCCAGCAGAATGACTCCTTGAACTTTGAGTTATTTCTTTATTTTTACAACCCCAAGAGTTCCTTTCCAAGCTCCTTCCTCAATATAATCATAGACTCATGGAAGGTTAGAACTTTAAGGACCACTGGGGATTGCTCAATTTAAGCCTCTCATAGAAATGATGAGGGTGAGGCTCAGAGTGGTAAAGGGGCATACTCAAGGTCATATGACTAAAATGATGAGAATCAAGGACTGCTGACCTCCAGCTCAGTATTCTTTTTTTTTTTTTTTTTTGAGGTAGTGGGGGCTGGGGATTGAACCCAGGACCTCATATGTGGGAAGCCAGCACCCAACCACTGAGCCACATCGGCTTCCCTGAGTTGGTTTTATTGTTTGTTTTGCTTGCTGTTTTTTTTTTTTTTTTGGGAGGTACCCAGAACCAAACCCGGGACCTCCCATGTGGGAGGTGGGTGCTTAACTTCTTGAGCCACATCTGTTCCCTTTAAAAACTTTTAAAGCAAAAGTATTCTACCTGGACAGTAATAGAGTATACTGTCACAGAATCTTGGTGCCAGCCAACAGGTTGAATTAAATTTTATTTTTCCAGTTGAAGCTTGTCAAATATAGGATAGTAATGAAGTTACTGGTATTTTCTTTTTGACCTGTGGATCTTGTGCAATTTATGGGCAGCAGAGAATGTGATTTGAAATGACTGGTGATTTCTGTGTTCCTTAGGCCATCACACCATCTACATCGGGGTCCATGTGCCAAAGAGCTATAGGAGAAGGAGACGTCACAAGAGAAAGACAGGGCACAGAGAAAAGAAGGAAAAGGAAAGAATCTCTGAGAACTACTCTGACAAATCCGATGTGGACAACGCTGATGAGTCGAGCAGCAGCATCCTAAAACCTCTCAGTGAGTACCCTTTGGGTGTTGGTGCTTCTCTCAGCTGCACTCCCAAAGCCTTGGGAAGACATTTTTAATGTCTTGTGTCTAATGGGGAGGGGTGCAATAAAACTGGAATGGGCTGCTTTAAAGGATAATGTCTATGGAATTTGTTTTCTTGTACCACCAGGTTGATCTAGGATGTCCTATGGTAAGATTTCCTGAGGTGATCAGAAAAGCATCTGACAAAATTTAGGCATGGTCGTGTATTCTGAATTTTGAGAAGCAAAATAGGGCAGAGTGTTAACAGCTGATATTTAACCACAGTAGTCAAGAGTAACTGAGAAACTCTTAAAGGACTTTTTGGATTATTTCTGCTTAGAAATCAGTTCTATTGAGACAGAAGGTCAAGATGAGAGCATGTATGTGTGTGTGTGTATATATATATATATATCCTTCCAAATATCAGGGTGTTTAAGTGACATTTATCCAGGTTGTAGGCCAGGCTGAGGATTTAAAAGAGAATAGTGGAAAAGCATCCTGTCAGAGATGAACATTGAGTGATAAAGCTCTGAAATGTTGAAATATTATCTATCATTCATTAGCTACAAGTGTCATGGTGAACAGAATAGCAGGAAGTCAAAGAACATTCTTGGAATCAATTGATAAGATGGACTTGTGTTTAGGTGTATGTATGTTACTTTTTGCTTATTTTAATGTGGAGAATATTTGGCTCTATGGGTAGACATATGACTGAAAATGAGAATGAATATGTGCAGAAGGGAGAAGCAGTAGAAACACATGCCAATTTGGGGAGATTCCCCAACAGGAATTACATAGTGACAGCTTTTCATGTTGGCAGAGATCTGTACATTTTTCATCTCATTGCTACAGTTGCAGAACCTGCATTATGGGTGGCACAGATAAAGATCGAGTTCAGTCACTGCAGGCGATGACAGGCCAAATTAGAATTAACAGCTCAGGGGTGTTGAAAAGTGAATTTCCAGATTAAATTAAAGAGGGTGTGAAACGTAGTGATGTGAATCTTTTATCTCACAATTGGAACTGAACAGGTGGCATGGGAAGCTGGAGAAGTACTATGGTGAGAAGAGCAATACTGATGGACCACTGAATTAAAGATTAAAAAGCTGAGAAGAGTTCAGAGATGGACCAGTAAAATAAAAAGGAATTGGAATAAACCGTAAGACTTAGAAGGGACCAGAGGATGGGAGACTAAAGCTTTGTACTTTTCCCTGGAATGTTTGGGGGAAGCCTTACTGAATGTGATCACTCATATATTGACTAAAATAATGGAGTTTGTTTTGAGCAAAGTCCATGAAATGCAGATAAAAAAGGTAACAGTTAATAATCTGCAGGAACAAAAGATAACACCCACTTCCAAATAAATTGCTACTGTTTATCTCAATTTACTATCCTTTTGGCAAGGTCTGCACCAGAATCAAAGAAAGGGCTGCCCTCTCCAGTGTGTGCTTGCTCTCACCTACCCTCCCTCCCTTCTATCCTCCCTCAAGTCATCTCTCATTTTACAATTGAAGAACGAGAGTGCATCATCACAATAAGTATTAAAGGAAAGAGATACCCACCTGATCAAATGGGCCGAGGGATTTTGAGGCCACCATTTTAGGAAGGGCAATAGAAACAGTGCCAGTAATGTTCAGATATGAAGGAAGGAACAGATCAGAGAGGTACTAAGACTGAATATGTCAGCCACGGATGTACTGTTGCTTTCTGTGGCATTTTGGAATCAGTTTGAATAGAGCATATAAAATAAACAAGGTAGTCCATTCTTTTTGCCCACAGAGGTCTCCTCCCTGGGGAATGATGCATTATGTTGCATGCTAGGTTTCAGAAGCTATCATGTGGAGAGACAGTGGTTAAGAACCAACTTGTTCAATGACCATATGGAAATTACTTATTTGCATTTGATACTTAATTTTCCCCCTGCTGGTCAATAAGTTAGGCTGTAACATGTTTTTGACATGTTTGACATACGTCATCCAAACTGACACAAAAGGTCCTTTTAAAAAATGACCGTGTTTTCTTCAGTGCTTAAGATGGAGACTGGTTGAATCGATAGCTGTTTTTTTAAGCAGTTCTACTTAAAAGTCAGAGTTGTTTGTACCCAGATATAGAGAGACATTGAACCCTATGATTTTAGGGAAACCACAGGGCTCTGGCACCAACCTAACAATAAGGTTTTTTTTTGGGAAAGTCATTTAATGAAATTTCTGCCTAGCGTAACATTAGTTTCTCTAAAGAATAGCTTCATACAGTTTCTGTGAATCTTGGATCTGGAGTGTTTAAGTGACTTATGCCTATCGACATACCGTGACCAATAGACCAGATTCCCGTAGATGCCTGGTAGTGCATCACATGGCGCTTATAACATCGTAAGAAAACACATATAATAGAGTAACTTGGTAAGAGTAATCTTTGATCCTTTCTTTGCTCTCAACCCCACATGCAATCCATCAATGACTTCTGTTGGTTCTACTTCTACAATGTCATGCATCTCTCTGCTGTTCTCCAGTTTTGCTACCAAATTCTGGTCCAACGCATCATATCTCTTGCTTAGACAACTTCGACAGCCTCCTGTTTTCAAGATATTCTCCATACAGAGGTAGCACTGCTCCTCATAAAATACAAATTGGGCCATGGTATTCCTCCTCTGTAAACTTCCTATTGCCCTTGGGATAAAATCTCTATTTGGCTTCTTGGCCCATAATGTCACCCTAGTTCTCCTTTGAGCCACATTCTCCTTGCTCACTCTGCTCCAGCCACACTGATTTTTTTCAGTCCTTTGCTACCCACATCTTTTCTGTCCTTGCAAAAGTGTCTTCCTGGAATGGTTACCCCATTCTTGTTCTGGTTAACTTTTTCTCTGACTTTATGTTCCAGCTTTTAAATGCCACCTCTTCAGGTGACACTTACTACTCTATTTAGATTAAGTTCCCCATATTATTCTTTCTCAGCTCCTTACTTGTTTCCTTCATAGTACATATTTCAACTGGCAGTTTTCTGGCCTATGGTTTTATCTTATGCCCATGCTAGATTGTAAAGTCGATGAGAACAAGGATCAGGTTTGTCTTGTTCCCTATTAATGTATCTCTGACACCTAGCATAATGCCTGGCACATAGTATGTACTTTAAAAATGTCCATTGTGCAGTAATTGAATGAAAGGATCAGCATGAGGAAGACATAGGCATTGTTTTCTTTGGCCAAAATATTTCCCACAGTCTAGATAGAGATTCAGCTGATTTTGTTTTTAAGCCTTGCACATCACCTTTATATTTCCCTTCTTTTTCTTCTTCCCCTGCCAGATAAATCTGGTCCTGATTTTTAACTATCCCACTTTGGAAAGTGCCTCATTATTTTAACTGTTGCCAATGTGATATTTCGGTCTGGATATATGACTCCTAAGTGTGTTGAGTTGCTTGTCCATAGGTGATGAAAGACATTGATCCACAGCGCACAGGAATTCATCATTTACACTTAAAATGCTCGCCACACAGACCTTAGGCAGCTCAGCTTCAGAAGCTACATTAAAGGCGGCATGAAATTGAGTAGTAAAGTGCATTTATAAGAAGAAAGGAGCTAAATATCTTCCAGTGTTTAGGCACACCACAAAGATGACATAATTAAAGGGTTCATTTAGCTTATAACAGAGGTGCTTTTTATGTTCTCCACGGCTCTGGTGTCAAGACTCATTTTTGAAAAAGTGAATGTATGTTTTGATCCTTACACATTTGGAGGAGGAAGCGAGCTAGCTTCCTCTGAGCTCAGCGGCAGCTCCAAGTCCTTGTACCACTGCTCTTCTCAGTGTAGTGTCAGAGCTGGTGTCCCAGCTCTGGACACAGGAGAGAAAATAAGTGTGAGAAGTGTGGTACCCGGAGGAACTGGGAGGGAGAGGCTGGGAAAGAAAAGTGACATGGAAGAACAAGCAGGAGGAGAGACAAGGGAATGAGGAGGTGGTGTGGAGTGGGTGGTGGAGAGAAAAGTTAGATTGTGCTCTTTCTTAAAAATAACCCTTTTACCTCCCCCACTGTGCACTTTTTTCCCCCAAGTTAGCAGCTGCCATCTGAGGGTTGCCCAAAAGTGGGTGGGAAGGTGGTCCTCGCTGAAATAGCTCTGAAACCATAACATGGCTTCCCACTGTGAACGATTTTGGCCTTTGTACCTCTCATTTTGTGAGTGTCCTGGGATATTTATGGGGCCAGCACAAGCCATTTAGTTACTGCAGAGGCTCTGAAGATGTGTAAAATGTTAAAAAAAACATCTACAAGCAGAACATCCTGTTCAGCCTATTGATATGATGTGTAATCTATTTCTTGACAAGCTTGAACATGCATCAGTGCTTGGAGGTGTTCACTGCCTCTCACACATGCCTTTCCCATTGTGGAATCATATCGCTAGGTATATGCACACAGACAGTCTTTCAGTTGTGATACTCTCTTTCAGTTCTTTGGATGAGTACCAGAACTGACAGCTTTATACTAGTGAACATTGTTCTGTGAGCCTGGAATAGTGGATGCCAATTGGTGATCCAGTTATATTCAGGAAACCAAAACAGAGAAATGGGCTGCTGCTTTTGTTTGGTGCTTCTGGGTAAATGGATAGAGCAGCTTTTCATAAGAGCCAGGGTTACTTGGTGTTTTGTCATTTGACTTCCCTTTTCCCATTGCACACCCCTGTGCTCTCCCCTCCCCCACACCTACCTCACACTTCTTGGCACATTTCTACTTTTTCTTGATTTTTTAATATTCTCAGAAGAGACCCTGAATTTTGATACCATATAGTACGGTTTCTTTAATTTTCTGTTTGGAGTTGGAATATGCAGAGAATGAGTCAATTTGCAGGAAGGAAGGGCATCTTTGGAGTGTGTGTGAAATGAGAACTTGCTACTGAATGATCAGGGATTCAAAGGTTAATAAAAAGGCCATCTCAATTCTGTAAAGAGTTGACAGTAAATAAAATGGTAATGCTGTATGTTTTAAAATCTGTTTCATAGGTAATAAAATGTGTTAATAATAAAAAATCAGTTTTATAATCAGTGAAATATATGGTAAATACACATATATTTACATTGTGTTATATTTTCTACACATTTTTAAACTTTTTATTTTGAAATAATTACACATTCATAGGAAGTTGCAAAAATAGTAGAGGGGCCCTGTCTTCTTAACTGAAACAATCATAAACAAAGTAGAAGGAAACAAAAACAAGGAAACAAAACACGAAAATTCACATTGGTGCAATTAATAGACTCACATTAGTACAATTAATAGACTTCATTCAGATTTCACTGGTTGTATATACACTCATTTGTGTGTTTGTATGCTTGTGTGTGAAGTTCTATGCCATTTTATCACGTTTTTATTTGTGTAACATGTGATACATGTGATATACTCCAATCAAGACAGAACTGTTTTATCACTTCAAGGGTCTCCCTCATGCTTCCTTTTTATGGTCACATCCCTAATCCCGCCCCCCTATCTCCACCACCCTTACCCCACCCATCTCTAACCCTTGGTGATTACTAATCTGTTTTTCCATCTAAATATGTTGACGCTTTGAGAGGATATATGAGTGTGAGTAGAATCATACAGTATGTAACTTTCTGAGATTACTTTTTTCTAGCATAAGGCACTTGAAATCCATCCAGATTGTTGCGTGTACCAGTAGTTCATTCCTCTTTATTTTTATTTTTTTAAATATATTTTTTATTTTTTAAAAGATACTTAGATTACATAAATGTTACACAAAAATTATAGGGATTCCCATATACCCCACCTCCCACACCTCCCACAACCTCCCACATAAACATCTTTCATTAGTGTGGCACATCACCTGCAATGCATATACACATCCTGGGGCTTTGCCACTAAGCATGGACCATAGTTCACATTGTAGATCATTCCTCTTTATTGCAGAATAGTATCCCATGGTATGGTTTAACTGCTCATCCACTGAAGGACATTTTGCTTGTTTTCAGTTTTGGGTTATTACACATAAAACTACCGTGAACATTTGTGTACAGATTTTTATGTGGACATAAGTTTTCATGTCTCTCAGTGCCCAAGACTGTGGTTGCTAGGTCATATGGTAAATGTAGGTTTAGTTTTGTAAGAAACTTCCAAACTATTTTGCAGAACAAGGAAACCAATTTATGTTTTCACTGGTCTTTATTTCTTTTTTTTTCACTTAATATTTGATTGCATTTTCTGATGTCTCCAAATATCTGGTGCTAATAATTCATTATATTGTGACATTTGGAAGCCCTAAAATATATTTTACAATTTTGTTGTTGTGAGAGAATTTATACTTCTAATATTTGAAGGAAACCACATCTCTGAATTGTTTTCTCTACAGAAAAAACCTACACGTTTCTTGAACAGAATGAAGTTCTTCATTTCTGTCTTTGAAAATCGGTTCAAATATTTTATTAATTGCTTGATTAATTGATTGAACTCTTATGTAGCACTACCTCATTCAACCCTCAAACCAACCCTAGAACTTGTGAGCTATAATCACCTGCACTATGGAAACTGAGGCATAGAGAGTTTAAGTAACTTGCCCATGATTCTGTAATTAGTTAGTGGCAGACCCAAGATTCAAACTCAAACTGTCTGGCTTTAGACATTGACCACAGCATACCAGAAATTTCTAATTATGAGAGAAACATCAGAAAATCTCAACTGATGGACAGTTTATAAAATAACTCACCAGTGCTCCTCAAAGCTGTCAAGGTCATCAAAAGCCAGAAAATTCTCACAGCTAATAGAATCTCAAGGAGGCATGAGCATTTCATGAAATGTGATATTCTGGAAGAGATCAAGGAATGGAAAAAGGATATAAGTGAAAACTGTGAATACTTGAATAAAGTATGCACTTGTTAATAATGTATAAATATTGGTTCCTTAGTTTTAAGAAATGTCTAGTACCAATGAAAGATGTTAACACTTTGGGAAACTGAGTATGAGGTACATGGATACTACTTCACAACAATTCCGTGAATCTAAAACTGTTCTAAAATAAAAAGTTTATTTCTAAAAAAGCAAACAAAACAAAAATATACAACACACAACATGAGCTATCCTGTCTCTTTGATCTTCTTCTCTATTTTTCATCTTACGTAAGTAGGAGGAAGTACTTTATCTTTAGGTCTGAGAACAAAGCCTCTTTATATTAAGAAATAATTGAAAACTTAAAGTTTGTGGTGTGATTATACTGGAAAGGCCGTTTATCAGAGTGGTTAAGAGTACAGATTTGAGTCACATTACTTGAGCTTGAATCCTAGCATGTACCGGCATGTAATTTGGCAAAATATGAAACCTCTCTGTGTTATAGTTTCCTCATCTGTAAAAAAGGAATAACGGTAGAACTTAGTTCATAATGTTCAGGTAATAAATGACTTAACTCATCTGACCCGTGGTAGTCACTTGCAAAAGGTTAGTGATGATTATTTGAGTTACTCTGATCACCTTCTTTAAACTTATCTTTTCCCATCCATTTGCACTCAGGTAATGCCAAAAGCTTCAGGCCAAAAATTTGTAGGGATTAATTCCTTATCAACTTGAATCACAATTCTTTTAAGAACATTTGGCACTTCCTGCCATAAATTCTCCCTAGCTATTCCTTTGCTTTAGCTGTCAGCTTGACTTCTGGCTACCAGTCATCTTTGGGACAACCTACCTAAATTAAGTCTCTTGACTTGCCAGTGGGTGTCACTCTGGACCCTTGTTGGCAAGCGAAGGGAGGGAGAAAACAAGAACTTAAAGGGGTGTTCTTTTGTGGAACACTGCCACTGGCAAGCGGCTCTGCTTACCAAGTGTGTCCTTGAATTTAGTCAACAGTTGAAAAATCTAGTTATGTGTCCCTCTATCCATTCTAAGTCTTTATAGTGCAAGCAAATGAGCTGTGCCCTTTCTCATGAGAAGGCTCTCTTCCTGGTTCTTTCTTTGTGCTTCTCAATGAAATTAATCTGGTATAAGAAAGTCTCTTTGGCACAACAAGTCAGTTATTTGAAGGCAGTGCTATGCTGAAAGGAA
Source organism: Tolypeutes matacus (assembly GCA_026826555.1). Taxonomy (NCBI): domain Eukaryota; kingdom Metazoa; phylum Chordata; class Mammalia; order Cingulata; family Chlamyphoridae; genus Tolypeutes; species Tolypeutes matacus. The sequence goes on from JAKSZT010038599.1 coordinate 40,585,481, forward strand.
AAATGTTTGACATACTTGTGTTTTGGTGGCACTGGGTTGGCTCAGCAGTTTTGTGTGGGACAAATAATTGCCATTTATTCCTTTGAAATGCTGATGAATAGATGAGGACGGTGTCATGATGCTTCTATCTTCTGTAGCCAATTAAATATGTAAATCTTTGAAGGAGCCTTGAATTTCTGAAATGCAGTTCTCTTAAGTCACCTTGAAGTTCCCACTCCCAATACAGTTCTTACACTAAGTAAGAGTATCACTTCTTGTTGCCACTGACTGTTCTATTACAATAGTTATTCCATTTTATCATGCCATGAGATGTTATGAATAGTGTGTTTACATGTGTCATGGGAGAGCTGATGTTGTTGCTATTTATGACTTATGAGTTCAGTAGACCTCTGAGGGTTCCACTGTGCTCCAGGTGCTGGGTACTTAGTGCTAAAAAGAGATTTTGACTTGGGGTGGAAAATGGGGGAAAACCAGAAGAGTGGTTGGGATTTAAGGTGTGAAATATACTTTAATGAAGAGAATGGAGTATAAATGATTGTCTGCCACAGGCATTACCACCTAAGAAAAGGCAGGACACATCCTGTGGTTTGGGGTTCAAGTTTATAAGGCAGGAAGCTTGAGCGTGTGAGTGTGTTTTTATATGTGTGTGTGTGTATGTGTGAGATTGGATTGCACTGAAAAAATGGAAGGTATTTGCAAGGATCTTTTTGAAATGATATTCTGCGTAGGAAATTTATTATATAAGGGGAATAAATACCTAGATATTAATGTCCTAATCCTGGAATAAAAAATATTATGTATTTAACAATATTATGGAGAATAATAAAGAATGATAGCATGAGAATATTTAAAAAAAAATAAATAAAGGGGGCTAATTCTTAAAGCACTGTCTGGGTTCTTAATATCAGGGATTTAAATCCATGCCTTTATGAGTATGACCTGTTGATGCAGTTGGGGTGAGGGACCATGGATATACTCTATAAATAAATTCTCCGGAATTCTTCCAGGACCACAATCTGGAGGCAGGAATGTTGGGTTCTTTTAATAACTTTCCCATGGATGGGATGTGTTACTTGACTTTTCATCACTCTTTTATACGGTGTTGTGAGTTTGGAGTCCACATTTATCCTGGTCACCTATAAACTCAAAATCTCAATTATTCTTGCCTCTTTCCCTTTCTTTTTCTTCTATAGCTAGCCACTCACTGTGGTTTTTCCTTCAAAATATTTCTCGCATCTGTCTACCCCTTCCTTTGGATTTCTAAGGCAACATCTTCTTATTTTACTTTTTAGCCTTTAGGTTCTTCATTGAAATGGAAGCGAGTAATCTCAAAGTTGGTAGACATCTAAAATATCAGTTTCATCTAGTCTTTCCTTAACAAACAAACAATCAAAAAAAAACCCCAACATCCAACCCCCCTCCAAACTTCTAAAGGCACCTCATTACTTAAAAAGGTGGTTCCTAACTTGAGGTTCCTAGATGTTTGCTAAGAGTTCATTGACAATATAATTGAGGTTCTTCTCTTATTTTCAATATTTTAAGTAGTTTAGTGAAAATTATAGGTTCATTCAGTCTCAGCAAGGCCTCCTTAGGTTCTTTTATACCAACTTGTAATGACTTTCCCAGTTTTTGAACACCTATGACAGATAATATCCATGTTATATGTTCTGAAACTTAGACCTGAAGTGCTTCAAGAAGTGACTTACCTCTTTCATTCCAGTGTGTGTCATCTTTCCAACAGTATTGTTAGAGCCTTAAGGGCAGGTGTTATACCTCATATTCATTTTGAGTCATGTTCTATAATAGTGTGTGCTTTGAATGGATGAGTAAATAAAATATCCAGAAATTATGGATTAGGTTAAAATAGTCTGGACTATCCTAGAAAATAGAAACTGGAGAGGAAAGGTTGTGTAATTATTCAATATTAGCAGCAATCTTTAAATTGCTAAAAATGTACTCCCCCCAACTTAAATCCTTAATGAGATGTGATTAAAATATAAATTACCAAGGAGTTGCTCTATAGGGTGAGTTGAATAATGGTGAAAATGAAAACAGAGAAGGAAAAGTAGTTTGTCTTATGCTATAACTCTACAACTTTGTTTTGCAGTAACTAATATGAATGTAAGTAAAATAGAAATTGTCCATATTGACAAAACAGAAATAAAAGTGTTACCCTGTGTGTACTTTTTCTCATGGGAAAAATATTAAAACGTGTGAAACTATCTAGGCCAACATAGGAATACAAAGTATTATTTAAGGTGACCTTTGTCTAAAGAACCATATAACTTCCTGAGTTGGAATAAGCCTGCCTCTCCTTATGTCTCTTTCTTTAGGGTTTATAGTCCACAGGGGTGAGTGAATTAGTGTATAAAAGAGACTACTTAATGAGTGTGAGGTTTCTTAACTACTGAATGTGTCACCAGGTGGTTTGAGGAGTGTCTAACAGGGAATTTTCAGAATTGGTTATATATGTGCATCTGAGATACTCAGGTTAAGGCCTATGTTGCGGCAGAGATGGCTTTAGATGACCTTTATACATCCTTCTCAGAATTAAGATTTAATCATTTTGGAACAAGAAAATCCCTGGAAATTTTCATTCTTGTGCCCTTTTTCAGTTAAGTAGAATCCTATTTTTTTTTTTTTTTTTAAGCGTGATGTACTCATGTAGAAGCTGCTTAAGGTGGCGCTTTTTTTGTGATCCAACAAGGCATATTAACATTATTCTTTGTCAGTTACCAAAATTTTACCACAAAGGCCACAAGAGAAAGCAATTACATTTAAATGATTCTGCTTCATTTAGGAGGCTTTAGGGAAGGAATAATTTAAGTGCAATGGAAAATGTGACTTCTGAAAGCAAATTTACAGTAAATATGTGGGTCATATAGCTAGGTGTGTTTTTTTAAAACTGAAGTTGTTTTCAGCAGAAAATAGGGTGGTTTCTGTTACTAAAGCTTGAGAATAGCAGTTTCTGTAACTAGAAATTTCCTGCAGATTCACTCAATATCCAGAACACATGCATGTGCAACTATAAAATCCAAATTCAATTTTTTTGCCTGCTACTATGTTGCTTCTTGTCAAAGTGCTGAATGCCCCAAACAATAAAAACAACAAAAACCAAGCAAATGAATGAGCAAAAAACTTGGAAAAGATTTGGATTATTTTTTGTTGATGTACACACACACAGATAGCTAATATTCTCTCTTGTTTCCCCAATTTCTAAATAGTATACTGGATTGAACCCAGACCTCATACATGGGAAGCAGGCACTCAACCATTGAGCTACATTCTCTCCCCAATGAGGGTTGTTTTTTTAGTTTGTTTATTTGCTTTTAGGAAGTACCAGGGATCCAACCTGGGATCTCATACCTGAGAAGCAGGCGCTCAACCACTTGAGCTACATCTGCTCCCCTAAATAGTGTTTTTTAGTAAAAGATATATTCTGGCTAAGAAGGATGGAAGGTAGGTAACTGGTAGTCCAGTGGCTATATCATTTAGATAAAATTCAAACCAAAGGTTTTGAAATGTTTGGAAGTGTGGCTTGAGGAAGCTTTTCTGAGCTATTATTTGCATGCTCAAACCTAACTTGGAAGGTTTATAGATTTTTTTGCTCCATGAAACTGACTTTGGAAATCTGTCTATGCTACATTATCTTTAAGTTCCTTTGATACTATTATTTCATGATTCTTTCTGACTTTGGAAAATTTTTAGGATCTTCCTTGTGTATTTTTGTCTACTGACCCAAGTGACAGAGATGCTTTCTTTGTTTGACAGGTGGCTGGGAGAACTGGGGGGAGGATTGCTGTCTTCAATGATTGAGTGGGAAACATTATTTTAATAGAAGGTTTATATAAGTTTAGATGAAAAAGAAATCAATCAAGGACAACATATGGAAAGCCAACCTGGAGAAAATATTTGTTTTTAAATAACTGAATTTTTAAAATGCCATGATCAGTCATAGGGAATAGAGGGAGAAAGTGCAGGAATGATACTGAGGAAAAGACAAGCGAGGAGTTGTCAAATTTTTAGAAAAGAAGGAGAGAAAGTGGAGAAGCCTTGATTGTCAAGAAAGACAGCAAGACCAAAGAAGAACAGAAAAAAAATCACTGGATGAGTGGCAAAGGCCAATATCTCACCCCTAAAAATAGAGCCACATAACTTAGCTGGACCATGTCTCTACATGCTGTGCTCAGATCAGCCTCAAGTGGCCTCTACCTGCTTTAGCTTTGGCTCCCTAAGGATAGTCTTCTCATCATGATCATCAAATGGTTACAATGATTCTCTAACTAGCCACTCTTCAATCTTTTATTTATAATACCTCTTTGTATTGGTTTTAGAATCATCTCTACAAGATTCTCCTTTTGCAAGGAACCTGAGCATTGCCTTATGTTCATGCTAGTCCTTTTCTCAACACTGGCGTTGGATAACAGCACACCAAGTATAAATAACCCTGGCTTTCTAAAAATTCCTCTTAAATATTCTTTAATCTTTTAGCAGGCCATTTAATATAATTTTGCAATTCCTAATTTATACTTCCTGTAAAGATTACACCTAGGCTTTGTTCAGCCACTAGGCAAAGCAGGACTAAGCTATTCTATTTTTACCAAGAGACTACCTCAAGGTGTCCACACCAAATCCAAAGCTGTCCCCTTGGTAATCTGCCTTATGACAGTGGAAATTCAGAGTGAGGCAATGGGACTTTTTAGGAAGACAGCTGGGTCTAGGGGAATTTTTAAAGCAATGAACCATTCTTTAATTGAAACCACTGGATGTGGTTAGTAGTTTATTTTAAAAACACCATATGTTAGTTCATTCCTATATACTGTGACAATCAGAGTTTAATCAAAAGCTGCTTGTGGCATTTCTGTTTAGTGTTTAATGAAAGAGTGGCTTGCTTTCTTGAAATCCTGAACTCTGTGCCGAATGCCAACACATTCAAAATTATAGTTTGACTTTTAGGCAATAGTGCAATATATTTTTTTTTGAGTATGTGGTAGGTTCTTACTTCTTTTTGTCACTTTCACTAATTTGTCATACTCTGAAATGGAAAAATATTTTCTAAGTCTTTTGTTTAGTAAACAGTGACTTCTTTTCCTTTCTCCATGTTTCCCCTGAGAGGAAATAAGCTAATGCAACTACTTTCTGATTCTCCCTTTTGGCCAGAAAGCCAAGATAAAGCATGATCTCACTGAGGCATGATCTGTTGGTATGAACCATAAGCTTGTAAGCTTGTCATTCTTCTTTATGGCACTGGGGCAGGCTCCCCATTTGCCACTAAAACAGTATGAGAAAAGAGATGCAGCCAGTTCCCTGGACCTTCAGTGCAGTGCAGCACAATGCAAGTTAGTTTATTTCAGTTCAATCCAAGAAATATTTATGGAAAATTTCCTCTTTTCAGACACAGTCCTGGGCACTAGACCTGCAGAAATGAAAATTACATAAAAACTGACAGGTTAGTGGGAAAAATGACACCAAATCAGACAAATTTAAGAGAATGTGATAATTGCTATAGTGGAGTTATGCACCAGGTGTTAAAGAAAGTGCCTAAGTTTGGAAAGGGGACATTGGAGAAGGCCTCACAGAGGAAATAGCATTTGAGACTTGGAGGAGCAGTAGCATGTCCAGAGGTGGGGGAAGGAGGTGGAGGGACTAGTTCAGTTTCACTACCCCTTCGTCCAGGAATGGACCAACACAAATGGTGAAAAAGCTGAGGTGCTTCTAGCAAAACATCTTCTCCCCCACCTTTAGAAGGAAAGAATGTGGTCTTTTTCTTTCTGTACCCAAGCTGATCATGAAAGCCAGTTTCAGTGACCATGAAAGATTCTGTTTGGTATTCTGCCATTATAATATCCATTCTCTTCTTCCTTAAACTCAGAACCCCAGCTTTGTTCAGGACAGCAATGTGCCAGCTTAAAATCCTTGGCATTTCCCAGGTTCTCTGTGACTAGGTTCTCATAGGACTTGTCCCTGACCAATGTGATGTAAGTGTACTGGGAAGGGTTTTGGGGAATTGTGTTGTTTTCTGATAGAGAGAGAGAGGTGGCTGGGCACACATTTTCTGTTGGATATTGTGAATAAAAATTTTAAATCCATTAACTTACTCCATAAATAGTAAAAAATTGTCAGGTATTGTCACTTCCAGGAAGTAAGACCTGGCATCTCTTTAATTTTGTCATTTTTTTCTGGTGAGCCTGAATAACCTCTTACATTCTCTAGGATGGTCTGTTTGTATGTCTATCTGTCCTTTCTCTCTCTCATTAGAAAGAGGGTTATAAAAAGAGTGGAATCTGTTTATAAGAGGACTTGAATTTCATTGATAAAATGCTGCTGCTGCTGCTGACAACAACAGCAATAATAGATCAGTAATATTCATTGAACACAAGAATCTGGTCAGGTACTATAATAGATAGATACCTAAAAAATCTGATCTCAATTTTCCGGATCCAAACCCTCTGAGGTAAATATCTTCCTTTTTGGGCTTAAGGACTCTAAGGTTCACAGAGGTGAGTGACTCGCCCAACACGGTTGGAAAATAGCAATGCTGGAATGCAAACTGGGTCTCTCTGACTCTAAGCAAAAGCTCTTAACCATTGCACAACAGTGATTATTGAGAAAGATTGGATAAGGCTTTTTGATAGCTTCATGATGATTTTGAAAAATTACATTTAATTTTGAGAAAGTAAGTAAAACAAGCTGTAAATAAAATAGCCAAAACTGATCAGACAAAATGGGTAGTGTGGCTAGATTTTACTATACATAGAAAGTTTATCTTTTTTTTGGTAAAATACCAAACTGTATATTTAATGTTAAAATGTCTCTCTCTCTCTCTCTCTCTCAATTTTTATCTCTCTCTCTATCATCTTTTCTTTATATCTTTCTCTCTCACTTATCCTCTTATTTCCTCTCTTTCCCTCCCTCCCACTCTCCCTTCCTTCTATAATTCTTTCTGAGCTTTAATGTTTTGAAATTTGCTCACTTATCTTGGTTGCTTCTCAGAGATCTTTTTAAAAAAATATTTTGGTTTCAAATGACTTTACTATAAAATGTCACTCAGATTCCATTCTCTAGGAAGCCCTTAGCCTTCCAATCTGTTCTTCCTGAACAAATCAAGTAATGAGAAAGTTCATCAGTACTGAGGACACTAGGGAGAATGCCTCAGTAACCCCCTGGATCATGTCCGTATCAGGAAGGGTGAGATATCTCATCCATTCACCCATCTTTTCACATCCAGAATATTTACTGAGGGTCTGTAGAGGTACTGTGCTAGATGTTGGAGAGATGATGTTGAGGAAAATGAAAGATACTTCCCACACTCAAGGAGCTTATATTCTGCTGAGAGAATAATAAAATACCCATACAAATTAATGATACACTGCGTCTGTAGTAAGTGCTATAATGGCGTGGCCCTTGGTCTATAAAATCTGATAATAGGTGGGATTTGACCAAGTTACGGAGGTCAGGTAAAGCTTCTCTGAGATCTGACAGATGAGAAAGAAATAATTTGAAGGCAGAGGAGAAGAGCATGGCAGGTAGAGAGAAGAGCAAAAACAAAGGTTCTGTGGCCCCAGGAGCATGGTGAGTATGAGTTTGTTTAAGACAAGTCATCCACAGTGCCTGAGTGGGGAGAGGCCTCTTCCTTGAGAAAAGTTAGACCTAGGAAATAATTCCATTATCTCTGATTAATATTTGAAAAAATGAACAATGTAACAACTTCAAGTGAACAATATGCATATAGGATGCCAAATGATGTCAAAAGCACATCTATATTGAAGGTACACAGTGAATGAAAGCCCTACTTTTTAACCTGAGTTTAAATGGAACTTATTTGCTTACCAACTTCATATTTTTTCTACAATCTCTTTTATCTGTTGAACCATCCCCCCAACTTCTGCCAAATATTGTTACCTTCTTTTGTGCAAATATTGCTTCCTATTATATCAGTGTGTCAAGTAAAGCAGTTGTCTTTGAACAGCTAGTGAGTCTCAGCAAAAGAAAGCTTTGGCATTGGCATGAGAGGTGCATTCCTACCTTCTCTAGTGGCTCTGTGATTTTTTTCCTACTTTGAGGCAATACTCTACTGACAGGTAAGATAATCCCTTGAGGATATCGATTCTACAATTTATAAGTACAGAACCTTTCTGGGTGAACATTTCAATAGTATTGATTTTAAATCATACGCAGGCCTTTTCTATCTGTGACTCACACACTGTAAGGAAAGGAGGATCGAATGACAAGGTCAAGAGGACACAAAACCTCAGCCCTTCTGCTTACTGGATGACTTTCTTCCAGAATGACTTTACATATATTACCAGTGTGTGAAATGGTATCTTACCATGATGATTTATACCTTGGTTTTGGTTTGTTCACTTTTTCTATTGTAGCCAGGGCAAGAAGAGAAATTTCTGATGCAAAGGGAGATTTTGCTTAGCCTGAGGAATTTTGAAACCTTTATGTACCAAGTACACTAGTGTATTTTTGTTAACTGTACTTATGAAGTCTGTGATCAGGAAATTTGTGTTGTTCCTAAAAAGATATCGGGAAAGTCCCCAGGAGGACCCCATTGACCGTAACAAAATATATTTTTATACCACTTTTCATGTTTTCATTCTTTGTTCTTTTCCCTTTTGTTTCAAGTAGCATTTTCCATTAAAGTTAGTTCGGATGGCAATGCAAGTTTTTCCTTGGCCCTTTGTATACAATTCAAAGTGCATTCATGGCATTGATTGAGCTGAGCTAACTTTATGTTCAAGAACAGTTTATTTTTTCATAGTACCATATAACATAAACAGCTTTCCTATACAGTATCTTAATTGTTCGATAACTCTTGATGTACCCGGAGCAAATATTATTTCTGTTCCCACAGGTCAAGGAACTTGCTTGAGGTCACCGATCCTGTATTGGGGGAGTCAGGATTAGGACAAGGTCTTTGGACTCGGGTCTGGCACTCCTTATATTGTATCATGAAGCTATAATACTGGAGCGGTCAGGCTAAAAACAAGGAGCATTTGATAAAGAGTGCAGTCAAATCCTGGAGGATTCCATTATTCATTTCTCCAAAGCTTGGTGTGTTCAAAATTAGCAAATTACATCTCTGAATAGTTGCTTTCCACTTGATTGGTCTAAAGTCAACTGAATCCTGGAGAAAACTCCTTTGAAAGTGTGTTGCCTTGGAAATGGATGAGCATAGCAGTATAATAGCTTTTACTGCATTTGAAATTCCAGCAGTTTAGGTGACAGTTGTGTCTTTCTGATGGGCGTGGGCAGATTCTGAACGGGCTTTTCCCGTTGCTCATCAGCTTGGCTGTGGCTGCTCTTATTACAGCAGTCGCTCATTTTCACAGATGTCTTTTAAAAAGATTTTTTTTGTTTCTTTTTCTGAGTTCAGAATATGTCATACAAGAAGTAACTTCTTTTTGTCCTTGCCTAGCAAGTAGTTGGTATTAGAAATGCATGCTGACTTATAATATTTGTGTAGTACTTCACACTTCTTTCATGATTCTACTTGATGCTCATAACTACTGTGGGAAATATAGTGTCAGTATTATCATTCTTTTATTTTACAGATGAAGAAAGCAAGGTTTACAAAAGCAGTGTTAAAACAGTGGGTAAGACCATGGGCTTGGAATCGTGGTTTGAGTCCAGTTCCCAGTATGCCACTTACTAGCTTTTTGATTGTGGGCAAGTTGCTTTACTGTTCTAAGTCCCAGTTCTTGTTATTTGTAAAATAAGATGGGAAAGATTTCTGTGAGGGTTAAAGGTTTAATGCCTTCAAAGTTCACTGGCAAATAATAAGGCTCTGTGTATGTTAATGATGATCATTAAGTGATTTGACCTCATTCACACATTAGTAAGGAGTGGATCTGGCACTTGAACCTATGATTTTCAACTCGAGCTTTTCGCTCATCATCATGGACAGATAGCTGTTGTACTAAGTGTTAGTGAGGGGGATGGGTTTCTGGAATAAAAGACTTAGAGATGCTGTGAGAGCATCTGAATAAGTCAGCAAATTATTCTAAAAATGGAGAAACACCCACCTTGCCTATTATTAAGACCTGCTTGGTTCTAGACCAAATTTAGCTTTTTAACCCCCCCCCCTCTCTGAATTACATTAATACTATATGAGTACTTTTGGATGTACCAGTTGATATGATGTGTTTGCAGTCATTGGAAGGGCATTCAGGAGAGATTTTGGCTTTCTACATTACAAGTCCCCTTTGCTACGCACAACCTATTTTTATCATGGATCTGGTGAAAGCGAAGGGTATAGCTTACAGGCTCATTGGGGAACCAATCATAGTCTCATATCACTGTTCTCTAAGCAAATCAGTTTAGATTAGAGCTAAGCAAAGATTTACTGGAGATATTATGGAATTGGGATTGTCCCTTGAGCTGTTTACCTTCATTTCCGTCATGGTTTTTCTTCTTTTTCAGGGAGTACAGCTAGCACTTTCTAGTAAGCTGCGTAGGGCCCCATTACCACCTTTTCTGTGTTTGCCTGCAGGTGTCCACAGTGCTGCACCATCATCTCTCTGTACATGTGCTCCTTCATTTGTTAGAACAGTCAATGCTTTTCTGATTATAAAAATAATAGCACCTCACCTTTATATAGTATGTGACAGATTACAAAGTACACTTGTTCACACAAATGATTCTGAGAGTTCTGTAGAAATTATTATTCCTAATTTATACGAGAAAAATAAGATCTGAAAGGTTAAATGAATTGCCCAAGAAGAGGGGGCAAGTATGAGAAATAGGTAGGCTTGAATATCCCAATAAAATCCTGGTGCTTTTTTCATAATACTTAATTCAGTGTCTTCCCCTAGAGCTGAATTAATAGCTTTCCACATTCTATAAAAGATTTGAGGTGTCTTGTAATAATTAAAAAATGGTAAAAGTAGAAGTCAATCCTAGGAAGATGATGCAATATGCAACACCCCTAGGGTCAATATTTTTCCTAGAGTTGAATTTAATTGTTTTGGAGCTTCCTGGCAGCCAATATAAAAAGGGAGACTCAATCAGTTACATTATTTTTATCAGAACAAGAAAAGCATGCTAAGGGAAAGTAAAGATTTTACTAGTATTGTAATATAAAAGAAATGTTTTACCTTGAAGCTTTAGATAAGGGGCAATAAGAATAAGTAGGGATAGTAGTCTCATCAAAATTTTATAGCTATACAATAATATAAAAATTCACTGCAAGCGCCTGGCATTTGTTGAGTGTCTACTATATGTCAGGAGCTATACTAGGGACTCTTCATGACTTATTTTATTTAACCCTCATAAACATCCTTATTCAAATCTTAAAACTAACATTTAGAGGTATCATTATACTCTTTTAATCATAAGGAGACTCAGCCTTGAACAGTTTAACTTCCACAAGGTCACATAGGTAGGAATGGGTAAACCTGCAGTTGAGACCAAGACCTTGTCTGATTCTAGGCCCCATGTTCTTTCCACTCTATCTTGGGCATTATAAAGTTAACTAAATGCAAGTATGTTGTCTTCCAATGGTTCTACTTTATCCAGGGATATGTTTTAGAGGATCATCTTCTATAAACATTAGTTCTCTCATTCATGGTTTTGGTAGGAGTTGCTCATGTTCTGTGTCATGCTTGAGAGCATTTCCCAGCAATAATGACTGTTATATGTTGTTGAATATTAAGTACTTTATATGAATTATCTTCTTTAGTCCTCCTAAGTCCTAAAAGGACTATTGTTATTCCTGTTTCTGCAAATAAGGAAAGTGAAGGCACTGTTATTATTCCCATTTTTGCAGATGAAGAAAGTGAAGCTCACTGAGGTTAAATGACTCCCAAAGGGTCATATAACTGCGAAATGGTAGGATTCAAATACAGGTCTCCCTGGCTCTGTTAGGCTTGTGCTTCACCACTGCGCTAATGGGCTTCTTGTTAAGCACATGGTTAAAGGTGATAATCTCTTGAAAAAAAAACTGAGGACCTAATATGGATTCTTGTCTGAAAAGAAGGCCGTATCACCTCAGCACTGAGACAGATTACTGGGATACTTGTAAGGCAAGTCAGTATTTTCCTTAAAGGACAGTTGGGTCATCTTCAGCGTGTGTTCAAGCTTTAGTCTGCAGAGTTTCACATCATAAAGCATGACTCGGACTGCAAAATTTTCAAGGAAAGTGTTACTGATAATTTTTCACAACTACAGAAAAATATTAATGTTTCAGTTGCTGTTATGGCATAGAACAATAGGATCTCTGAGGAACTGACCAGGGGGAATTAACTATTAGATATAGGTGATGTCAAGAACTGATATGAACAAGTAGAATTTTGAAGGATACAGCCAAAAGTAATAATTTTAGTTTACAATAGTTAATACAGACCTGTTCTTCTCGACAGTCCTTAAATACCATGATCAGTTATGAAAGTAAGGTCACTCCCATTTTTGATTATTTTCATAATAACAGCCATTTCTATCCTCCCCACAATAAAAAGAGTAACATTTACTGAGTACTGTTCTGAGTACTTGATAAGTATTATCTCATTTAATCTTCTTAACAACCCTATCCTGTAGGTATAGTTATTAATTATTTTATAGATTAGGAAATGGAGAGAGGTGAATAAATCAATCAAGACACAGCTGGTAAGTGGCTTGCTCACTGTGCTTTTCTGCCTCTACATATATGGCTGATCAGAAAAGGTGACCTCTCTTCTCTGTGTAGGGTACTATGCAACCTGCAAGTGATTTTAAATCCTTAAAGGTAGGAATGAAAAATAATGGCGGCATGGAAGCAAAAAAGAGTAAAAGATTACTAGCTTATTTATGAGATCAGTCTTGACTTCCCAGATTCTTACGGTATCAAAATGACTGGGTGTCTCTGTTGAGCTCACATAGTTTAGTTCCTCATTGGGTTCAGCCCACAGAGTCAAAAGCTGGTTACATGTCGAATAAAAGCTCAGTCTTTTTACATTGTTCGTTACAGTTTTCCTCATAAGGTAATACACATTGTTTCAGTGATTAATAAGAATGTACCTTTTCCTAAAGTCTACTTGCTCCTTAAACTGAATATTGGATTGAGAAATCCAGACATGTATTTTGATAAAGAAAAATTCTCATGACATTTGGAAAGAATAGTCAAATAATTTAGAGGTCTGTAGCTCTGAAACATGTATTAGTTAAGCCTTGGGTGCAGAATTAGACTGACCTGGATTAGATGTGTGATCTTAAGACTGTTTACTAACTTCTCTAAGTCTCAGTTTCCTGAAAAATGGGAGTAATAATATCTAACTCATGGGATTGTTGTCACGATTAAATGCGATAACCCATATAAAGTGCTTAGCCTAATGACTGACATAGGAAAAGCTTTCAATAAATATGTGCTGGGAATAAACTATGGACTAAAGTAGACTTGCTAGTATTCTACTGTAGACTTATTGTGATTCTAGTAATGGAAGAAATTATATCATTGATGTGGAGGCAGTGGCCACTGGAGGTTCTGAGGGTAGAGAGAGGGAAAAACAGGTGTAATATGGGGGCATTTTCGGGACTTGGGAATCGTCCTGAATGACATTACAATGACAGATACAGGCCATTATATATCTTGCCATAACCTACAGAATTGAGTGGGAGAGAGTGTAAACTACAATGTAAACTATAATCCATGCTTAGTGGAAATGCTCCAAAATGTGTCTATCAATTGCAATGAATGTACCACACTAATGAAAGATGTTGCTAATGAGGGAAGATGTGGGAGGTGAGGGGAGCAGGGTATATGGGAATCCCCTATATATTCTCTATAACATTTATGTAATCAAAGTATCTTTTAAAAAATGAAAAAATGAAAAAAAGCAAATAAATATGTGCTATATAAGACTGCCCATTAAAAATGGTATAAACTATCTTCTGAGTCCATTCCAGATCAAATCACACATAAAGAATTAAAACAGTTTGACGAGCACTAGGGCTCACCAAATAGAATATTCCTGTGCAATTTAGGTGTTAGAAGTTTTCAAATGCAGTTAGTGGCTTTGGAGAAGTTTGAGGCTCTGATTAGCAAACACTATAGAATTTTTTTCCTACCTGAAAGAGAAGGCGGGGGTTCCCGTGGAGAGTACAGGGTTGGCATTCAGGAAGTGGAGTTCTAGTTCATCCATGCCAATGAGAGATCTTTGACACTGGGCACTTTGTTTACTGTCTTGGGCTTCAATTTACTGAACGGTTGAGAGAGGCATTGGTGTAGGCAATTTTAAAATTTTCTTTCAGCTCTCATATTCTCTTACTTTAGGTCACAAGATATTAGATAAATTAGTCAGTAGGGAAAAAAAGCTGCCAGAAATGAGCTGTTTCCAGATGGTCACAAATAAAACAGAGAGGAAATAAATACAAAATAAAACAAAACCCCCAAAGTAGGTTGCTAGAGATCCTAAAAATGTCCATTTAGGGCCAAATGACTCTTTATTATCCTTCATTGATTTCTTTGGAGAAATGTCCTCAACTCATTCACAAGCCATGGACCTTTTGCTTCCTTCCTTGACTGGAAAAAAAAATTCTTTTAGATTCTTTCTTTGAAACAGCAGGATTGACCCCGAAGGAAGCAAGCACAGGAAATGTCTTTAATTGTTGCCAATGGCAGTACAACCTTTTTTCTGAGTTGCCCTAGCTGTCACAAAAGTGACTATATGAATGAATCAAATGAACAGGGAAGATAAGTCCAAAGAACAGTACCCCAAAGAATAATTTTGTCTTGAGCAAAGGGTTATTTAAACTGGAGATATACTTGGTGCACTGCCTTGGAAAGGTTTGTCACTTTTTCTCTACAATATTTCCTGAAAAGTGTCCCTTTTATTTGGGATTTGTTCAAACTGGCTATCGTTATTTACTTTAAAATAATGGTGACAGCGAGTGATGGCCAAATAAATGTAGAGCACATTCTAGAGCTCCTTTTCTGCCTTTCAAGGTTTCAAGGTAACAAGATTTTTTCTGAAAAATATTAGCTCTCCTTTTTCTGATGGTGCTTTGGGAGCAGTGGTATTTTATAACAGGCAAACATATCACAAATTATGTTTCCAAACCCCACATTTAACTCAGGAACAGTGACTTGACCAAGGTGGCACAAACAGTTAACTTAGGCCTCTAGCATTCAAGCAAGTATTTTCTCTACCACACCATATTTCCTTCCTATATTGGGCTGTGGCTTCCTAATTCTTACATAATATCTTGAATTTACCACAGCAGTGACCATGTTCTACCTACGTTAGTACTTTTGAACAGTGGAAAGATTTTTTCATTTTCCCGAAACCATGCTTCTAAATGAGGTTGAAAGTAATGAGTTACCGCTGTCAAATCCATGAGGATGTGGCTGCCAAATGCCCCTGAGACTAAGAGACACTAGAATAGCAAAGTGGAAAGCATATGCTATGGAATTAAAGTTTCCATGACAATTAGTGAACAAGTGAACTCTAAGTGCAGGTAGAGGACCTGTCTAAGGGGAGAGAAAGTGGCAATTGGCGGTCTCAGAAGCAGCAATGTTCAGGGTAGAGTTAGTCTGGAGTAATCCTGCAGTGGTGCAAATTGGCATAATATAGGTTTTTGTTTTTCTTAAAAACTTTAGTTTGAAATAATTATAGATTTACAGGAATTTGCAAAAGATAGTTCAGAGAGGTCCCATATTCCCTTCTCTCCATTTCCCTCAGGGTTTACAACTTATTTAATTATAGTATAATATCAAAATGAGGAAATTGACATTGGTACAATATATGTATACAGTAGATGTCATTTTATCACATGCATAGATTCATGTTACCAGCACCACAATGAAGATAAAGAATAGTTGTATCATCACAAAGATCTCCTTCATGCTGCCCCTTAATGGTTCCACCTTTTGACTCACCCCTTCTTCCTTGCCCTTTGCCTCTTGCTCCTCACCTCTTCCCTCATCCCTAACCTTTGGCAACTGCTAAGCTGTTTTATATCTCTATAATTTTATGTTGAGAAAGTTACATAAATAAATCATGTGACCTTGAAAGTATGTGACCTTTAAGATTGGCTTTTTTTTTTTTCCACTCAGCACAATGCCCTTGAGATCTATCCAAGTTAATGCTTATATCAATAGTCTATTCCTTTTTATTGCTGAGTGGTATTCCATGGTATGAATGCACCACTGTTTAACCATTCACCTTTTGAAGGACATTTTGGCCATTTCCAGTTTTGGCTCCTATAAAATAAGCTGCTATGAACAATTGTATACAGTTTTTGTGTGGACATAAGTTTTTTTTTCTCTAGGATAAATGCCTGGAAGTGCAATTATTGGGTCATAAGGTAAATGTATGTTTAGTTTTTTTAGAAACTGCCAAACTTTTCCCGGGTGGCTGTGCCATTTTACATTCCTCCTGGCAATGTATGAATCATCCCATTTCTCTGCATTTTCACCAGCATTAGGTATTCTCACTATTTTGTATTTAAGCTGATTTAATAACTATGTAGTGATATTTTTTTGTGGTCCTAATTTGCATTTCCCTAATGGCTAAATGTTGAATACTTTTTTTTTTTTTTTTCAAGTTTCATATACATATATTTTCTAATTTGACCTCACAACCAACCCAAGAATGAGATAACTAATGGACATTACAGACAAGGAAATGTAGGGACATCAAACGACTTTCCATAGGTCACACAGCTACAAGAAAACAAAACCTTAACTAAAACAAGGTCAACTGACTCCGCTCCCCAACCACTTTCTAGAGATTTAAAATTAAAAATAAAATTTAAAATAAAAATAAATTAAATTTTAATGGAGCTTTGTTTTTTAATTAATAAAATACTATTTTTCTGATAATTGAAAAATAGACTCTTAAAATTAGAAAAACATTATACTCCAGTCTCACACCACCCAAAAATCTTTTCTTTTCTTTTCTTTTTTTTTATATTTATTTATTTTTATTATGGGTAAAAATCAAAATTCTCACAATACATACAAACATTTGCAAAATGATATATAAATATATATGCATATATGTGTATTTGCTTACAAAAATGTTGTTTATATATATATACACATATATTTTAAGAGGTGCTTAGATTACCCAAAATATTACACGGAACCCACTGGGATTCACATGTTGCCCACCTCCCACACCTCCCATCACATCCCACACAAACATCTCCCACAGTGTGGCCCACCAACCTCAATGAACTTACACATCCTGGAGCCTTGCCACCAACCATAGACCACAGTTCACACTGTAAACCACACTCTCTCCCACTCAGTTCTGAGTGGTGTGTGCTGATTTAAAATGGCCTACATCCGTTGCCACAACAGTACTCAGGACAACCTCCAACTCCCAAAGAAGCCACTGTATTTCAACTGCTCGTCCCCTCCCTACCCCAAAAGTGTCAAGTGGCCACTGGCTCCACCTCATTGTTATAATTTCTTGCATTGCTAGAATCACCATATGTGAACAAGAGAATACCATCAAGTCCA
>JAKSZT010038599.1:40603772-40650616 GCA_026826555.1 Tolypeutes matacus
CAAAATAGAACCCACTGATAAGGCATCAGTCTCTGGGGCTATCCCCCCTTATATAAGACCAGGGTGTCTCCGGAGCTCTCAGGAACCCCACTGAGTGGGGTGATAGGCACTTAGATGTTCTATGAGCTCCTACTGAGGTGTGCATAAGAGTTACCTCTGGGATGACCTCCTGACTCTCTTTGAAGTCTCTTAGCCACTTGAACTCATTTGTCTTTACCATTTCCCCCTTTTATTCAAGGTCTTTTTCCAGTTGTGTTGCCAGTTGGCACTTGGGAAAAGTTTTCAATTAGCAATAATCGTGCCTTGGATAAACCTCATTGGCTATGAATACTTTTTCATGTGTTTATTCGCCATCCATATATCCTCTTCCGTGAGATATCTCTTCATGTCTTTTTTCCATTTTCTTATTAAATTTATTGTATTTTACTGCTGAGTTTTGAGAGTTCTGCATATAGTCTAGGTAGGAATCCTTTGAAAGATTTGTGATTTGAAAATATTTTATCCCAATCTGTAACTTGTCTTTTTTATTCCTTTAAACTGGGTCTTTTGCAGAGAAAAATTTTAAAATTTTGATGAAACCCAGTTATCCTTTTTTTCTTCTATGGGTCTTGCTTTTGGTGTCATGTGTAAGAACTCACTAAGACTAAAGTCTTAGGTCCTGAAGACTTTATACTATGTTATCTTCTAAATGTTTTATAGTTTTATGCTTACATCTAAATTTATTGTCCATTTTGAGTTAATTTTCATTTGTGGTATGGGTTTTAGGTCAAGGCTAATTTTAAAATTTATTTCCCTTCTAAATAGAAAGATTGTCTATATGAAAATGCACATGCAAGTCTATATTAAGTTATGTTGCCTACTTTTTATATTAGACAATGCTTCCTATAAGGAAAGGTTCACTGTAAATAAAAAGGGTAAAATTAACCTAAGTTTGATATGTTTTTTGAGCAGTTGAATATTTATATAAATGAGAGTTTGAGAATTTCAGGCAGAACACTAATCTAAGGGGTACATCTCTCATCCTGAATTTTATTTCCTGACTGCCATTTGACTGTGCTGTACTTAGTTTGGAGTTATACAGTAGATTCTACCTACAAAGCAGATGCTAGAGCTTGTGTTTGTTTGGCACAGGAGATTCTGAAGTGGACCTGGAGTTGTAGTTCAAGGTTCTACTTATGGGCTGCAATATGAGATTCCGGTCCAACTTTTTATTTAGTACAACGCTGAAGAATAAGATTAGATAAGAGGAGTGCCCTAGAATTTGATTTTGAGGGGCAGCAAGATATGGAAGGAAGAGTATTAGGGTGGGCATCAGGAGGCCTGGAATCTGGTCTCAGACCTGCAGTAAGTAGTTTTTTTGACTTTTTGTAACTTGGATAAACAATCTGAGCCCCAGCTTTCTCTTGTAAAAGAAGGGGATTGGACACTATCTGATCTCTAAAGGCCTTTCCATATTGATATTTCATTGTTCTCTCAAACTTTTCTTATGAAATGGACTGTGGTATGATCATCATCTTCTCTTGCTGATTGGAATAGAGAACCTTGACCTCTTTATTATAAGAAATGATGATTGCTTAATAATGTGTTTGTTAAATATAATGTGTTATGGATATAAAATATGTTGTATTAAATGTTTACATGTACATAATGCTGCAGTGGATTCAATCTCTTTCAAAAATATTTGAGGGATTATAATGGCACATTAAATATTGAATGTCCTCTCTTGGAATTGACAATCTATTTGCAATATATCAGTATTGTCAATGAAATGTGGACTGCTGATTTGCCTTGAAAAATATCTCTTACATTTCTTATTTACATGACTTCAGTTGTTGCTCACTGTTACAAGTTTTTAAAAGTAGCAATTGTTTCTTTTAAATGAAACCTGTTAAAAAGCCTTGAAAATCTTGGTTTGGGATTAGAACAGAAAAGAAGTGGACAACTGATCTGAGTTTTTAGGAAAGAAAGAGTAGTCATGGCTTTGATAAAGTTGTAAATGGCTCTATGGAAAACCAGAATATAACCTTTATGGTCAGTGCAGTATATTGTATGGCAAGTGGACAGGCAGGTGAATGAGGAGAAAAGAGCAGAACTAATGCTGATTTTAACTGGACCAGAACAAGACTA
Source organism: Tolypeutes matacus (assembly GCA_026826555.1). Classification (NCBI taxonomy): domain Eukaryota; kingdom Metazoa; phylum Chordata; class Mammalia; order Cingulata; family Chlamyphoridae; genus Tolypeutes; species Tolypeutes matacus. The sequence goes on from JAKSZT010038599.1 coordinate 40,605,900, forward strand.
ATCTATACTAATGACTCCCATGATTGATGACTGGATTTGATTTCTCAAATATGCAAACAAATAGGGGCCATTACAGTAAAATTAGAGGTCTGAAAATGCCAAATATATTTGGTTTATAAATTTGACAAGCAAAGTTCTGTTCAAAAATACTTACCAAGTCTTCTGTCAAGTATTTCTGAAAAGGTTTCTAATACTTTTACCATAAACTACAGCTGTTTATCTGCCTCAGTGCAATGACAGACAGTGACCACAGCTCTTCTGGCTTGTTTTATATTTCTTTAACATCATTACGATCTCTTTCCCTCTATTTCTCTCCTTGCCTGATCCTCAACTCTCTTTAATTTGCTTAGGAAGCACTTTAATGAAGACCCCATTTCTATCTTGGTGTGCTTTTTTATGGTGACATCTCTTGGCACAGGAGAATGGTCTAGGTGCAAAGTGTCTGCAATAGTGTGCAGCCTTGACATTTGACTCTCACAGTGGGAGCTTCTTGCTATCAGAGTCACACAGGGCTGGATTAGTTCTGCTTCAGTTGCTTTGAATATCCCGAGCTTTGTGGGTGGGCAGCAAGCAGAATCTTGGCAGGATAGGTGTGAAGGCCACTTTTCTGTCCTATGTGGAAGTCCATAGCATTGTTACTCTGGTTTCCAGAAATGTTAGGCTGTATAGGAAGTGGCCTTTGAGTCAACATTATTGCTATATGACCTGCATTTTCTTTCCTTAAGACTCACTTTTAGAATTGACCAAATTGTACCCATTGTGAATTCATTGCTATTTACAGAATGGGAGTGTATGAAACTTACATTACTTTCTTCTACAAAATTTTTGCTGGTTTTGCATGCAATCCAGATCCTAAGGAGCTTCCCTGCAGAGTTCAGTGTAAGCAGATCCCAGGCAGGTCAAAGGTGTCAGCCTTCCAGGGACAAGTGCTTGGTGAGCTTTTTATAGTCCTCTTGCTGCAGATTTCTCCTTTTTTTCCTTCCTCATGCTAAACGAGGAGAGTGAATGATCATAATAGAATTTTCTCAGCAGTTGGCCTTAAGGAGTAGTTTTTTTTTTTTTTTTTTCCTCCTTTCTTCGTCTTGACTTCTAAATTCTGTAAACTTTTGTTGGAAACTTAACCCATGGTGATAAGGGTAATAGGAGTATTGCTAGCATGGTATGATGTCATAGGTAAAAATAAGCTTCTATCAGCTATAATTCCCAGAATGGAAATAAACGGCCTCTACTTGTAATTTAGACTGTGATCATTTTAGATGTTATTCTCTTTGCCAGATTCATCACTACTCCTTTAATGGTAGGAAAACTTGGTTTCTACCAAAAGTATTTTTCATAGAATTTGAGCACAAAGGGATTTAAGAGTCTGCTGTTCTCTCCCACCAAAGCAGAAATCCTTGCTATGATTTTTCTGACTGATCATAATTCACATGTCCAGGGACAGATAACTCATTGCTATCACTGTGGTTCATTCTATTTGTGTACTATTATAATTGCTAAAAGGCTCTTTATTATATTCAATCAAAGTCAGCCTTCCTGTGATTTTGACCCTTTGGTCTTAGTTGTGCCCCTGATAATACAATTATTTCTTCTTCCACATAACAGTCCTTGAAAATAAGATGGAATTGTAACATCTTTCGGCTTTGGATGACTTGATGTTTTTATAAAGTATATTCTGTATATCCCATCTTCCTCCAAGTCGCCGCTAGCAATGTCACATAGAACAGTGCATTATTTTTCCAAACAAGGGCCATCAACCAACTCTATATTTATGTCTGTCTGAACCTTTGCATTTAAACTAGAATGATGACCCATCTCTGCTTCCTGGTCTTGGAAATCCTATTGGCTCTTACCCTTTTCTCCCCCTGCTGCTTTTGCTCTCCATTCTTTTCTTGTATACATCTGTATTCTTACACGTTGGGATTTGCTTCTTGTTTCCAGTTCTTCATTGTCACTGAGTCACCTCTGGTTTTCTAGTTTTACTTGCTCTAATTTGTGTAACTACCTGCCCACCTATCTCTCTTACTGGTGCCCTCATTGGGGAATCCAGTTGGGCCATTATTCAGTCATGGAATACTTTTCCTTAGGGTGACCTTCCCAAGTTGTATCTTGTAGCAGGATTATAGATGCCTGGGGCAGGGCTTCAATGGATTCAGGTTGTCATGCACATTCCTTTGTATACCTCAGTATGACATACAAATATCCTTCTCTGCGTGTTCCTTGATGGACAAAAGCCTTAAGCATTGCCTTAAGGAACATACATAGAGTCCCACTGCCTAAGTTGCTTTTCTCCATCTTATCCACAAGTTACGGTGAGATATTTTGTTTTAACTCAAGATAGATGATGCAATTATTCAATCAAAAAAAAAAAAAAAAAAAAAAAGAAATGAGTTTTACTTGACACGGCATATTCTTTGCCATGTGGCTCCTGTGACCTTTTGGATTGAAAAAAGTGGTGTGCATGTGGCTGGTTGCTGTCAGCTGTGTTCTGTGTGGGGCTCTCCCACACAAGCTCACCTGTGGAGTGTGAAGGCAGATTGCCTGTACTGATTACAGTCCTCTCATTAGATGTCTCTAGCCTTAAACATATGGGTGGTAGTATTTCAGACAAGTTCAGTGAAGGCTGGGAATTGATGAATCATTGGAATTTAGAAGTATCCTGATTTTCAACTGGCAGGTACCGGTGAGTAGGCAAGTGTTAAGGGAAACTGTCAATAGAGCACCAAGAAACCTGACTGTGCAATAAGGAATAATTGTAAAATAATTCTTCTATTATCTTCTGAGATATCACTGAAAAGATGTATTTAAAGGAAGAGTCTTCTTTGAACTTTGTTCTGTCCATTTTAAAATTTGTGCTTATCAGATTAAAGTTTAGTGGTAGGATCTCTTTCCTCCTTTGTATTCAGTTGATTTTTCATAGTGATGAGTGCTAACCATGTTTGTGACTTTTCATAGCTGTCACTAACAAAACTCTGAAGCAGCAATTCTCAAACTTGAATAGGCATCAGAATCACTTGGAGGTCTTGTTAAAGATTCAGATTTCTGGACTTTACTCTCGGAGCTTTTGATTAAATAAGTTGGAGTGGAGCTCGGTAGTGTTTAATAAAAGCATTCTGTGTGGATTCTGTTGCAGATGGTCAGAAGACCAACTCTGAGGCACACTGAATGTATAGGACAATGCTTACCTACTTACCAGCTGGCAAATGCTTTGCCTTGTATTGTCAAAAGATTGCTTACTTTGGAGACTTCTATTTCTCTCCTAGAAGGAGCATTTTCTTGTGCTGTATTGAAACACAGAAACACTCAACCAAATGGGAATCATGACGAGCAATTTCTTTAATTTTGTGCAAGGTCAGGTCAAGCATTCTATGTTGTCTTTGGTTATGAAATTCAGAAAACACCCTACTTATTCAGCTGGACAGAATAATATTACTTTACATTTGTGTATAGCTGTACAATTAAATAGTATTTTCATTGACATTGTCTCAGTTGATCTTTATAACAATCTTGTGTGGTTAGTGTTATTATATCCATTTTACAAATGAGAATGTTTAAGGTTGAAAGAAAATGGTAGAATGGTACCCTGTGATGTATTAATAATACCTCAAAATTAGGCAGCATTTATTATGTGTCAGGGACTATGCTGTACATTCTATTCATTCTTCCTTTGAATCTTCACAAGGACACTATGAGGTAAATTTTATTTTATTTTTTTTAGCATTATCACCAGCTTTTTAAAATAATATGCTCTTGATGAGGTTAAATAATAGTAACTTTTCTAGGTCATATGGCTAGTAAATGACAGAGCCAAATTTGAGCTAGATCATGCAATTACCCTGAGTTGTGAAGGCAGGTTACATGGATTGATTACAATCCTCTAATTAGATGTCTCTGTACCCAGAAGTATGGGTGGTAGTATTTCCAGGCAAGTTATCAGTATATATTACAGCAGGTTGCCAGTATGCATTGCATAAAACCCTACCATAACTCACTCTAGAAAGAACAGAATGTAAGTTGGATCTAATGGGAAGGAAACCTTTAAAGTATAAAAATTAAAAACAAGTGAAAGGAAATACAACTGTACATTTTTAGACTTGATAAAAATAGCATTTCATACTATGCAGTCATTGGGAACCACAAAAGGAGGAAGATGTGTAAGTTGTGGCCCATATATGTTCTGATAATGTTAGCCATTCTTTTGGGAGAAGGAATAGAGTTTGTCCTGTTGCTGTTTGTTATTGAATAGAAATATGTTGTCCTATGTTCCATCTTTCATTTATGGGATAATATTCCCATTACTAATACCAATTGGCATTTGACCTTTCATACTTATGCCCTTGGCAGTGATTGTCTTTACATTTTCAGTGTATAATATGGCCGTTGTGTTTTAAATCAGAAGTTTGCTTTCATCAGATGTAACTTTTGTTTTTATGCTAGTGCTTTCCTCCCATTATAGAAAAGTCTCCTTGATGGTGTATTTATCTTGTGATTCTTTGTAAAAAATCAAGATTAAAATTTTTAGTTCTGATAGTTTTGTTTATAATCCAAAGATCACTTTCAACATAGAAGACACAGCAAAATGAATAAATTTTCTTTACCCTAAGGGCTACTCTGAAATATGGTTCAAAACAAAGTATTTTCTGTTCACTAAATTTCACTACAATTCAGTGTGAACTAATGAGCTTTTTATCATGATCTTACCTGACCTATTACTGATGGTTATGGAAATTCCCAGGAATTAATATGTTGCCTTGTCTTGACATCTTTCTGTTATCTCTCCACCAAAGTGCATTTAACAACTGTCCATATCCATCTGACTTTAATATTTAATAACATATTAATATCTCTTGATTCTGGCAGTTTAGGGGAAATGTGCCAGAAGGGAGCAGCATACAGAAGAACCTTGTACTTGAGTTGATTTTGTTTTGTATGTTGTCCTACTTAAAAGCCATGAGTGTAAGAGCCAGGATATGTCAGTTCAGGCCAATATTCTCTAAATGTTTTCCTTTAAGGAAGAGCCCCTAAAAATGTCAGAGGCCATGCTTTTTGATGTAGACAGTGAGTCCATGCAGCACTTGTTGCCATCTGGCCTGACAGCAAGGAGTTAAAGAGCAAATGCTGGGTAGAGCCTTAGAAGGGCTTCCAAGAAAATCGTAAGCCGTCAGGTCAGTGTCTTCACTCAAGACATCTTGTGCAGTTCACTTATTTATGCAATTTAAAAAAATATCCATGGAAGTGATATGTAGAGCTGTATGGTTTTTTTCCTCACTCTGTCTTATAAGTGGGAGGAAGTCAAGTCTAATTCTCTGTTTTTCTCCTTTAGGTGACTGCCTTCAAAAAACATATGGCCTTTTTATCTATCAGTGAAATCTAGGCTGCTTCTTGAGATTTAGAGTGACTGGTGGAATTACTTTCTAGGTTCTCAGACTTTAGGGACTTAAGCTGAGACATGGGCTGACCTCAGGAATGTACTTCATCATACCTTTGGGAGTAGTACTGAGCAAAGCAGGTGGGGAAGACAGGATTCCGGCTCAGGCAGGAATAAGTAATTGGGTTAGGTAAGAAATGATTCTTTTTCTTCCAGCAGTTGGACATGCTAAGAGGAAAACATGAGGAAGGAAATGAAGCTAATTTTTAAGGGAAAAGGTCTAGAATAGAATAATTCAGAACTCTTTATCAAAGGAAACAAGATCTCTTTTGTCTTTTGGTTGAAGTGTGTGTTGGATGTGTAGGATTTCAGTATGTGATTATGGCACTGATCAGCCACACCAACTAGTTAATTAATTAATAACTAGTTAGTGGATAACTTCTGGTACTGTACTACATACAGAACCAAAAGGTTCTAAATATTCTTACATAAGAACGAAAATGTTCTTATATAAGAGAGAGTCCCTGCTTCCAAGGAGTTTTATAATCTAGCAAGAGAGAGATAAAATGTACATATGGCACAAATTGAGAGCACTTGGAAAGTAACATATCAATAAGTGAAAAAAACATAGTACAAATTGAATACCTAAAAATTGAGTGATTAAGGGTGTGATGCTAAAGATATGGGACTAACTGAGGAAGGATTCTTTCTTGAAGGAGCTGAATTTTGAACTTGACCATGAATGAAGAGAGAAACATACATTGGCAGGAAGAAGTGAGGATGGCATTTCAAGTGGGAGGGAAGGCATGTGCTAGAACACAGATTTGGAAATGATAATAAGCAAGTCATATGTGGTGGTTGCCATGCCAAGCACACTGACTTGGTCAAGATGCAGGACGGAACTGCCATAACCATAGATAATTTGTAATGAATTTGATTCAATAGATATTAGGATAGGTTCATGAATGTGCACAATGTGCTGAAAAGCATGGATATTGATAATTAATTAGTTAGGCAACAATATCTAGGATGGGTTTGAATAGTACATCTAAAGGTAGGGAGAGTGTTATGTTTTGTAAATCAGGTATAAAGTAATGAGAAATAAAGTCTGCTGAATAGTAAAAAAAATGAGCTCAGTTTTTGAGATGTTATGTTTCAGATGTCAGGGGTTAGAGCCTGAGATGACCAGTGAGTAACTGGAGATGGGATCACAGCTGAAAAGGGCAAGTGCTGAACATTGAATTTTTGAGGCATTTATGCAAGGTGATAGTTCAGTAATGCACGTGGGTTATGTTTCATGGCGGTGAATACTGAAGGAGAAATGTAGAAAGCCAGCTTTTGAACCTAAGGAGCTATTGCCAGCCAAAGGGGGTGGAGGCTGACAAAAAGAACAGTCAGCAAATGAGACAAAGAGGTGGTAGAAGAACACAGAGAACACTCAGGGAAACCATGCGAGAAGAAAATTTCACAGTGCTAAATGAAGCATAGAGGTCAAGGAGATTGAAAACTTGAGAAAGCTCTATCAGATTTGCCAAGGGAAAGGTCTTTGGAGACAGAAAAAATTGATTCCAGTGAAGTTTCAGTGCAAAAGTGCATCAGGGATTTCTAGGCACTCTGCATGACAAGGGGATTAATGTTTAATAAATAAATCCCTTCTGTAATTGCTTTGGCACATATGACTGCATAGCTGGGTCTTCAGTATTTCAAGGGAAAATATGAGGTCACCACAGAAAGGAATTGAGGTTAAATTTATCATATTATGTAAACCAGTCAGGTGATTGGGTATACTATGTGGAAGAGACTGAGTAAGAAACTCTCAAAGCTAACCTTTTGGGCTTACTTGGATTCGCAGGATCATACTGGCTCTGAGAAAAATCTTTGGGAAAATGTGAAATCGAAGCAATGTTTGAAAGCCTTTACACTGGTACAATTACTTGGTGAATGCTAATGGATGAACTTGAATGTGTAGTATTTTTTGCAAATATTGAGTTATGGAAAATAATGAGAATCAAATTATAGTTTACCAAATAACATTAATTTACATGGAAGTGGAAGTACCAAAGAAATTTTGGTCAAGATTGAAACAAATTTCTAAATTTGATGACCTAGAATTAATGTAATACCAAAAGAACATAACCATTTTGTAAGCAATGCCAACCTAATTAAATAAATGGAGGTGATGGTCAGGTTAGATAAGGTGAAGAACTCAAGTTTTAATGGGCAACAGATACTTTCTCATGACTCCATGTGAGACATTTGTAGAGAGAAGGAAAACTTACTCTTTGATTCATATTCTATTCAACTAATTAGTGGTATTCTCATTAATTATAAAAACAAAATTATAACATGATCTAACTTATATGTAATCAAATGAAAATGTAGTGCTTTTCTGGTGAGTTAAATATGTGATTTTAGATTTACACTTACTTCACAATAAATAGTTGAGGAGGATTTAAGGTAAGGATGCAATTAAAATATTTTTTCTTTTTTCTTTTTTTTGCCTGTATTTTTCTTTAAGTTCAGATGTAGTTTCTAGAATTTGGGGGCTAAATATGGCTTTTGTAATAATTGTAAATATGACTTTAATGTTTCCACAGGTTTTCATGTCTCTGCAGTAAAATGTACATTGCCTGAGCTGTTTTTCTGATATAAAATATAGTTTTCCAGTGTTTTATTAAATGTAATTTTGATTGGTGAACTTGAAACTATGCTTAAACTTGAATTGCATGGGATTCCGAGATTTTCGTGGTTATCTACTCAAGTTGATACTTTCATGCCAGAGTGTGTCTTCTTGATTGTCCCAGAAGCATCAATACAGAATAGGATGTGTATTGAATTTTCAAAAGTCTAGAAACATTTTTTGTAAAATTAACTTACTGGAACTCCACCTTGTTACCAAAAAGATTCAAGGTGACATATAGTTGTTACATAAACTTGAAGAATGAAAAATAAATTAGAATAATGGGAAAATGAAAGGGTAAAAGATAGGAATTAAATGGAGTTGAGAAAGAACAAATGTAAAGCATTTAGTAGTTGTGGTCAGATGCCATGGTGTGTGTGTGGGCCTCACATTTTTATTTATTTTTATTTTTATTTTTAGCTGTTAAAAAGTCCTTGATGTAAAATTATAAAATAAATTGAAAAATAGATTGCCAGAAATTATAAATTTTAAACAAGAGTGCAAGGTCAGGTTAGATTTAATTTAATCAAATAAAAAAAGATAGCATAGCAACATTTATAAATGTAAATAATAATTCAAATATAATAGAAATTAATTATAACATAATTCTAATTTTTATATTATAGCTCTAACTACTGGACATAATAATCTCTAAGAATGAAATAAATTATTGGTTTAGTTTTTAAATTTCCATTTATGCCATAATTGTTTCTAGATAATCAAATTCCTATTTGAGAATTCTTCATATCCTGTTGAAATGAATTACAGCAGATAACAATTTGCTAATCCGTAATTTTATGAGGCAGAAAAACTTAAAATCTTGAACAACAGTAGTCATGCTTAATCATTATTAATCCAGATAGATTATTTTAATTGAAGAGTGTGAATAAGAAAGGGTTAAAGAAAAAGAAATCACATTTGTTTTTAGGTTAATAAAAACAAAATGAACTTGGGAAAATATGAATTTGAAAACAAATCACTTAGGAGAAGCAAAAGTATTCACAACACAATATCCAGAAAGAAATAAAAAGGACCTTGTATAACTCAGTGATTGACACCCTTAACAACATCTTGACTGAAGACAAGTCAAGTTCCCTGAGTTCCACTGAGCTGGTACCATGAGTCCATAGACCAGGGGTTCTTAACCTTTTTTCTTCCATGGACCTCTTTGGCAGTCAGGTGAAATGAATACTACCCTAATTTATTTATTGCATACATTCATAAGTGATGGAAATGCTAGATTTCAATTAGAGGTCAGAGAAAGTAAAGATAATAAGTTAATTTTTTTTCAGTTCAAGCTCACGGACCCCCTGAAATCTTTCCACGGACCCCTTGGGGATCCATGAACCGCTGGGTAAGAACCCCTGCCATAGACTGGTGGTGTCATATAACAAAAGCCCTGAAAAAGCAACACAATAGTGGGGCTTGAGGATCAATTAGATAGTTCTTTTAGTATTTATATTTGGTGTAACTATTTTTCTTTCCATCTGTTGTGTTTTGAACTTTCAAGGCATACATTACCACTTATGACATATATCTGTCATTTTTAAGGTATGAGCACACATGTTAAAAGCATTCATTGTGTGAGCTGCTCTTTTACTGTGAATCAGCAGAAAAGGTAAGCTTTTATATCATCAGAGAAGGGTGAGGTAATTATTACACAGTTAGTCTTTGGAGTCTATGATAAAGAACTTCTGAGGAAAAAGTGAGAGTCTTCAACCCTCTATTGGATATAAGGGAGAACTTAGTCTGATAAAAATTTCCAAAAATATTTTTCATGTTCTCTCAATATCAGAAGTTTATTAATAACTATTTAAATTATTTCTGGAATTAGGTAGAACATTCTTAAAAATAAACCAAATAAAATAGCAGTAAGATTTCTAATAATTTCAGGGAGAAGCAAATTATTCCAGTTAATAAAGATATCTTCTGTGATCTGTCTAGCGCTACAGAGGAACAGATTCCCACTGACAGGTATGAGACGCTTCTCCACTCTACAGAATAGCATGTTAATTCTTTTTCTCTTGGCACGTGATTCAGGTTGTTGGAAACCTTGGTAAACTCATCGCGTTAGATCATGGGTTGATGTAAGTTCATGTTTGGCTGTTTTTAAATTGGTTGGGACCTAGCTAGGGTGAGAATGTATGTCTACAGCTGGCCCTGAAAGAGATTAAACATGTTTGAAATGTTTTTTTTATAGCAGTGGAGTGGGTAGTAATGTTTTTTTGGCAATGAATTAGCAAGTGTGCCTCTTAGGAGAGCATTTCTGAACACATGATGAATCAGAGACTGATTACCTATAGGTTAATAAGTAAGACATGTGGAAACTGCTTGTGAGAGAGATTTTGCCATTAATTATAGAAAATACGTATGCCACCGATTTAAGGTACTCATGATAGGAATCACCCCTCCCCAAACTGATTTCTACCTCATTCTGTGTCCTTTTCTTTTAAACATTTGGGCTTACTGCCTTGAAAGTAGTTGGCTTCTTCAGCCAATGATATGAAAGAACAAATGGTACCCATAATTGTCATAAATCTATTATTAATTTTAGAGTTATATTTAATTTAAAACACAAGTCATTAGTCAAAAGGACATCGTTTACTTAGTACTTTTCTCTGCCGAAAATTCAATCTTATTCCATAAAACATTCTTTACAACTCATTGCTTTTGTGAGACTGTTTATTTACCTTTCTACCATTTCAAGCATTTCACCATGTTGATATGCTTCTTCAAACCTTAAGGTTTTAGGTATGATTGACTGGGGAAATAACAACTTCAGTGATAGAAGTGGGGAATTCCAGGAACGGAGTTCAGTTCTGTAGGAAGTGATAAGTGGAGATGTAGGCAATTGGAGATGAAGGACTGAAGTTTAGGAAAATCATGGTTATGGATGTGGATTTATAATTTATTCACTTAATTTTACTTTAAAATATTTTTTTGTTGCAAAAGTAATACATATTTGTATAAAGAAAATGTAATTAATATTGATAAGCTAAAAGAAGAAAATAAAAATCTCAAGGATGACCATTAATTTTGGGGGTATATCCTGTTAAATTTATATATTAAACAAATATTTTTCATAAAAATACTACCACATTTTGAATACAATTTCTATAATCTGTTCTTTTCTCCCAATTTATTTCAAGAATATCTCTCTAGGTCATTATATGGTTTTATAACCCAGTATCATTTTTAATGACCATTGTACAGATTGAAACATTTTTTAACCATTCCCCTGTTTTTGGATGCTTAGATTATTTCTCATTTTGGTTGCCTTGGATCGTACTTTGATGAGCAGATCCATGGTTATTTTCTCAGAATAAATTCCCAAAAAGAGGAACTTCTGGTTTAAAGGGTAAGCAGAACTTTCAACTTCCTATCACACAGCGTCACAATTACCTTCCACAAAGTTTGCATCTGTTTAGCCTACAATCATTGGTATGTGAGAAGGCTTATCAGGTGGCTTTCTCTTTAGAGGTAATAGCTGAAGCTTTGCCATCATAATATAACTTGAAGTGATTGACTGTTTGGCTTAGAGCCTGGAACCTCTTTCTTGGAGGTTGGCACATTCTTCAGCTCCTGCTCTATTGCATCTGGTGACATTTTTGGACAAATCTTCTTCTTGAGCTGGGACTCCTTTTCCTTAGAGTTTAAAACTGTGTTCCTGGATCATCCATGTACTGTAGAAAAGGGAAAACTCCTCTTCTTATCCCCACACCTGCCTTTCCTGCAGTTTCTGCTCTCTCACAGGCGTTCACTGATTTTCTTGCTCTGCCTAGATATAGAGTCATTTTGCATAAGGATCTATCTAGCATACAAAAACTGAGAACTGTTGCTCTACCTCCCTACACTTAAAAATGGAGAGGACATGTTTTTTGATTCTGGAGGACAAGTTAGACCCTGGGGCTGCAAACACTAGGTATTTATCCAATAACATCTGGACTTGTTCACCTTTGCTTTGTAATATACGGATACTTTTTTTTAATCTTATGAGTTTTAAAAATATTTCAAATGTATAGGACAGCTGCAAAAGTAATACAAACCCTATCCAGATAACTCCAACATTCCCCCGTTCCTCCAGATCCACCAGTTTTAACATTTTGCCACTTTGCCTTATTCTATCATCTATCTCTGTACCTCTGTATCTATCTATTTTCTGAAAATTTGAGAGCAGGTTGCCCATATCACACTCCCTGAACATATAATACTTTCATGTACATTCCCTGTGTACAAGATATTCACTTATGTAATCACCACAAGTGCAGTTATCAAGTTCAAGAAATTTAACATTGACATAGAGCTCATATTTTATATTCCATTTTTTCTTATGTCCCAGGAATATAATTTTGAGCATTTTCTTTTCAATTCTCAAATCCTGTCCAGTTTCATATATTGCATTTGATGCTCTTATCTCTTTAGTTTCTTTTTTTTTAATTGTGGAAACATATCTACAACATAAATCTTTCCATCCCAGGCCTTCCCAATCATACCATTTGGTGGGATTAATCACATTCATAATGTTGCAGTACCCCTACCACCATCCATTAATAGAACTTTCCCTTCACCAGAAACAGAAACCCTGCATTTATTTCGCATTAACTCATTGCAACCTATACTCTACTTTCTGCCTCCATGTATTTGTGTATTCTCTGATATTTTCTTTGTGGCTACCATGGGGCTTAAATTTAACATACGAAATCTATAACAATATCATTTGCTTTGATACCAACTTAACAACAATAGCATATATTAACTATGTTCTTACACGCTCCTTTTTGTAGTTCTTGTCACAATTTACATATTTAGATTTTGAGTCTAAAACCATTGATTTATTATTACATTTTATGCATTTGCCTTTAGATCCTGGAGGAAGTAAAAAGTGTATTATGGTATCACAAATATAATAATACAGGTATTTGTATTTACCTATGACATTATCTTTAACAGAGATTTTTAGTTCTCCATGAGCCAGCAGTCGGTTGTCTAGTGCCTTTTCCTTTAAACCTGTAGAACTCCCTTTAGCGTTCTTGTAGGGCTGGTCTAATGGAGACAAATGCTCAGTTCTTGTTTATCTGAAAATGTCTTAATCCCTCAGTTTTGAAAGATAGTTTTGCTGGTACAGAAATCTTTGTTGGCATTTTTGTTTTCAGCACTTTAAATATGTCTTCTCACTGCTTTCTTGCCTCCATGGTTTCTGATGAGAAATTGGCACTTAGTCTTATTGAGGCTCCCTTGTATGTGACATGTTACTTCTCTCTTGCAGCTTTCAGAATTCTCTCTTTATCTTTGGCATTTGACAGTTTGACTATAACATGATATGGTATGGGTCTATTTGGGTTTATCCTATTGGAGTTCCTTGAGCATCTTGGATATGCATATTCATGTCTTTCGTTAAATTTGGGAAGTTTTCAGCCATTATTATTTTTCATATTCTCTCTTTCTTCTCCTTCAGCAACTCCTATACTGAATATATTGGTATTCTTGATGGTTTCCTACAGGCTGCTTAGGCTGTGTTCACTTTTCTTCATTCTTTCTTCTTTCTGTTCCTCAGACTGGATGATCTCAATTGTCATATCTTCAAGTTCATTTATTCTTTCTTCAGGCAGCTCCAATCCGCTTTTGAAATCCTTTAGGGAATTTATTTCTGTTACAGTGTTTTTTAGCTCTGTTTGGTTCCTTTTCATAGTTCCCATGTCTCTATTGATATTCTCTTTGTGTTCATCTTTTCATTTACTTGACTTCCTATCCATGTTTTCTAGCTCTTTGAGCATATTTAGGACCATTGTTTAAAAGTCTTTATCTGGAATGTCTCAGGTGTGATTCTCTTCATTAAAGGTTTCTAATGCTTTAATCTTCTCTTTTTAATCTTCTGGACCATCACTTCCTGTTTCTTGTATGTTTTGTAATCTTTTGTTAAAGCCTAGAAATTTTGATATTTTAATGTGTTATTGCTGGAATTTAGATTCTAAGGTGTCTGTTCCTGATGCCCTTATCCAGTTAGTGTTATGACAGAGCTTTCTTTGAATGTCAGGAGCTAACAGAAAAAAAAAGAAGGTAAGAAAAGAACATCTTTCCCAGTCTTGTAGATTGACTTGTGTGAGTGCTCTCATTCAGAGCTTATCCACGTAGTCAGTTTATAGAATAGCTCCAGGCCAAAGCACAGGGGCATCCCTGGTCCTATCTGTGCATTTATCTTGTCTGCTCCATTATTTATTCTGCATGCATGTTTGGCCTAGGAATTCCCCCATTTACATGGATACAAATGTCCCATCTTCCCTAGGAAACAGTTTCCTCACAGTCCCAGGACTGCACTGTGTGTCCGACAGCTAGCAATCCCATACCTCAGGCAGCTGCTTGACTGCTCTACCACAGCACTCTATAGGAGAGCCCTGTGTACCACCTTCTACATGCAGGGCAAGTTCTGGGGCAGCAAGCCCCTCAGGCCATCACCAGACATATATGCTCCCAGTACGTGTATGAGTGTTACTCTGCTCCCTCTGGAACTGGGAGCAGGACTCACACTGGGAATGTGGGCTGACTCCATGCTGAGCTGGTGAGGAGAGGAGAGAGAGGAGAGCCAGAGTGCCAGGAGGTCCTACCACTTTTAAATGGCCTTTTTCTTGAATGGATGTTTGTCCTGTTACTGTAATACTGTAACTGTTTTCTGGAACTCTGAGAAAGATACCACTGCCAGTTTTTGCTGTTTTTCAAAGCTTCTGGGGGTGGATGGGTGGGTGGGTGGGTTGGACAGAGCTTCTCCACAAGTTTTCTTTTTAATACCCACATTAGGGACTGTCAGGGGTTTCTACCTTGATTTTCCTAAGAGAGGAGGCAGAAATAGAACCAAATCCCCTTTCATAATTCTTCAAAAATTGATTGAAGAGGAACATCTTCAAAGATAATCCTGCCTTTTCACTTTGAGGAAGCCTTAATGATGTCACTTATTTTAAATTGAGGGTTGTTCATCCATTTCAGCATCTATCTGTCCTGCATGTCTGTGGCATATCATGAATCATTTAGTGCTTCTTTCTATGTCTTCAGAGGTCTACCTTATACCAAATCTTTAAATTTATTTTCATTTTCTTTCTTTATATCAATACAAATAAAATTTTAATGTGTTTTTATTTCCATAATTCATAGACTATGGGGTAAATAAACAATGCAAAACAGAATAAATAATGTTGCAGAAAATCAGAGCCTCCCTTCATCCCTTTGCCCTGGATCCCCACTCCAGAGGTTACCTTGCACTCCTTTTTCTATGAATTTACATGCATATAAATGTATATGTAGAAAGACATTAACTTGTTTTTTTGTAATAGATATAATTAGAAGCTGACCTACCTCATGTGTAATAATAGATGAACTGTGAGCCTAAATATCAATTTGTGCCTCTTGGTGACATGCAGTGTTTCTCTTATAAGAAATGTCTGGATAAATGGCAAAGATCTGGGCTCCTTGAGTTTATTTTTATTCAGAGTTGGATGCATTTTCTGGTTGGGGGCCGTTAGTTACTTTAAAGAAGAGACCTAATGTTAAAACATTAATCATAATGTTTTAAGCACCAAAAAAGGATTTAGGGGAGACTGAAATATGACTTGATCATTTTTACTGGTTTCATGTACTCTTTCCTTAGTATTTTCCTAATTTTAAAAAGTATCTTACTTATGTGCATTTAGCATATCTTGGAGTTGATAATCTCAAACAATTCTCCACTTATTATACATGAAAATCTTCTTTCTCAGGTTAAAAGGAAGCAGTATTTAGTCCTTGTGGACTTGTCAGTTCACAGACATATCAAATTGCCTAATTGGCTGGGTGATAGAAAATAAAGGGCAGAAAATAAGAAATTATCCTCCACTCGATATTACTTTGTTCTTTCATATCATCTGGATTTTAAGGTATTATTGGAAAAAAAATATCCCCTAATCTTTTATTAAAGATAAAAGCAAGCTCTTACAAAGTACAGGTTGTTTGCAGGACTGAGAAGTGTTGGAAATATGTCTTGATGCAACTAGCTGGCCATACCAAGTGGCTCAGCTTAGTTGCACTCAGTGGCAAGAGACATTCTGAAGTTTCCCATGTGTTGGGAGGGGGCCCAAGACAAAGAAGTCCTTGTAAAACCCAGTTAGAGACTTGGCTGTGGAACAGAGTCCTTGAAGAATCTGCATTAACTGTGCCCTGCCCAGTGGCATGCTGCCACAGTCTTTGTGCTGTGAACCATCGGCATCATGGAATGTTTGTTTCTCCAGGTAGATGCTCTGAGCTTCTTTTGCTTATCAGCTCCATTATTATCCATGTATGCTGGAGCTGTACTTGTAGCATTATATACTTTCTCTCCAAAATCATATCACACATTCATTGTTAAAAACTGCCTACTCTCTATTGTCTCATGTGTGGTTGTTTTGTAGAAATACTTATCCTTACATCTACCTTTCTGGTTTGATACGCACACACATACACACACACATTTCACCAAAACATTAGTTTCTTTTGTGAAGTCTAAAGAGAATAGTATTTGAAATGAGAGGAACTGGGTTCAAGTTCTTCTGCTATTCAATAGCACTATAATCTTTTAGAGGCTCCATTTCTCTGTCCCATCTCAGTTGAGAATTGTGTACCTCAAATGACAATGTATTTTGACAGTGTTTTTGGGAGCGGATGTGGCTCAAGCCAATGAGTGCCTGCTTCCCATGTGGGAGGTTCTGGGTTTTGTTCCTGCTGCTTCCTAACGACAAAGGGGTGAACAACAAGCAGGCATATAGAAAGGTCAACTCAGGAGAGCTGATGTGGCTCAGTGGTTGAGCACCATCTTCCCACATGCGAGGTCCCGGCTTCAATCTCCTACCCCGGGAACCGCAAAAAAAAAAGTGTTTTGTGAACTCTAAACTGTCACACAAATAATAACTATTATTTTACATTTACTTTCCCCAGTGTAATCAAACAGTAGTCATGCTCCAAGTGTTGTCTTAATCCCAGAAAAGACGTGTAAATTTAATATACCTTACTTTGGTAGTCAAAAGGAATATTCATATAAGAGCTACTGCTGAGTAGTGAAAATCACTGCTGTGCTAATTTCATACTGGATTTCTGCAAGAAGCTTGGGTAGAGAAAGCAGAGGACAGAAAGCAGAGATCAATAAAGGCTTAGACTATACAAAGATTAGTGAAAGACTACATTTTGAAGGATTGAGTTTAACCATTAAGGCAGATAGTATTCTATAATATATATTGATTCTTGAAGAGTAGCATTTACCAACTTTTAAAACAATATTTTTTTGTGAGTCAACAGGTACACAAATATAATCAAATATGTATTAAACACTTTTCAGAGAAATTATCTAACTTTTCAGTAAAAGTGAGAGTCCTTTGGTTATACAGTGAACAATATAGTAAAGAAGGATTTCCTAAAGTGAATTTCATATCCTGGAATAAATGTCCAGTTTGATGCTGGGGCCATCATCAGGTTAGAAAGTGTCAACAGAAAAGATTCAATTACAGGTATGGGCAAGTTCTGTTTCCTACTTTGCAGAAAGGTTTCTGATCATGGTTGAGACTTGGTTTTCATCCTTCTAGCTCGTAGATAGTGGTCAGTTTCATTTCATTCTTTGACTTTATCTTAAATCATGTGCTCGTTCTTTCCATTAGAAACTCTTTTAGCTTTTCTGCTGAAAATGTTCTCTCTACAGTACAACTTTAGAGAAGTCTTAGCAAATTATATCTACTAGTCTAGTTTATTATGCTTGTTCTTACAACCTCTTTTTTGAAGCAGGACATCTCACAATCTAGATGTGCTTATTGTAAACAGCGTTTGTATTTCTTTTGCTTTACTTTTCCAAAGTAAAGTTTTATGCTGGGTTTGAGCAAACTGTTGAATTAACTGAGTTAAAAGATTCATTTTTGCTATCTGTGAGGCAAAAAAGTGGCAGGATATGTGGCTTCAGCCTGCTGGCCTCTGACCAGCCTCCCTGCTGTCTAGACCATAGGAAATAGGACATTTGGAGATAGGTGCTGAGGAAATGGTTAACACTAGCTATGAAAAGTCTAAAACATTCCCAGTTTTGTTCTCTATATTTGGTATTAAGTGCTTTTGTTGTATTGCAAAAGATGGTTTAGCTTAGTAAAATCTTATTTCAGTTTCAAGGTAGAAATGATGTTAATTGTAGAAATGGGAATAGGCACATATATGAAATTGGAGCTGTGTATTTAGTCTTGTGGGCTTTGGAAGGAGTGGTGATTTTTCTTTTCAGTTTTAGCAAAGGAAATATTTAAAAACTTTGGAAACAACCAGGCTATTGATGAAGTGTGATGTGGTGGTAGAAATGTACTGAACCTTTTTTTCTTAAATCTTGGCTCTGCTAGTAACTTGCTGAACGTGGACAAGTTTCTTAAGTCTCTGAATCTCTGTATTTTTGTTTACAAAATGAGACTTCTGTATAATTTCTAAGGTCACTTTCCAATCTAAAATTCTGTGCCTGTGATTTTTCTCTGGACCACAGTGATTGTTTGCTTCCTTCTACGTAGTATGAAGTAACAGATATTCCTTAGAATGAAAGTTTCCCTTAAAAAATATAAGGCAGCTAACTTTGTTGGGAAGGAAATGTGTGGAAATGGACCTGTGAGTCTTGAACCTAACTGGGCTGCTGTTGCTCATTCTCTTTCACATGAACTATGAGCATTGTTCACTTCTGGCTGTTTGTTCCTCCACCTCCTGGTGCTCTGAGATTCTGAAGGTCGACTCTCTCTTAAAAGCATAGTTTTCTGCAGCCTGCTTCTTGACTGGTTACGTGTGTTTTGATGGTGACCTTTTGGAGGCAATGCTCCAGCCTTCATTGTATGACCCTTAGGTAACACTACCCTTTGGGACTTTGCAACAATATAGGAAAGGAAGATGGTGCCAAGATAGGCTAATTAGGACATTTTGGGGATGGAGAACGTCGGATACTCTACCCAAGCATAGATTTTAGTAAGTGGATTTTAGTCAGGTTGTTTTTCAAACCCCATTATGTCTCCTTAAACTTTTTCACTTTTTGAAGTAATCATTCTTTTAATGTTTAAAATACATTTCTATTATAAGTGGTATTTACCATCTGCCAAAGATGGAAGTTTAAAAATCAGCATGTAGCAATCATTTTCTCTCCTTAATATCCTCTACTTTAATCCCTCTATGAATGTAATAGTGATCTTGAGTCATGCATCTTCTGGCACATTGCAATATAAATCTATATAGCAGGATAACTGGGAGCGAGTGTAGCTCAGTGGTTGAGTGCCTGCTTCTCATGTACTAGGTCCCGGGTTCAGTCCCTATGCCTCCTGAAAAAGAAAGCAAGTCAGCTGACCACAGATGGGAGCACAGTGTTTGGGGAGCAGATGTGGTTCAAGCAGTTGAGTGCCTGCTTCCCACATGAGAGGTCCTGGGTTTGGTTCCCAGTGCATCCTAAAACAAAAACAAGCAACAAGCAAAGAAATGAAACAACCATCTTAGGGGAGCCCATGTGGCTCAGTGGTTGAGCGCTGGCTTCCCAGTTATGAGTGTCTAGATTCAATTTCCAGCTCTGTTAACCTCAAAAAAAAAAAAAAAAAAAAAAAAAATCTATGTAGCAGGAGATTTAGCAGGAGAAGGGAGGGATAAATAGATGCCATGATGGAGGTGGTTTGGGAGGAGTAAATCCATTATTTATGTGATGTTTCTTTGTGAACAAAGAAAAGCAGATTATTTATAATAAAATTGGCCTAAATGGCACTTGCACAGACATAAGTCTCATTTCACAGCAATGCAGTGTGCCTGTTAGTGTTTCACTTGTAGCTCTGTCAGGATGGTTGAAGATGACTTTGCTGCTCATACTTAAAGGTGCTTTTGCCTTTCCTGGCACCTTTCCCACAGATCACCTTTTGGGAAACACTTCTAGTATACATGAATGAATATTTTAGTTTGCTGAAAGCTGCTGGGAGCAAAATACCAGAAATGGGTTGGCTTTTATAATGGGAGTTTATTGGGTTAAGAGTTTACAGTTCTGAGGCTGTGAAAATGTCCAAATCAAGGCATCATCAGAGATGCTGTCTCACCAAAGGTCAGCTGCTGGCGATCCTGGACTCCTTCCACGTGGTAAGGTGCATGGAGGCATCTGCTTCTTCTCTGGATCTCCTTGCTTCAGCTTCCGGCTGCTCCGTCTGTGGCTTCCTCTCTCCTGGGTTCCTCTCTGAGCTCCTGTGTTACCTCTCTCTGTCTCTGCCATTTTTTCTCTGGCTGCTTTTAGTCCTCTGTTTATAAAGGACTGCAGCAAGAGGAACAAGACCCACCCTGGGTCATGCCTCATTGAAGCAATCCAGTCAAAGTTCCCCCAACTGAATCTAGTCCAGTTAAAAGATCCTATAACCACAGGAATGGATTAGCTCAAGAACATGATCTTTTCTGGGATCCACAACAAGCTTCGAAAACTGTCACAATGAAACTTACCTATTTTTGACCTATCCCATTTTACTTTTTTATTAGCCCCTGGGAACCACAATTTCTGTTACTTTTAGCAGAAAGAATAAAAGGGAAGCCACAGTTTAACATTGTAATCTAGGAACAAAATCGTAGGACTGTGTATGACTTTGAAGCCTCCCTGTTGTTTTTCAACAGAGTTGTAGCTAAAACATTCCAGATAGGTATTTCTCCCCCCTCCCTCCCCTTCTCTTTTACCCCCCTCTTTTCCTCTCCCTCCTTCCCTCCCTCCCTTCTTTCCTCTCTTTCTCTCTTTCTGTATTTAAATACTTGCAAAAAAAAAAAAAAAAGGTACCAACACTTTGGCTCCAGATTTTGTTTCATCAGCATCTATGGAGTGCCTGTTAAATCCTTGGCCCTATTCTAGGCCCATTCCTGTGCACTGCATTTAGTCCCCACAGCAGTCTAGTGAGAGAGCTATTTTACGTTCATTCCATTGATGAGGAAACTTTGGCTTGATTCACAGAGCTGGTATGTGGCAAATCCTGAATCTGAAATTAGGTCTTCTGAATCTTCCTCTACTGACTACAAACCCTGTGTTACAGTTTGGAAGTGCTTTTAGAAAAAGAGCCATATCTTAGTGTGGAATCAAGGTGGCGGTGATTAAATGAGTACAGCATGAGAGGAGATTCTGCTCCAGATTTCCCCATGACTTGCTGTGAGCAAGTTTTACCTTTGCACTTTGAGTCTCTACTTATTAAAAAGGGTTAGAAAAAGGTGCCCTAGAAAAATGTTAATCTGTAGCTATCTGTATTCACTGTGGAATCTTAGTTCCATTTTTACTTCTGAAGTTTGTGGAACACTTGGAATGACTTGTTTGGGAAAGAAATCCCATTATAGTTGTCTTCTATGGCACAGCATTTAAAAGAAGGTTTATTATCTAAACAATGATCAAGAAATGTGTTGAATTACTGGGCAGAATCTGATTTTTCAATGGATGAATCAGCACATTTCACTAAATACCTACTGTGTGACTGACTCCTTAGATTTGTTATCATTTAATCCTTATACCATTCTTATGAGTTCTCAGTCACTGACCTCATGATGTTGAAAATAAGAGGCTCAAAAAAGACCAATAATTGGTAGTGAGCTGGAATTTGGGTCTTTGAGAACACAGAAATAGATCAGTGCTTACTAGCATGGGATTTGGAGTTAGATTAAAATCCCAGTTCTTTCTCTAACTAGCTGTGTAACCTTGGGCAAATGACTTGACCTCTCTAAGCCTTTATTTTTAAAATGTTCTACTTCAGAGGGCTTGTCTGAAGATTAAATGGGATATTGCAAGTATGTCTTTAGCATGGCCTGACACAGTAAGGTATGCAATGGCCCCTGTTTACACGGGTTTCCTATATAAAAGGAAGGATGAACTATAAAGATATAAGTGAAAACATTTATGTTTCATTATTTATGAAAAAATACTTAATCATGCAGTTTTAACAAAAAAGAAGACTAGTATGACACATGTGGTAAATTAGATAGAGCTTTGGACTATGGCCAAGATATGCAAACTCTTTCCCCATCTTTACCACTAGCACCCTGTGAATCTCAGAATAAGGTATTTCACTTCTGTGTCTTGATCAAAAAACTACTGAGAGACAGCAGTATATACAGGCACCTCGTAAGGAGAATCTAGCTAGAAGAATTTAGGTGGGAGATGGAACTCAGACGTGGTCCCTGTCCCCAACGTGATAATACAATGTGAAAAGCTCTATGATAGTGCTTGAGAACATGTACAAAGTACAATGGGCAACTACAGGAGACACATGATTAATCTGCCTGAAGTCAGGGAAGACTTTGTGGAAGAGGTGACAATTGGGCAATGAAGATTAGAAGGGACCATGTCTTGTTTATCTTTGTATTAATACTCCCCAAAGCACTGAATGTAGTGCCTAACACATAGTAGGCCCTCAGTAAGTGAATCAGATGCTGATTAGCAAGGCTGACTTTGTTTGAAGATCCATTCTTTCCTATGCTTCTTGTCACAGATCCTCTACCTCCCTCAACCACTGTGCAAGCCTATTTTTCTCTCTCAGTGTTAGGACACCAGGGTGATGAAGAGCATAGGTTCTGCGGTCAGACTTCCTGCTTCCAGTCCCTGTCTTGGGTTTTTGACCTTGGGTAGGTTACTTAACTTCTCCAGGCCTCATTTTCTTCATTCGTAAAATGAGGATAATAATGGTACCTGGTATTATTAAATGATATTAAAAGTAAATGAGTTAATACATGCAAAAGACTTAGAATGGGGCCAGGCACATAGTCACCACTTAATAAGATATTAACAATTTTAATTTTTCATTTACACATATATTTGCCCTGAGTTTATTTAACAGCAATGCTGCCTCACAAATACTTATTGCCACCCACAAAAATAGTATTTTCCTGAATATTTTCTGGTTGCTAGGGAAAAAATGAGAAGGTGACTTATTCCAGGAAGCACATTGCTTATTCATGGCCCACTCTTGCTTTAAAGCACTGTTCATCGGGTCCTAGTTAATGCCACAAGGAGCTCACGTGTATTTTGCTAATTAAAAATCATGCTTCTTGGCGGCCCCTTTAACTGTTAAAATGACCTCCAGATTCTGATTTTTCTCCACTCTTTATTAATAGTTAACAAACTGTTTAATGCGTAGCAAGAAAGCCAAGTAAGCCTGAAGCATTTAGAAAATGGCATGTGAATTAGTTGTAAACTGTTTCAGTAAACATTAAATGGGTAGCAATTACTTAAAGTGATTGCCCAAATTTCATTAAAGCATTTAAGAAAAAAATGTGTGCTTAATACTGCTTTAATTATAAGGAACTCATAGAAGGCAGCTTTGTATTAGGGTTTACCAAACTATCCTAATTCATACCTCACCCAGGGCATCTGTTAAAAATACACTCCAAACTATAGAGATTCAGGAACCTGGTAATCTGTGTTTCTGATTACCTCAGGTGAATCTAACAATTGGAGCCTGTTTGGAAAACACTGCTCTAGTGTTGGCTGCTTTAGATTTTGCTTTCAACAATTGGAAGAAGAATTTAAAGACACTTCAATATAATGGAACTAATGTTTTAGTAGTGGTGAAGATAGAATGAGAGTAGCTGAGAAAATGGAAGTCTGTGATTTTTGCATTGCCTTTCTAAACCATCGACATCATCATTGGTACCACCATTTATTGGGCAATGGCAGGAAATGCTATAGCTAGGTTTGCCACAACTTAGCTTAAATTTTGTTTAGGTAGTTAAAGATTATGGATGAAAAGAAGTTAATCATATCAGATATTGTCTGATTGGAAGTGGTACCCCTAATTGGAAGTGGTGACTTTATAAACAGAGTTGCAAAAGAAATGCTGAGTGCACATATGAAGCAAGGTAGCCTAATTACAGACTGTTAGAAACAAATGGAAGCAGGAATGGCATTCACAACAGTGAATGTGCAACCAAAGAAGACAAAGATTTTGAGATGCAAAGAGCAGTCAGCTTTAAATGAGTGTCCACAACTACTAACCACAATTTTACAGATGTATTCACTGTGAAAAGAACTGCTTGCTGCATACCCTCCATCTTCCACCCACCATCTATGGCATTGCCCTACACAGCTTTCTGAAACACACCTGGTTTTACTACTCCCTGTTTGAAGCCCTTCAGTACTTCCCTATTGGTATTTTAGGATAAAGTCTAAAGGCCTTATCAAAGTATATGGGACCATTCACGATTTACTGAAATCTACTTTTATGGTCTCATCTCTGCCCTCTACATTTTTATGTTCGGTGTTCCAACAACACTGAACTGCGTACTTCCAAAGTGCTTGGAGAAAAAAAAACCACCACGTTATTCTGTTATAATCCCTAGTGCAATACTACTAGAGACTCAATAGACAGTAGGTGCTGAAAAAATATTTGTTGAATGAATGACTAAATTAATAGTGCTCACCATAATGTGCTGTTGCTATCTGTTTACATGTGGTTTTTTCCTTTTGGGATATAAGTCCTCTCAGAGCATTATAGTTTGTATACAATGTCTGATACTTAATGGTTCCTCATTAAGATTTTGTGAATGAATCCTCATAGGATCACAGACTATAAGTACTTTGAATATACATAGTTAGCCCTTATTTACCCGTGCTATTGAAGGGAGACTGGATAAGCCAAAAAAATGAAATAATAGTATGTTTGATTTTCTTGGAATTTATAAAATTATCAAGCCAAACAATGACTATCTGAATCTTGAGAGACTGGAAATTTGGCTAGCTTTTCTCGGTTCCTCCCTTTCCCACAGAATTCTTTGTTTTCCCCTCTATTCTATGTCCAATAGCATCAAACCCAAGACAGACGCAAATACCACACATTTGGGCAGAACTGATCTGTCAGAAATCACTCTTTTAATGGTTCGCGTCTCACCAAGGTTGAGAAGGCAGTTAAACGTTTTGAACTGAATAAGGATTTCGGCTTGAGTGAGGTTTCGTGGGAAAGTAAATATAGACAAGAGATATTGAATTGTCATTACATTACTTTTTCACAGTTAGCTTGATTATGACAGGAAACTGAAATAATGTATGAGAGTTGGTTATACTCACCTGGATACAGGCCAGTGCATTGTAAGATCTTGGTGCCAGTGTTAATTTAGATCTTCTTCAACAGAGTCAGAGAAGACTTCCTTCTCAGACTGGGCTCCAAGTACTCCTGGGGTTGAGTGGGGTGAAGTAGAGGATAAACACATAGTATTTACCTGAAGCATCACTTCTACGTGAATGTTTGGAAAGAAACATTTTTATAATAAAGCAAACATCAAACTGTTTATTTTACATGTAAAATTCATTATGGTTTTTAAAATGTGAATACAAAGCAGGAGATTTACAAACATATTTTGAGGCTAGGCTTAGGGATTTAGGGAGATAGGTTTTTGAAGAACATATACAGTAGACCAAAAGAATAGTTTGTAAAATGGAAGATTTAATTACTGTAATACAGACATTTTAAATTTAAAGTAGACATTTGACTTCAAAGTCCTGTAAAGTCTTAGTTTTTGACCACAGAACTGAGAGGAAAACTCTGTAGGTTCCCTGCCACCACTCTAGGGCATAAAGGACAGTGGTATAATCTTTAGCTTTACTTGTTTCATGCAAAACCAGTTAGGACCCACAGCTGTAAAGCTAGATGTCTCTGGCTTTTAAGAACAAGTTAAATCATGAACTGCTTTATTTTAAGCCAGTTGGAGGTAGCATACTGCTGGCAATTCCAAGCCATTTAAAAAACAAAAGTTACGGTTATTAATTTTTGAAGCCACAAAAGCATGAATCAACATTATAGTAGTGTCAGTATCTCAGTAGGAACTGGTTTCAACTGAACTGTGGCAGCAAAATAAACCTTTGCAGATTTTTTTGACAGAATGTCATCCTCTGGGCTTCAATTTATTTGCCAGCAGCCTTACTTTTGAAACAGAGTTTGCAGCATTTGAAGTAGAGAAGGAAATCCTTCCTCTGAATATTTAGGGACCTTAGCAAATAACTCTGTAATGTAGATCTGCAAAAGTTTTAGTGGAACTGAAACTGAAAAGTTTCAGTGGAACTTTTGTTAAGAGATGTGCCTCTAAACATCACAGTTGAGATGAGGGAAAAGGCTCAAGAGAGCAAAGTGGTCAGCTGGTTACCATGGTGGTACAGCCCATTTTAAAACAGAGGTCACATATGTTTTTAAAGCTCTCCAGACAGGGCTGTAAAAGGAAAAATTTCAGCTATTGTGCCAAATTGACATATGCAATTATTGACCCTTGACAGTTTTAAAAATTGTAATGCTTCTTAATTAATTTTTATGGAATAGCTTTTTAAAATTTCTAATATTCTGTGATTTTTTGTGCAGTTTTAGTTTATTTTATTCTTATTTTTTTCAGGGTACACCCATCACTGAAGCTTAGGTACATGCAATCCTATGAGGCTAGTTTATTCCCGGAAATGACTGTGCTTTTATATTTTTTGTAAGTTGTTTGAAGAAAACCATTTTCCAAAGCAAAAACACACTTATTACACAAAACTCTGCTTGTATATGTTTATGTGTGTTTCATCTGACTCTAAACAGATCTATAACTCCCAAAGTTAAAACTGACAAGTTTATAGGCTAAGTTGTTTGAGCCCTGGAATGAATTTAGACAGCTCTTAAAACCATTTAAAACCAGAACAAAATAAACTAAAAGTAATAGAATGAATGGCTTGTTGAAAAGTAAGGGCATAAATGGCTCTATCCCAAGCTTAATGTAGGAAAAGTTTAGTATTCATTGGAAGATGTTTGTTGATATAGCATATAAGTGCTTGATTACTCTAAAGATAAAAATAAAGATTGTTATTATCATGATTTTTAACATGCCTAAATATCAAAGAGTTTTAGACCAGATATGCTATTGAGATAGGGAGCATGGGCACTTGAAGGATGCTCTGTGTTCACAAATACAACAGAAATGAAGGGAAAAGCACAATATAATAGAGTATGTACTTTACAGTCAGACACATCTACATGACTTCATTCTAATTCTAAATCTACTTATTACTAGATATGTGATCTGGGTATTTATGTAACCTCCTAGAACATGTTTCTTATCTGAATATAGAGAAAATACTATGTATTTGGAGTGTTCTGTGGGTTAAAAGGTAATATATGCTCATAGTAGTGCTATTTATCTATGGTTATTATCAAGTAATGTTTCCATTCAAGTGCTCTAACTAATGCAAATATAACAGCTTAATCTGCTAGGCCAGAGAAAATAGAATGCAAGCTGAAGACTGTCTTCAATAAACCCCATATTATTAAGTATTTTTTGAAGAGGCTGGCAAGCAATGATAGAGTTTCAGGAAGAAGAGTAAAACCTTGTGATAGTGGAAAATAGAGGTTTAAATTTTGAAAGAAAAGCCTACAGAGGTTGTGTAGCCCAGTTTGATTGTGTGTGATTTTTTCCCGAATGAGATCCTAAGCCAAGTTATTGTACTCAAAGTCTTTAATCATTTGAAATAGTAATACATTCAGGATAGAAGAGAAACCTCTGAAGTGAACTGGATTGCAGCACGTGAAAGAATACATTCTTTTGACCCAGCTCAGAACATTCTAATTTCACAGGCAACATAACCAGTCATCATTCAAGGCGGGACATTTCATGCAGAATTTTCAGAATAATTTTAATTGCAGTTGATATTTCTTAAGTGGATTCTTGGACATAACCATCTATATGACTTGCATGAATTGCTCTGTAGGGGAAAATTTAGTGACAACTGATTTAATGCCCAAAGAATAAATTTTACTATTTAGGCATATTTCATATTAGTGACCAGGAAAATAATTAGAAACTGACTTTCAGTATTCTGTTTAAGAGATTCATTTAACTGAGATCACAATAACTATTAGATAGCATTTTTGGTGTGTTTTAAAGTAAGATTATGAAAACTAGGCATTGGCTAGTTTTTCCTTGAGTATACAAGGCAGAAGCTCAGAGTTTATTTAATCACCATAATTTATTTTTATATACACCAACAGTGGAATCCATAAAAATATTTGGATCTTGTTTTGGAAAAATTAAGACTTCTTCAGGAACATGGTTAAGGTCTGATTACATCTTTTATTTTAACAAAAGTTTTGTTCTACTGTAACACAGAATCTTCCTCAAATCTCTGCTAGGTAAGAGTAGAGACTGGGTGGGCATATCTTAGAGTATAACTGTCTTAATTTGTATGTTTTTTTGTGTGTGTGTGCAGCCCAGAGATAATCTATATTTTGAAAAATTCATTGAGTTTCTCTTGGATTGCTGATTATGTATTTGTTTTTGTCAGACACCACTTGAAGAGAGAAAAGTAGACTCTTATCAACAGGACCTGTGAATCAAAACTATTGTTCTATACACAAAATTTCCAGGTTTGTTTCAGTAAGTTAGCCTTGTGCATAACTTAGTTCCTTTTACCACACATTCTTTTTATGTGTGAACCATCATGCATGCATTTTCCTTCCTTTCTGCTTTGGAAATCTCTATTCATAGTCACATACTTTAATATTCTTCCAATGAAGTTTCAGTTTTTAAAAATAAAATGTTATTGAAGTGGATCATTCATACATGAATATACATAAACAATAAGTGTATAGTAAAAGTTGTGAACTTACCAAGCAAACATGCATATCATCATACAAGGCTCCCATACATTACCCCACCACCAACACCTTGCACTGTTGCGAAACATTTGTTACAAACTGTGAAAGAGCATTGTCAAAATATTCCTACTACCGATAGCCCGTATCTTACTTACATTTGGTGTATTTTCCCCCAACCCACCCAATTATTAACATCCTATATTAGTGTTATATGTTTGTTATAGTTCATGAGAGAACGTTCTCATATTTGTCCTGTTAACCACAGTCCATCTTCTACCACTGGATTCCCTGTGCTATACAGTCCCATGCTTTGTCCGTCCATTCAGAGTGTATACTCAGTGGCTCTCATTTTCATCACTGAAGTCTCTGTTTTTTAATCATCTTAAATATTTTGTACTTAGATCTCTGGAGTTGGTTATGTGCCTTTACCTATTTGGGTCACTTTCACTGAAGTCTAGTTTTGTTGCATACAATTAATGATAAATTCATTGAAAAGGAAGAGCAAATATCTCTTCATTGTGCTATTCTTTAATGTAGCTACTGTTATTACTCATTACACATCTTTAATTGGATGACAGGGTAAATAAAGGGTGAAAATATCACTAAGGATTAGCTTCTCTACAAGAATGCTAAATTCAGTGTTTTCAATCTTTGCACTTGAAAATTTGTTGGTAATACTTCTCCAAGGACAAATGGAAAAAAAAGTCTCAGAATAAATAGTATATTTGTTAAATATAGTAGCACTGCTTCTGAATATATATTTTTCTTCTGGTTATTTCAAAAATTTGTTTATTTTTATTAGAGAAATTGTAGGTTTACTGAAAAATCATGCAAAAATACAGAATTTCCATATACCCTTACCTCACAACATAGTTTTCTCTATTATTTTCTTTGAGATTTCATATATAAATTTTTATTAGAGATATTATAGATTTACAAAAAAATGAAGTACAGAATTTTAATATATCCCCCTCTTACACAGTTTCCCTATTAGCACTGTGCATTAAGGTGGTACATTTGTTTCAGTAAATGAAACAATATTATTGTAATTATACTGCTAACTATAGTCCATAGTTTACATTTGGGTGTACTGTTTGTGTTGTACAATCCCATGGTTTTAAAAAATTTTACACTAATAACATATTTATGCCCTAAAATTTCCCCTTTTAATCACATTCAAATATGTAATTCAGTAGTATTAATTACATTCACATTACTGTGCTACCATAACCATCATCCATTACAAAAACTTATCATTCCAACAGAAGCTCTGTCCCCATTAAGCACTAACTCCCAATTCCCTCCCCTAACCAGGCCCTTCTTAACCAATGTTCTGGTTTCTACTCTATGACTTTGTTTATTGTAATTATTTCATATCAGTAAGATCATACAGTCTATGTCCTTTTGTGTCTGGCTTATTTCACTCAACATGATGTCTTCAAAGTTCATCCATGTCATCTCATTTATCAGAACTTCATTCCTTTTTTTTTTTTTTTTACAGCTATATAATATTCCCTTGTATGTATCTAACGCATTTTGTTTATCCATTCATTTGTTGATGGACATTTGGGTTGCCACTGGGAACATTGGTGTGCAAATATCTGTTCAATTTCGTGTTTTGATTGTTTTGGATATAGACCTAGAAATGGGATTTTTGGTTATATGGTAATTCTGTGTGTAACTTTCTGAGGACCCACCAAACTGTTTTCCATAGTGGCTGCACCATTTTACATTCCTACTAACAATGAACAAGTGTTCTATTTCTCTACATCCTTTCCTATTCTTTTTTTTTTTTTTTTTTTTTTTTTTAAATAGCGGGTGTGAACTTGTATCCTATGGTGGTTTGATTTACATTTCCTTAATGGCTAATGATATTGAGCATCTTTTCATGGGCTTTTAGGCCGTTTGTATATCTTTTTGGAGAAATGTCTATTTAAGTTTTTGCTTGTTTTTAAAAATTGGGTTGTTTGTCTTTTTGTTGTTGAATTGTGAGTTTCTTTATATATTCTAGATATTAAACTGTTACTGGATATTTGGCTTCCAATTATTCTCTTCCATCCTGTAAATTTTCTTTTTACTTTTATGATGAAGTCCTTAGATACACAAAAATTTTTAATTTTAATTTTAATCCATTTATTTTTTCTTTTGTTGCTCATGCTATTGATGTAAAGTCTAAGAAAGTTTTTCCTAATCCAAGGTCCTGAAATTGCATCTCTGTGTTTTCTTTCAGGAGCTTTATAGTTTTGGTTCTTATATTTAGGTATCTGATGGATTTTGAGTTGATTTCTGTATATGTTGTGAAGGAGAGGTCCACACCTTCATTCTTTTACATATGGACATCCAGTTTTTCCCAGCACCATTTGTTGAAGAGACTATAAATTGATTTGGGACCCTTGTCAAAAATCAGTTGGCCATAGATGTAAGGGCTGATTTCTGAGGTCTCAATTCAATTCCATAGGTCTGTATTTCTATTTATGTGCCAAAGCTATGCTCTTTTCATTACTGTAACCTTGTAATAAGTTTTAAAATTGGAAAGTGTGTCCTCCAAATTGTTTTTTTTTTTTGTTTCAAGAGGTTTTTGGCTATTTATGGCCCCTTACCCTTCCATATAAATTTGACAATTGGGTTTTCTATTTCTGCAAAGAAGTTTGTTGGAATTTTGATTGGGATTGCATTGAATCTGTAAATTGCTTTTGGTAGAATTGGCATCTTAACAATATTTAGGCTTCCAATCCATGAACACGGAATATCCTTCATTTGTTTAGGTCTTCTTTGAGTCCTTTTAGCAATGTTTTGTATTTTTTCCACATATAGTTCTTTACATTCTTGGTCACATTTATTTCTCAATATCTGATTCTTTTGGTTGCTATTGTAAATGGCTTTTTTTCTTGATTTCTTCCTCAGATTGTTCATTACTAGCGTACAGAAACACTACTGATTTTTGCATGTTGATCTTGTTCCTCCCCCCACTTTGCTGCACTTATTTATTACCTCTAGAGCTTTGTTGTGGATTTTTCAGGATTTTAAATATACAGGATCATGTCACCTGCAAATAGGGAAAATTTTACTTCTCTTTTCCAATTTCCTTTAAATTTGTATGCCTATTATTTGTTTTTCTTGCTTAATTGCTCTGGTTGGAACTTCCAGTACAATAGTAAATAACAGTGGTGACAGTGGGCATTCTTGTTTTGTTCCTAATAACATATATACACCATAAATTTCTCCCTTTTAACCACGTTCAAATATACAATTCAGTGGTATCAATTATATTCACAATACTATCACCACCATCCATACCCAAAACTTTTCTATCACTCAAAACAGCAATTCTGAACCAGTTAAGCATTAACTTGACATTCCCTACCCCTACCCTGACCCCTGGTAACCTCTATTCTGGTTTCTGACTCTATGACTTTGCATATTCTAATTAGCTGATAACAGTGAGATCATATAACATCTGTACTTTTTTGACTGGCTTATTTCACGCAACATGATGTCTTCAAGATTCATTCATATTGTTGCATGTATCAGAACTTAATCCCTTTTTACGACCGAATAATATTCCATTGTATTTGTATACCACATTTAGTTTTTCCTTTCATCTATTGATGGATACTTGTGTTGCTTCCATCTTTTGAAAATTATGAATAATACCACTATGAATATTAGTGTACAAATATCTATCTGTGTCCCTGCTTTCAACTGTTTTGGGTATATACCCAGAAGTGGAATTTTGGGGTTACATGGTAATTCTGTACTTAGCTTTCTGAGGAAATGCCAAGCTGCTTTCCACAGGGGTTGCGCTATTTTACATTCCCATCAACATTGAATAGTGTTTGTATTTCTCCACATCCTCTCTAACACGTTTTTCTATTTTTCAAATAGTAGTCATTTTGGTGGGTGTAAATTGGTATCTCATTATGGTTTTGATTAACATTTCCCTAATGGCTAATGATTTCATTAATGGCTAATGGGTTTTTGCATGTGCTTATTGTACATTTATTTTTATCTTCATTGGAGGAAGGTCTATTCAAGTCTTTTTTTGCCCATATTTTTAATTGGTTGGATGTTGTGTTGTTGAGCTGTTTGATTTCTTCATATATTCTCATTATTACACCATTGTTGGATATGTGGTTTCCAAGTATTTTCTCCCATTCTCTAGGTTTTAATTTTGATGAAGTCACATTTATCTATTTTTTCCTTTGTTGCTCATGCTTTTGGTGTAAAGCCCAAGACACCATCGCCTAACACAGTGTCCTTAATATCTATCCCTGTGTATACTTTAGAAGTTTTATAGTTTTGGTTCTTATATTTAGGCCTTTGACCCATTTTGAGTTAACTTTTGTATATGGTTTGAGGTTGGGCTCTACCTTTATTCTTCTGCATGTAGATATCCACTTCTCTCAGCACCATTTGTTTAAGATACTATTCTTTATCCATTCAATGAACTTGGCAGCCTTGTCAAAAATCAGTTGGCTATATCTGTGAGAGCTAATTTCTGAGCTCTCAATTCAATTCCATTGCTCTATATACCTATCCTTGTGCCAGTACCATGCTGTTTTCATTACTGTAACTTTGTAATTTTTAAAATTTGGAAGTGTGAGCCCTCCAACTTGGTTTTTCTTTTTAAAGATGATTTTGGCTATTTGGGGCCCCTTACCCTTCCATATAAGTTTGATGATTGGCTTTTCCATTTCTGACAAGAAGTTTGTAGGAATTTTGATTGAGGTTGTGTTGAATCTATAAATTGCTTTGGGTAGGCTTGACATCTTAACAATATTAAGTGGTAGAGTGCTGAGATGGGCTGTGTATTAGTTAGCCAAATGGGTGCTGATGCAAAATACCAGAAATTGGTTGGTCTTGTTAAAGGGTATTTATTTGGGGTAGAAGCTTACAGTTACCAGGCCATAAAGCATAAGTTTCTTCCTTCACCAAGGTCTGTTGCCACATGTTGGAGCCTAACAGCTGCTTATGTTTGCCAGGGTTCAGGCTTCTTGGGTTCCTCTCTTCCTGGGGCTTGCCTCTCTCTCAGCTCAGGCTTGCTTTGTGCCATGAGGCCAGCTGTAGACTATTAGGCAAATGGCTTGCTTCTCTTCCCAGGGCCTCCTCTCTTTCCTCACGACCAAGCTCCTCTGTACACTACTTCCTGGAGCTCTAGCTCAAGACTCCGCATCACAACTGCAACTCAAAACTGCTTCAACACTGTCCTTTGCCATGTCTTTTATCTTCGAGACCCCACCCACCAAGGGGTGGGGCTCAATGCCCTATTGATGTGGCCCAGTCAATGCCCTAATCATAACTTAATCGTGCCCAGATTAACATACCAGTTTAATAAGCATAATCCAATATCTATTTTTGGAATTTATAACTATATCAAACTGCCAAACTGCTACAGGCTGTAACCAACAGGAGTGCTGACTCCTGGCCTATCCCTTCTTCATATCTCTATTCCACAGCAGCTGTATACTCAACCCCAGCATACTCAGTGTCATCTTGTCCCTATGTGTTACATTTGATGATTGGCTTTTCCATATCTGCAATGAAGTTCCTTGGAATTTTGATTGGGCTTGCATTGAATCTATGAATCACTTTGGGTAGGATTGACATCTTAAAAATATTTAGTCTTCCAGTCATGAACACAGAATGCCCTTCCATTTATATAGATCTTCTCTGATTTCTTTCAGCAATGTTTTGTAGTTCTCCATGTACAAGTCCTTTACATCCTTAAATTTATTCCTAGATATCTGATTATTTTAATTGCTGTTGTAAATGATATTTTTCTTTGATTTTCTATTCAAATCGTTCATTATTAGTCTATAGAAACATTATAGATTTGTGTGTTTATCTTGTACCCCGCCACTTTCCTGAATTCATTTACTAGCTCTAGGAGCTTTGTTGTGGACTTTTCAGGATTTTCTGTTTAAGTGTCATATCAACTGCAAATAGGGAAAGTGTTACTTATTCCTTTCCTATTTGTGTTCCTTTTATTTCTTTTTCTTGCCTCTTTGATCTGGCTAGAACTTCCAGTACAATGTTTAGTAACAGTGGTAACATTGGGCATCCTTGTCCTATATACTGGTCTTAGAGGGAAAGCTTTCAGTTTTTCACCATTAAGTATAATGTTAGCTGTGGGTTTTTCATATATGCCCTTTAACATATTAGGAAGGTTCCTTCTATTCCTAGTTTTCTAAATGATTTTTATCAAGAAGGGGCACTAGATTTGGCCAAATTCCTTTTCTGGATCAATTCAGGTGATCCTGTGGTTATTTTCCTTTGTTCTGTTTTCATGGTATATTACATTAATTGATTTTCTTGTGTTGAACCACCCTTGTCTACTTGGGATAAACTGAACTTGATTATGATGTATACTTTTTTTAATGTTCTTGGACTTGGCTTGTTAGTATTTTGTTGAGGATGTTTACATCTCTATTCATAAGGGACATTGGTCTGTAATGTTCTTTTCTTGTGATATATTCATCTGGCTTTGTTATGGATGATGTTGGCCTCACAGAATTAGTTAGGAAATGTTCTCTGCTTTTCAACTGTTTGGAAAGGTTTGAGAAAGATTGGTGTTAAAGCTACGTAGAATTTTTAGTGAAATTTACCAGTGCAACCATCAGGTCCTGGGCTTTTCTTTGTTAGGAGGTTTCTTAATTACTCTCTTAATCTATTTTCTTTTTTATTGGTCTGTTGAGATCTTTTATTTTATCTTGAGTCAGTGTAAGTAGATTGTGTGTTTCTTAGACTTTGTTTATTCCCTCTAGGTTATCTAATTTGATAGTGTACACTTGGTCATAGTTTCCTCTTAGAGTCATTTTTGTTTCTGTGGGGTTGGTAGTAATGCCTCCCTTTCATTTCTGATTTTAATTATTTGTGTCCTGTCTTACATTTTCTTTGTTCCTCTAGTTAAATGTTTGTCAATTTCATTATCTTTTCAAAGAACCAACTTTTAGTTTTGTTGATTCTATTTTTTTTTTTAATTCTCTATTTCATTTATCTCCACTCTAATCTTTATTATTTCCTTCTGTCTGCTATCATTGAGCTTAGTTTGCTGTGTCTTTCTAGGTCCTTCCATTATGCTGTTTAAGTTTCTAATTTGAGATCTTTTTTATTCTAATTATTTAGAGCTATAAATTTCTTTCTCAGCACTGTCTCTGCTGTGTCCCATAAGGTTTTTATATTGAGTTTTCATTTTCATTTGCCACAAATAATTTCCTAATTTTCCTTGTGAATTCTTCATTGATCCATTGATTGTTTAAGAATATGTTGTTTCATTTCCAAATATTTATGAATTTTCCAGTTCTCCTTCTTTTATGGATTTTTAACTTCATTCTATTGTGTTCTGAGAAGATACATTGTATGATTTCAATAGTTTTCAATTTTTTGAGACTTTGTGACCTAACATATGGTGTATCCTTGAGAATGATCCATGTGGACTAGAGAAGAATATTCTTATGCTGCTATTAGATAAAGTGTTTCTATATATGTCTGTAAGGTCAATTGTTTTAGAGTATTGGCCAAGTCTTTTATTTCCTTATTGATCTTCTGTCTAGATGTTATATCCTTATTGAAATTGGTATATTGAAGTCTGCTATTATTAATGTGTAACTGTCTATTTCTCCTTTCAAATATGTTAATATTGGCTTAATATATTTCGGGACTCTGTGTTAGATGCATGTATACTTATGATTGTTATAGTTTCTTGTTGAATTGAGCCCTTTACCCATATATAGTGACTTTTTTTGTCCCTCATAACAGTTTTGATTTGAAGTTTATTTTATCTACCCCTGCTTTATTTGTATGGTATATATTTTTTCTCATCCTATTACTTTCTATCTACTTGTATCTTTAATTTAAGCTGAGTTTCTTATAAACAACATATAGTTGGGTCATGCTTTTTTATCAATTCTGCCAATATCTCCCTTTTGATTGGAGACATTAATACATTTATATTTTAATTCAGTACTGATAATGTAGGACTTTCTTCTGCCATTGCTATTGGTCTTTGTAAGTCTTGTACCTTTTTTGCCCCTCAATTCTTCTGTGAATTCCTACTTTCATATTTATTTGATTTTTTGTAGTGTAACAGAGTCCATTCTCATTTCCTTCTGTATATATTGTTTAGATATTTTATGTGTGGTACCACAGGGCTTAAATTTAACATCCTAAGTCTATCACAGTCACAGTTGATTTGATACCAACTTAACTTCAATAGCATGCACACACACTGTTCCTGTTTATCTCCATCCCTCCATTCTTTTGTTGGACTTGATACTGATTATCTCTTTAAACATTCTATGTACAAAACTATAGATTTATCATTACTTTATATGCATTTTCATTTTAAAACCTGTGACAAGTAAAAAGTAGAGTTACATACCAAAAATACAATACAATAGTATTGGCATTTATAATTACCATATGGTTACTTTTACCAGGGATCTTTATTTCTTTATGTCAGTCATTCCTCTGTCTCATAGCCTTCCTATGAGTATGATGAATTCCCTTTAGCATTGATTTTGTGGCAGGTCTTATGTTGATGATCTTCCTCAGTTTTCATTTATCTGGCAATGTCTGAATCTCTCCCTCTTTTTTGAAAAGAAATCTTGCTGAACTTAAAATTATTGTTTGCCCATTATTTTCTTCTAGCACTTTAAATAGTTCTTGCTA
Source organism: Tolypeutes matacus (assembly GCA_026826555.1). Lineage (NCBI taxonomy): Eukaryota > Metazoa > Chordata > Mammalia > Cingulata > Chlamyphoridae > Tolypeutes > Tolypeutes matacus. Next base: position 40,643,203 of record JAKSZT010038599.1, read on the forward strand.
CAGTCTTGTTTCTTTCATTGTTTCTGATGGGAATTTAGCACTTATTATTTGGACTTCCTTGTACATAACATGTTGTTTTTTCTTGCAGCTTTCAGAACTCCCTCCTTACCTAAAAGGCGTTTCTAAAAACTTAGCTGATCCCATTTTATTGTTTACTGAAAATAGATGTAGCAAATCCCTATTGATAATTGGGAGAAGGTACTTAGTGAAGCTACATCAACACTTGTTTATGTTAGACTCGTAATTCATATGCCATTTCTCAAGTAGTTGACTCAGGTTTTACAAGTGTTCTTTTACATCCTTGCCTTGTTTTAAGGCCTTTGCTAGACAATGAACATATATTGCTTGTTGGCTTCCTAATGCAGAGTGTTTTGGGTAGATAAAACAGGCAAATGAAGCAATATGTTGTCTGAGAACATAGAAAGTCTACTGTCAATGTAGGGAACTTTGGAGGAACCATTATTTGTATTTTTCATTGCTGACAATGTAATTAAGCTTCAGATAGGTTGGAGATCAGTGCCACTTATTTTGGACCTTCAGCTCAGCTCAGATCTACATACGGCAGAAAAGAAAAAAGCTTATTGTAGAATAGTGTTGGCACTTCCTTGTTACATTCAGAATTCTGTCAAAATCTTTAGAGCAGTGATACATCTGTAGAAAGTGTGATTTTTTTTTTTAAAGAAAGAATCAGTGCTTACATAATGTTTCCTTGATGACCCCATTCCCCATTCTTTTTTTTTTAAAAAAGAGATTATATTTTGAACCATATTTCAAAATATTGCTTTGCAGAAAGGATGGGTAGAATTTTTTGGCAATGTGGAGATGAAGTCAGAAGTCCTAAAGGTTCTTTAAGGTTTATGTGGCTACCCTTGGTGCTTTTATGTTCTTATGCATTTCTAAAGAGTCCACAGAGAGAAAGACGTCGTCTTAGGTATGTGGAGGCATCTAGGCAGCGTTAGCATGGTGGTTGTGACACTAATATTGGAGCTGTAAATTTAGCTACACTGTATAGAAAATAATGGCATTTGAGTGAGTCAGTAGAGTTTATTTTGGGAATCTTGAAGATTTTCTAATGTTGATGAGAATTGAATCTGACTTTAGGAACCTTGGGGTATAAATTGTGCTGATAATTGGTCTGAGTTGCACCTGGAGAAAATGCTGATGCACTTGCTCTTAAGCAGAGTGATTCATCTTATAAACCTTATCATGGACAGCTCTGACACAGCAAAGAGAAGAGAAGTAGAGAGTGAGAAATTAAAAGAAAACGGAAATGGTGGCTATGACAGACACACACTAGGAACTTTTAGGTCTTTTAGGAAAAGGTTGCTGATTGACCATATTAATTAATAGGTAAGTTTCTGTTTACAGAAAGCATTCTACTTCCCCATGCTACTTGCACTAAGGTCCCACCCGTATTATTCTGTGTACCTGGGATTATTTTTAGACATGTATGACTGTTCAGTCAAGTAGCTTTCACGACCATGGCCAGTCCTGTTATGTGGTTCATAACGGGCTATTCTGGTCCCCAGGCAGCAGCAAAGGCAAGTGGTGTGGGGTTATGTTTATGTTGAGAAAAATAATTGAGATTCTGCAGCTTCAAGTAGTGTAGGGAAGGGTCTGGCACTAATTTGACACGACTGTTCTCAATTTAGCAATTAAAACTCCCACAATTGGCTTGTTTTCCTTGTAAATATAACATTGAGGTTAATTTTAGAAAATTTAGAAGTTACACATAAGCAAAAAAAGGAACATATGAGCTATCAGTAATTCCAACATTTAGGGTTAATAATTGCTAACATTTGGTTCATATCCTTCTGGTTTTTTTTTTTTTTTTTTTTCTATACATACTACATAAATCGGGAAGCCTTTGGTTGTAAGTGCAATAATTCCAACGATAACTGGAATAAACAAACATAAAAATATTTTATTGACTCACTGTAGGAAGAATATAGGTATAGCTGGGTTCTCTAGGCCAAGAAATTTGATATGAACAAACGACCAGAAGGAAGTTCAAAACAGCCGGAAGGTAATGCTTATCTAGACCTTGAGGTATTAAGTATTTTATAATTTTAACAAGGCACATACACCCTGGTAATCAAATATGGGTGAGTGGACATGGTTGCTGGAATTCCTCTTACTTGAGTCTTATTTTCTTTTCTTCTGGAAATTCCCTGGCATGTGGTAGGTGTCAAAAGTTTCAATTCAGAACTGAAGCAGGGGCAAACTGACATCCTGAACTCCATACAGACCATCACAACCTATGTTATCTGTCCTTGTGTCCCATCCAGAATTCTTAGTCTCTTGTTGTTTTTTTCACTACTGTGTTGATTTGGTACCTCGGGTATTGCCTCCTTGGGAACTTTGGGAATTGACTTCCTTGGCAGGACATTGGGATGGCCATGCTGAGCCTTGGTGACAGTGTCTATAGTGTGGTACTCGCACCAGGGGGTTTTGCAGACAGAGGGCATCAACGGGGTGGTGAAGCCAAAAGGATAAGTATGTGTGAACTGCCCCTCCCCCAGTGGCCCAGGAAATACTAGAGAGATGGATTTATCTAAAGGATACAGTCTTGTGATATTCAGCTGGTGGCAAGAATCAGTGAAATTGGGTTACTACTGTTTCTGTGAGTCCATTTGTTCCTGAAACCTCATGAATAGTGTGTACCCTTGTATTATGTGATTTAGGGCAAAGAATACCATGGAAACAAAGTACAAAAAGAAACCCAAGAGTTTAGTTTCATCTTTAGTTAGTTTAGGTTACCATTTTAGGCTGTTAAAAAACAGAATGACTGATTTTAATTTTACCTCACTTGAAATAGAGATTGTTGAAATATTGAAATAATAATAAAATTGAATTGGAATACTTAATGAAAAAACAGGAGTTGAAAAAGGCTTTGTGCCAACAGTTTTTCAATACAGTATATCCTGGAATTTCATAGACCAACTTTATTTGACTGCTAGACAATCATTGGAACTACTTCTCTGGAATGGCTTAGCAGCAGTAAAAATGACATATTAATACTATTGACAGTGTCATGCTTTAATTTTTTCAACCCATTGTGTTAGTGTTATAGAAATTATGAGGGGAGAAGGTGGAATAAGTTGGAGAATATAAGGGCTACTACTTTTTAAATTCCGAATATCTTATAGATATGACCAGAATCCTGACAACATTTTTGTAATGTAAACCATAGATAAATTATTTTTCTACATTTTTGCAGATGGAAGGTTCAGGAACAGATATCTCCCAAAAATGTTTTAGAGAGCCCCAGTTTCTATGAGATCTTGCTAGATGAAATTGAACTTAACTCTGCTCCTAAGTAAGAGAGTTTGGTAGTATTCTAAAACCCACTCAGGCTCTTAGTGCTGTTGACTTTCTAAAGCTAAAGAATAATCTCATAGCTTATTAAGAATATTGTGATAATTGACAGCTTTTCTTGAGTGGGAGCTTATTAATACATGGATACCTAGGTATTTAAAAAATTATCCACCTTAATGAATGCTATTTGGCTGTTTCAATTTCTTAGTTGATCTGAAACAGAAAAAGTAACCATCTAATTTACCTGTCTGGAGCCTGCCAGCATGTAAATTGATAGTCACTTTTTGGATTGGTTGAAGCAAAGATAGTTTAAGGCGTGGAGAAAGCCTAGGTGACTTATACAGATCCCTCCAAACCTTGGATTCTATAAACAGATTTCTTCATGCAATTAATTTGATGATGCAGCTGATATATAGAAATTTACTCTACTCTAACCCAATAAAATGTAATCATAGAAATGTATGTCAGGACTCTTTTGGTAGAAAGTGACAAAAAAAAAATCAGCCTAGGTGGCTTTAAGTTAAAAAAGGGGATTTAATGTCATATATGATTGAAAAGTCAAGGGGTAATGACTTGGGCAGGGTGGGATCCAGGTGCTTAAATGACAGCATCAGGAAATTATATCTGCCTTGATTCTGATTTCCTCCATGCTTTCTTTATTTTCAGGCAGTTTCTTCCCTTAGGGTTGCAAGTTGGCCATCTGCACTTAAAAGCTTTTATTTTATTTTATTTTAGCAATCTCAGGAAAAAGTGAAGATTTATTTCTTAGTAGTTTCAGCAAAGGCTGACACTTATTGACTCTTGATTGGTCTAGATTAGGTAATGTCAATTTAAATATCAATTCATATGGCTAAGAGATGTGATATTTTCATTATCCACACAAGAGATAGGTTTGCCCCAGTGGTGTCATAAGCATAAAGATGGTTCTTCAAAGAAAAACAGAATGCTTTTATCAGAAAAAGAGATTATTGGTACCAAGTGGTCAAGAGTAACAGGGCCACTACAACGTGTGTATATGTGCATGTGTGTATATGTTTATGCAACCTTATTCTTTTATTTTTATTTCTTATATTTCTTAAGGTGAAAATGAAGTTTGAGGATAAACACACACACACACACACACACGTATTTCAGAGTACTACAGTGGTCTGAAAATGAGAAAATTTGTGGAAGTTTTAATAAGCATGGTATTTACCCACAATCTTTTGCCTCAGAATGAAGGACAGAAATGAATACTTAAAATGATAACTATATAAATTACTTGAGGATAACACATTAAGAGCTTAAAGAAATACTTATTTCTTTTAATACTTTAGTTTGAAAGCTAAGTCTTTACTAAAATCATGAGTTTTGTTAAGGAGAAAACACAAAATTCTCTGAAAGGGAATATGCATGTAGACTTGTCATGCTTAGTATGAATTGTTCATTACGATCATTATTTCTATTTTCATTTTTTGGTAGCCTGCAGGGTGGCCACGGTTGGATACTTCCTAGACCCAAAATAAAAGAGCACATTCACAAATTGTCTTTTGGTAGAAAATGCACCAAATGTTCATTTAATTTTCTTTAGAACTATTTCGTATGCCTTTGTGATTTCTTCCTCTTATGAAATCCATTACATTTTCTGTTTCCACCCTTCATATGGCATCTAACCTGTCATATGGGTTTTAAATTTTTTAAAAGAGATCACCCAGGAAAGTGTAATGGCTAAGAAATTACACAGGTGGGTTTGAGGTCATATCACTTCCTAGTTGTATGATGTTGGGGAAGTTCCTTAACCGCTTACCATCAGTTTCTCTAGCTATAAAATAGGTGAGTAATGAAAGTAGCTATTTCCTAGCCTTGTGTAAGTTAAATGGTGTAATAAATGGGAAGTATTAACACAATGTCTGATAAACTACAACCATTTAAAAATGTTAGCGATTACATATTACTTTTGTATTGATAGCATTTTTTTCCATTTTTGTTTCAGTTAGCGATAATTGTACCTCAGATAAACCTCTTTGGCTATGATACCACCATTGTGTAAAGTTGTTTTTTTCCCTATGTTTATGTGTTATCTTCCTATCTGTAAATTCTTTGAGGACAGGGACCTTATCTTAAAAAATATTTTGTGACCTTTCAGCAAATACCACAGAGTATTACATATACTAAAAACTAATCAATATTAATTCATTAAGTTATTAAATGGGAGTGTAGAAAAACATGCTATCATCAATTGTAACAAATGTACCATATTAATGCAAGGTGTTGTTCGTGGGGTAGTGTATGGGAATTCTGTATTTTATACATGATTGTTCTGTAAATCCATAACTTCTTTAATAAAGAAAAAATGGGAGTGTAGAGCTATATTCCATTTATTGCCAAGCCTCAGGGTTTCCATTTTGTTACATTGTCATGTCATTTTCCCAGCTGCCAGACAAAAGCAGCAGAGAAAGATCTTTTCTGAGGAACTGGGGTAGAATGTATATTGTCGTTCTTTCAGGCATTTTCTTACTCATTCATTCTTCCCATTCTTCTTGTGCAAGGTAGGTGCCAAAGTTTAGATAAGGGGTGAATCAGGTAGTTCACTTAGTAAAGATGTAAAGACAAAGTACAACAGTGAATAAAACACAAAGCAGTGGATATTAAATGACTTAATAGAAATGCAGATTAAGTGTTGTGGTCCCTCACGGTAGGGGCAGATTGCTTCTAATACAGGGAAATAACTTACTCAAAGTGCTCATTCTTTTATTTGTGGCTTACTGAACACTGAAAGGCTACTGTGGTTTGGTTACTGTGTGGCTAGTATAAAAATAGATTAATGGAAAGTGTAGAACAAAGAAAATTTTCAAACATTTTCTGTTTCAGAGCTCTTAATGTAAGCTTCCATTTTATGAATGGTTATGTTATTATGTACTTGGAAATATCCAGGGTTTATTCAGGCATATATAACTCATTAGATTTAATATTTAGAGTGACTATTATGGGCATAGTACTGTGTTGATTATTGAGGATGGCACATAAAACACAGACCCTATCTTCCAGGAGCTTAGTGATTTAGTTGGAGTGGGACATCACATACAAAAGTTAGGAAATAACCACCAGGCTCTTTATTAGTTGGTGCCTAAATGAGTAATGCAGGCATAAAATATTATGGTTTCAATAAGGGAGGGATGCAAGTTACTGTGAATGATTATTATAGGATATAGGAAAAGATAGACTTTTCAGCTGGACCTTGGAAATTGAGTCAGATTTAGATGGAGTATTCTAGACAGAGAATAAAAAACATCTTAAAATGAACAGATATGATCTTCTCTCAGTTATAAGACAATTCTCATTTGTTGGGCATCAAGGTTAGACACACAGATTGGGGCCAGACTGACATGAAAGGGAAACTGACAGTAGACTTTCATAGTCAGGGATAGCAGAGAGATTTCATTTTCTAAGACATTTCTGATTGATAGATAGTGAGTGTCTAGGGGAATGCTGACACCAGTTCAGGCTCAGTGAATAAAACACAAAGAAAGAATGTGATGATATATAATGTCTGCTCTGGATGCTGAGGATTGGAAATGGGGATGGATAGCACCTGTGCCACATACTTGGCAATCTTATTGTTCAGTTGGGGTTTGGTAGACTGGGTCTCTCTCTAACTCCTACAGACCAACACTTAGTCATCCTGCAGGTAGGGACTGGTCAGAGATGTCACATTGTTGTACAACAGGAAATTCTACAGCCACTTAAAAAAGCCAATATACAGAGCACAGAATAAAAAACACACACAGAAAACAAGGCAGAGTGAGGCATTAACTTTGCTTTGGTCTACAGGCCTCCTGTTTTGACAAAGGTGATTGGATTAATTTAATGGTCTCTCTCATTTTATGATGAAGCTAGGTTAGCTATTACCTAGAACCACAATTTATTCCTATGTAATACAAGTTTATTTTCTGAGTTCTTCCCACCACCCAATTGCAGTAAAGTGAGGTCAAAGGGGTTTCACTCTTTCCCCTTTGTATTCTATTGTCTGTTTCCCACAATGTAGTTTCACCTTTTTGTTCTTATCACTGATGCTACTTGAATCATTGAAGTCAAACATAGACAATATTTCCTTTTT
>JAKSZT010038601.1:0-12693 GCA_026826555.1 Tolypeutes matacus
ATCACAGAAGGGTTACAATGGGAGCTGCAGAGGATCATTGGTAGGGATTGTATGGGATGGGGAATTTATGGGAGTAAGTTCATCTGAATATACATGAAAGATACATAAAATTGTTCAAATGATCAAGGGATGGAGCATGTTCATGGTGTGTAGACAATCACTCAATAAATGAGGGAATCTGAATTCCCAACCTGGAGAGATCTGCCACATTCTCCAAGGGAGCAGCAACAGTCCTCTGAATGCAGGAGCAGTGTCTGGCAAAAGAGGATGGCCCACTGATGGATTCTTGGTATTGATGACTAATCTCATGAGTCTTTGCTCCTGTAAATCAAACTTAACCTACTGTTATGGGGTGCCTAAGGGTTGCGACCTGAGAGGTTCTTTGTTGCTCAAATACGGCCTCTCTCTAAGCCAAACTCAGCATATGAATGCATTACCTCCCCTCTAACATGGGACATGACTCCCGGGGATGAGCTTTCCTGCAATCGAGGGATAAATACCAAGTACAAACTGGAAACATGATTGGAAAAAGGCCTTAAATAAATGTGCAAAAGGTAAAGAGAATTGGGCTCATGTGGCTAAGAGACTTCAAAGAGAGTTGGAGGGTCATCCCAGAGGTAACTCTTATGCACACCTCAGTAGGAGCTCATAGAACATCTAAGTGCCTATCACCCCATTCATTGGGGTTCCTGAGAGCTCCGGAGACACCCTGGTCCTATATAAGGGGGGATAGCCCCAGAGACTGATGCCTTATCAGTGGGTTCTATTTTGGTTATCCCAGAGGTAACGCTTATGCACACCTCAGTAGAATCTCATAGAACACCAAAGTGGATATCACCCCACACAGAGGGGCTACTGAGGGCTCTAGAGACACACAGGTCATACCTAAGTGGGGATGGCCCCAGAGCTTGATGTCTTATTAGAGGGCTCTACTTTGGAATCTGTGCTCCTGAGAGTGATAGAGTTGGACTCAAATAAGTCCTCCCTGCACATGATCCATCAGTCCCTTCTATTCTAACCTCTATATGATGCTGTACTTTACAAGTGTACTTCCAGAGACTGGATCCTTTGGCCTAACTATGTGTCAGCTGTGCCTGGAATCTCAGTGGAGCTGCAACTCCTACCCAACAGCTCAAAGTACACATCCAAGTCATCTGGTGAGGAGACGATGATGGGCAATGGCCATCCCAGGGATTGGAGAGGGCCTGCAACTGCAGGCAGAATAATCCCATCCACTCCATCCATGAGATATAAGCCCTCTCTCACTGGGAGGTGTAGTGGAAATCACCATCCCAGGCCCTTCATGATTGGGGGAAGCCCTATGGACTAGAGTGGACTTAATGGAATTCTTTTGTAGACATACCGTGATTCAAGGAATGGAAGAAAGTATAAGAGTGAGGTGAAGCCGGTGACTGCTGGATGCTTTTGGGGCAGGGAGGGAAACGGCAATTGAAATACACGGTCTTTTTCAGGACTAGGGGTTTGTCCTGAGTGGTGTTCTGTCGACAGATGTAGGCCATTTTACATCAGCATATACCATGCAGAACTGTGTGGGAGAGAGTGTGGTCTACGATGTGAACTGTGATTGATGCTTGGTGACAAGGCCCCAGGATGTGTATATCCTTTGTGGGTGATGTGCCACACCGATGAAGGATGTTTGGGCAGGATGAAGTGGGAGTTGATGAAGGTTGGTAACAAGGGAAATCCTGTAATTTCTGTGTAATATTTAAGTAATCTAAGCAAATTAAATATATATGTATATCATTTATGTAAGTAAATGCACATATGTGCATATATATTTATATATATATCTTTACAAATATTATTATGTATTGTGAAATATTTGATTTTTACTTACAGTAGAAAAAAGAAAGAAAATGCTACAATAATGGGCAGCATTATAAGTAAAGTGATAATTTTTTAAATGCTTACCGAGATTGTAATGGATTGAAGAACCAGTGAAAACAACCAGGATAATTTGAAATACGTGGAAGGCCAATATTTACACAATTTAAGAGAAATCTCGAGTTCTGATGCATGAATCAGTGTTAAGAAATTGATCACACACGGGTGTGGAAGAAAGTGTGGGAGGAACAGATCTCAGAACAAACTGCAAGAGCACTTTTCCTACAGGAGAAAGACATCCTGAATTGCACAGTCACAGCCAGTTCCTTAAAAAATTGGCAACAAGTTGCACAGACTGGAGGTGGAGATTCTTTGGAGATTCATATTCATTACATTCACCGGTTTCTCTCCCAATGAATGTTGTAATGTTTAATGAGATACTGCTTCTGGCTGAAGGCTATTCCACATCCCTCCACTATTAATTTCCTCATGGTCAGTGAGATTTGACTTGCTACTGAAGACTTGCCTACATTCCTTACATATACAGGGTTTCTCTCCATTTTGTCTTCTCTGGTGTGTAACGAGGCTAGATTTCTGAATGAAAGCTTTCCCACGTCCATCACATTTCTAGGCTTTCTCTCCTGTATGTATTCTCAGATGGTTAATGACTTTATCCTCCTGGTTGAAGGATTTTCCACATTTATTTTATATATTGGGTTTTGTTCAGAATGAATGCTTTGATATTTAAGGAAATGTTTCTCTTGGCTGAAGGCTTCTCTGCATTCTTTACATTCATTTTGTTTCTGTCCACTATGAGTTTTTACATGTTCTGTGAGATATGATTTGTACCTAAAGGCTTTTCAACATGCATTACATGCATAGAGTTTCTGTGCAGTAGGAAATCTCTTGTATATGAAATTTTACATTTGAATTAAAGCTTTCCCACATATATAAGATATTTCTTCAGTAAGAATTTTCTTATGAATAAATTGGGTTTCTCTCAGGCTGAAAACTTTCCCACATATATGACATTTCTATGATTGTTCCCCTGTATGGCTTTTAAAATGAGGAATAATTAATGACTGTAAGAGCGGAGTGCATTCAGGAAACTCATATGCTTTCTCTCTAGTTTGAATTTTCTCATATTCCATGAGATTCTGTTTCAGATGGAAGCATTCCCATGTTCATTACAATACTAACTAATGTATGAATATTTCATGCTCAACGAGAATAAATGACTAACTGAAGGATTTCCAATATTCCTTACATACACAGTGTTTTACTCTTGCATGTTCCTTGATGCGTCCCTAGCTTTTCCAAATTCATGAAAACCCAAATGTTTTCTCTGAAAGATTATTTCTCAGGTATCTCATGAGGTTTAATTTCCAAGAACACTTCACACTCATACACTTAAAGGGGAGGACTACCATGTGATGCAAACAGGCAAAACTCATTTTCTTCATTCTTTTTTCCTTATATAGATTCCCTCATGCTTAGGTAAGCATGATGCAAATTTCTACAAAGTGAAATTACATTCATAGAAGTGTTATTTTGAGGAAACAATGCTTGCCATCAGAGAACCTATTTTCCCAACTTTCTTACATTCTCTGCCTTCATCTTAAGACTGTAGTGTTGTGGAAGTGGATATAGCTTCACTCACAAGCCTTTTCTTATGTGGTTCTTTCTGCTTCTCTAATGTCCTATGCTTCTTCATAGTTTGTGGTGTGCAGTTAAAGCAGTGCTTAGAGGGAAATTTATATCATTGAATGCATTCATTAGAAAACAGGAAAGATCCAATATCAATCATCTAAGCATCCAATATTTGAAGTTCAACAACATCACCTTTTTTATAATTCTATCAATTATGGCTCCCCTTGCCTCAAATGAGCATCACATCCAGTGTGGTGACTTCATAACTTGGAAATGGGGCAGTGGTACAGCACTTGATTTATGATGGGGACAAAACAGCATCCCATAAATCAACGATGGAACCTTCTTTCTTCTGAAGAATAAGAAAGGTGCAGCTTCCAAATATGCACGAATAAGGTGGCCCCAGAACAATTGCCTAAATGGCAAACATGGAAATCCTGAACACTTTGTTTTGACTGACTATATTTGATCAAAATTTTTTTCTATTAATATGGATCAGATGCACTATTTAATATTGCTTAAAGATTGCCAAGTGTATTATAACACTTTTGCTTCCCTTGCCAAATCTGCACTTATTATTTGTTAATGACTTGCCAAATAATGTATTTTTAAACATTTTATATCCTGTATTAGTAAGCCAAAGGGGTGCTGCTGCAAAATACCATAAATCTGTTGGTCTTTATAAAGGGTATTTATTTGGGGTAGAAGCTTATAGTTACCAGGCTAGAAAGCATAAGTTTCTTCCTTCACCACAGGAAGGAACTGTCTTGGAATAAGACAGCTGCCAACATTTGTCAGGGTACAGGCGTGTACAGTTCCTCTCTTCTCATCGCTGAGTTTCTCTCTGGGCTCATCTCCTCTGTTTACTCCACAAGGTCAGCTGTAGACTATGAGGCTCTCTAAGCTTTGCCTCTCTCCACAAGGCCAGCTGTGAACTGTCAGGTAAAACACTGGTCTCTTTACCCCATGGACTTCTGTTGTTGCTCATAAGAAATCCAAACTCAAAAACTACTCCAACTCTATCCTTTGCCATGTCTTTTAATGTCTGAGAACCCACCTACCAACGGACATAGCTGAAAGCCCTACCGACTCTGGCTCAGTCAACTCCCTTATCATAACTTAATCATGCCCAGATTAACAGGCCAGTTTACAAGCATAATCTAATATCTATTTTTGGAATTCATAATGATATCAAACTGCTACATATCCATTTACCCATCTTATGCTGTATATTATTTTATGGTGCATTTGAACACTTTATTGATGTCCTAGGCCACGGATATCATTATTCATTTATCCATTTAATTGACATTCATATATATTAATTTAATTAACAGATATTGTTCTTCAGTCCATCCTGAATCTTGAACCTTCTGAGATTATTTTCTTTCTGCCTGAATATTCTTTTACATTTCTTTTAAAGTGAATTGCTGCCAACAAACTTTATTAGTTTTTACTCATCTGTAAAAGTATTTATTTCAATTCCTCCTGAAGGAATGAAATGAATTAAGTCTCAGGTCTCTATGATTTCACTGCATTTGAGAGCTCCCTAAGGGTTGAATTTCTCCATTCTGTTGTAAATGTAATCAGTTCTTTGGAGAAGAAAATGGGGGCTTTCAGTTTTACAGATTGCTTCCTGCCCCTCCACCCCCCAGGCCAAACCTGTACAATCTGGCTCTGGGGATGGGAATAATGGAACACCTCTCTGAGTTACACACCTGAGTTTGGAGTCAAGATTTGGGGGAGAAAGCATGGTATATTGCGTTCTTCTTTGGATCGTTCTCAGGAGCAGTTGGAAAGGAAACAAGACCACACCAATTCTTCCCAACAGGAACCTTAAGCTTATAAAATATGTGTGGTCATTAAAAACCCAGACACCCATCTGGCCATAATGGGGGAATGGTGGGCCTAATGGGGGAATGGCACCACTCGTGCTGGGAAAAGGTCAATCACTTCCCCTCCTGCTGAGATGTTAATGGCAATTATCTGCTTCTGTAACTCTGCTTGCTTGCTTTGCTTAGAACACTATATAGAAACATATATCTTTAAACCTACCTGTCCTGTCTCTTGACACTTGCAGAAATGTTTGGTGCACGTGGGAAGAAAGTCTATAATGACTGCAGCCTCCAGAATTTAGGTGTGACTCTTACTAAAGTGTGCACCTCGGCCATTAATGAAGGTTCTATTAAATTTTTCTCCTGGAAGTTGTTACTTATATGAAGTGCTCCACTTCATTATGGAGGCCCCAGTGAGATAAACTGTAGCCGGCCACACTGAGGCCTTCAGGGGAAGGTCTCTGAGGAATATTCCTCAGCCCTGGTAGGTCCTCAGTCTGGTCAGAAACTCCATGGGAGATTATTAATTCAATCAAAGGAACTGCCAGTTCTCTTCTGTTTTGGTAACTTTGGATCCAGAGGACGCCATTGGGCTGCCAGATGTGCCTCTACTCCCGTGACCTGGCCACCGGTTTAGACATCACCCGGGGCCTCAGAATAGGCTCAACATTCATATGTCTGTATGTGTAACTGGATGTCTGTCCGTAATATTTGTGCTCAGTTTCTGTTCTGTGCTCCTTTTTATTGTTACTATGAGTCAATCCTCCTCTTGTCCTACCACACCCCTTGCCTGTTTTCTAAAGAAGTTTCAGGAATTGAAGAAGGCAGTAGCTCAATATGGAGCCAAGTTCAACCCTGGGACCCTCTGAACCCTCTGCAAATTGGAGTGGCCCACCTTGGGTATGGTCTGTCCATCTTAAAGAACAATGGACATCCCAAGAGACTACAACATCTGGCGGGTCATCAATGGCAAACCTGGTCACCCATACCAGATTCCTTACATTGATGTGTGGATAGATCTTATTACAGATACTCTCAACAAACTAAAAATTTGTCTTGCAGGACAAAAACACCAGGCCCAGCCAAAGCCCCAATTTCCGTTGAAAGCCCTTGTTAATAACCCCAGTCCTTCGGTCCTACAAATGCTTCTGATGAACTAGCCCCTTACCTCCCCACCCCCCAATCTACCTCTCATCCCCCTCAAATGGCTCCCTCCCCATCTACTCCTCGTCTCTCTCTGAACCAATCATCTACAGACAGCCTATACACTCCACAACCCACACCCACTGATACTTCTCTAACCAGCTCCCCCCATGGCTTAATTTCTCTCCTAGAAGCTATCTTTTTCATCCATAATCCCATCTGGGATGACTGTCAGCAACTGATACAGGTCATATTCATTTCGGAGAGAGATAGTATTCAGAGGGAGGCTGTAAACACCATCATGGTTCGAGACAGTGAACCCACTACTGAACCTACCCAAATAGAAACTGTGTTCCCCTCTACCAGACCAGACTGGAATTACAACCAGGATCAGGTAAGGAGGATCTTAAATGGGTTCATCAGACTCTCCTACGTGGCCTTAAATCTGCTGCCAGAAAGCCAACGAATCTTTCTAAAGTGAGTGAAACTCCCCAATGCCCTAATGAGTCACCCTCTGCCTTTCTTGAGTGTCTAATGAAGGCCTATAGAAATTAAACCCCTATAAACCCCGAGGCACCTGAAAATCATAGGGCTATAAATATAGCATTTGTATCACAGTCAGCTCCTGGTATATGAAAGAAATTGCATAGGCTTGAGGGGTTTGATGGGAAGCTATTATCTTAACTAATCGAGGTATCAGAGAAAATGTATAATAGGGAGGATGATGATACTCTAAAAATGAAGAAGGTGGCATAGGTCCTGCTGAGCACAATGGTGACAGAATGTGCTAGGGCCTCTTCCTCCCATGGATTCTCTGGGAACCAGAGAAAGCCAAGGCAAGGTAGACCATGATGGCAAAGGGACCACTGCATTACTGCAAAGAAAAGGGACACTGGAAAAATGAATGCCCCCAATGCTGCCAGACCCAGGCCCAGCCCTGTGGTAGCTAGACTGATGTGGCCAGGGTTCTCCAGGCCCCTGGGAGCCCGTGGTGAAACTAACAGTTGGGGGCTGCCCTGTTAACTTCCTGGTCAATACGGGGGCTACATACTCTGCCCTAAAATTGGCCTCTGGTCCCTTTAAAGCTGAACATACTCTGGTTCAAGGGGCTCCTGAGAAGATACATTGTTATACCTGGACCACCACCCAGACCATTAATCTTGGATCTGGGACCATCACCCACTCATTCCTCATTATGCCCAACTGTTCCTACCCCCTGCTGGAATGGGACTTTCTACAAAAAATTGAAAGCAACCATCTCCATCTGGGATGGTGAGATGACACTAAAGTTCAGCGCTCAGCCCCAGATCCTCCTTGTGACCTGACCTTTCTTGGAAGAATATCTCCTAACAGGCCTCAAGTAACCACCAGCAGCTAATTGTTTCTGCAAGAATTCCAGCTCCTGGTTCTGGGAGTCTGGGCTGAGGAACCGCCCCCCCTCAGACTGGCCCAGCATCAGGCCCCATGGTAGTGAAAGAACACAAACAGCCACAAAACCAGGACTGGAATTGAAAAATCCATCTGCCATCTACACGATGCAGGTATTCCTCTTCCTTGCCAGTCCCCGTGGAACACCCCCTTACTTCCTGTGCAAATGCCGTGGAGCAGAGACTATCAGCCAGTATAGGATTTTAGAGAAGTAAATAAGAGTGTTGAAACAATAAACCCTAGCGTCCCTAACCCATACATGCTTCTAAGCCAGCTCCCTCTGGTACATACTACCTACACTATCCTGGATTTAAATGACAAATTCTTTTCTATACCTTTGGCACCAGTTAGCCAGCACATTTTTGCCTTTGAAGACCCTCATCCCGGGGGATTTGGGCAGCTGACATGGACATGGATTCCTCAAGGATTCAAAAACTCCCCCACCTTTTTTGGAGAGGCTCTGGGGCAAGATTTGTCCCCCCTCAGAGAGCAGCATCCAGGTATTACCCTACCTCAGTATGTAGATGACCTCCTTCTAGACACACTGGACTCAGACTCTTGCAAAGTGGCAACTCTCAGCCTACTCAAAGCCTTAGCAGAAATGTGATATCATGTATCTGACAAAAAGACTCAGCTCTGCTCCTACTCTGTACCATACCTTGGATACATCTTAGAAAAAGGGGAGCAGGAACTTTACAAAACAGGATACAAGCTGTATTGTGCATCACTGAGCCAACCTTAAAATGACAGGTACATGAATTTCTTGGCATGGTGGGGTATTGAAAACTGTGGATCTCCAGATTCACAGGAATTGCTAAGGCCCTTTACGCTGCCATGGTGGGCAAGGGAAGTGACTTGTTGTGGACCAACAAGCAACAGGAAGCTTTTACTTGCCTGAAGACAGGTCTGGTGAGTGCCCCCACCCTTGGGTTACCTGACATGTCCAAACCCTTTCATCTATTTGTGGATGAAAGTCATGGGGTTGGCAAAGGAGTATTAACCCTGTCCATTGGGCCTTGGCACCGACCATAGTGTACCTCTCAAAAAAGCTGGACTATGTAGCTGCCAGATGGCCCAACTGCCTATGAGCCATCACGGCCACTGCCCGTTTAGTTAAGGAAGCCTGTAATTTAACCTTTGGCCAAAATCTGGTGGTAACAGCCCACATTTGGTTGAAGCCCTCCTCCACAGTCTGCTGGATATCTAATGCCAGAATCACGCAATATCAAATGTTATTATTGAACCCACCCTGTGTGGTATTCACACAAAAGAGGCATTAAATCTGGCCACCCTGCTCCCTGACTCTAGTGCCCCCCACAGTTTCCCACGACTCCTTACACTTGCTTGAAACCTTGATGTGGCTACACTCAGACTTCACCTATGTGCCATTGCAGGATGCTTCCCATAATCTCTACATAGATGGAGGCAGTTTTGTTTAGGATGGAATCTGTTACACGGGAGAAGCTGTGGTAGAGCAACCCAAAACTATCTGGGCTCAATTTTACGCCATGGCACCTCCGCCCAATGGACAGAACTAATATCCCTGACTCAGGCCTTAAGATGGGGAAAGACCAAACTGTCAATATTTACACAGACATGCGCTATGCCTTTGCTACATCCCATGTACTCAGTGCACTGTACCAAGATCGAGTATTCTTAATATCTGGAAGAAAAGAGATTAAAAATGGAGGTGAAGTCCTAGAATTATTAGAAGTCATTTGGTTCACTGACCAAGTTGCCATTGTTCACTGCAATGGACATCATAAGGGAAACTCCCCGCAGGCAGAAGGCTAGCAGATGAAGTCACATGGGCCACCACCTTCCTACTGCTCAACCCTGTGCAAATGCTCCCAACAAACCCTAGCGAGGATCTCCCAGTTCTATGCAACTCCCCAGAAGACATCAGGCAGGGGGAAGGTCTAGGAGCTAAAATTTCCCCAGAAGGTTGGTTAGTCCTGCCCGATGGCAGGACATATCAACTCGAAGCAGTGGGAAGGCAATTAGTCAAAATGCTGCATGACACCACACATATGGGCAGCACTAAATTAATAGAACTAATAAAAAGAGACTTTTATTTCCAAGGTTTGTTTAAAATCAGTAAAAACTTCACATGAAGATGTGAAGTCTGTGCCAGAGTAAATCAAAGAGGAGGTGCTCAAGCTCCAGTGGGAACTAGGTTCCCAGGGATGGAACCAGAGGAGCACTAGGTGTTAGGTTTTACTGAAATAAAGTTGGGAAATATGGGTATAGGTATCTCCTGGTGCTGGTAGATACGTTTTCGGGATGGGTGGAAGCCTACCCGAATAAAAATGAAAGAGCCACAGTAGTAGTAAAGAAGCTGATAGCACAAATCATTCTAAGAATTGGGCTTCTTCTTAGAATAGTGTCAGTAACAGTCCAGCTTTCATAGCTCAGGTGACTCAACAATTGGCTAAAGCCCTGGGTATAAATTGGAAACTGCACTGTGCATTTCAGCCCCAAAGTTCAGGAAAGGTTGAAAGGATGAACCACACCTTGAAAGAAACCCTAACCAAGTTGGTTCTGGAGTCTGGTGAAAACTGGGTGAGTCTCCTACACTTTGCCCTCCTTAAGACCAGATGTAGCCCCTATGTGTAGGACATTATGCCCTATGAAATATTATTTGGCAGACCCCCAACCCTGTTACCCAAGTTGGGGTTGGGAAAAATACCTGTATATGAGAGCCAATATCTTTTCTCTATTCTAAAGGAACTGGACTTGGATTAAGAAAATGGTCAATCGAATGGTCCAAGAAGCCCATCCCCCTCGTCCATGTTCCAAACCTCCTTTATTTCAGGTGCAGCGCGGGAATCTAGTCTGGGTATGAAAGCTCCAAGCTGGAAAAGTCAAACCATGTTGGACTGCTCCAAATGTGGTGATCCTCACAGTGCCCATGGCAGTAAATGTCATGGGGAATAGACAATGGATACATGCGTCAGGGCTAAAAGTCATCAGAACTGGTACGGTGGACTCAGAGGCAAAAAAGTGGACAGTCACCAAAATAGAAGAACCCATAAAGATCAAGATTCCCTGAACGAGTTAAGACTAAGGGTGGGGAAGAGGGAGAGATATGGCAACAGCCTGGAAAATGAGTTTGCTGCCCCTGTTGGTAATTAGCGTGTGCATCAATAGTTTTTGTTTAACCTCCTATAACTGGAGTATTATAAGGACAAGGGACAGAACGGTTCTAAATGTCACTCAAACTACTGGGAAAAGTCCCATCCTCTCTTTTGACCTGTGTGACCTCCTTCGGGAGAATTGGAACAACCTAGACATTGAGCCAGATGGACCTCCTGCAGGTCACGGATGTGGAGATGAATATTTAAAAAGAGGACTAACCCAGGCCAAGCTCTATGCCTGCCCCACAGATGGTCCCCCAGAATGCCATACTCACGGGCAGTACCACTGTGCCCAATGGGCTTGTGAAACCCTAGCCCCACGGATTTCCAGAGATACTGCCATCAGCCTCTTCAGGGGAGCACAGCCCCAGAACCCAACCATAGGTTCCAGTAAACCCATTCATATCCATATTAACAATGGGTTCAACAATGCCTGGGAAAGGAAGCAAAACATGGGCTCAGAATATATGTAGTTGGTCAAGACCCCAGAGCTGAGTTTACCATCCTATGGGGTATTCTAAAACCCGTTCCACCCAATCTGGTGGGCCCCAACTGGGACTTTCTTCTTAACCCAGAACTGGTAATTCCACCCAAAAGAAAACCAGGGCCCTTACGGTCCCTCAAGCAAAACCCCCCCAGAACATCCTTGTTGTCATTGTTGTCCTTTCTTAAATGAGAGCCAGCCAAATGCCACCAATGATTGCTGGCTCTGCCTAAATCCCTAACCCCCATATTAAATTGGAATAGGAGAAGATGGAAGCACTATCCCCTATAAATCACTGTATGTTCAAAAGATATTAGGGAAGCGGCTGTGGCTCAATCAGTAGGGCTCCCGTTTACCATATGGGAGGCCCCGGGTTCGGTTCCTGGGGCCTCCTGGTGAAGGCAAGCCCGCCCGCACGGCGTGGTTAGCTGACCCAGCGAGCACAAGCAGCAAGGGAGGGAGAAATGAATAAATAAATAAAATCTTAAAAAAAAAATAGATATCAGTAGAGATTCGGGAGGTCATCCCAGAGTTAATACTTACGCACACCTCAGTAGGAGCTCATAGAACATGAAAGTGCACATCACCCCACACAGAGGGGCTCCAGAGAGCTCTGGAGACACCCAAGTCCTATATAAGAGGGGATAACCCCAGAGAATGGTGCCTTATCAGTGGCCACTATTTTGGAATCTGTGCTCTTGAGAGCGACAGAATTGGACTCAAATAAGTCCTCCCTGCACATGGTTCATCAGTCCCTTCTATTCAAACCTATATGTGATGCTGGAGTTTTTAGGTATACTTCCAGAGACTGGAGCCTCTGGCCTTCCTATGTGCCAGGTGTGCGTGGAATCTCAGTGGAGCTGCAACACCTACCTTACAGCTCAAAGGACTCATCCAAGTCACCTGGTGAGGAGACAATGATGGGCATCAGACATCCCAGGGAATGGAGAGGGCCTGCATCTGCAGGCAGGATCATCCCACCCACCATATCCGTGGGATATAAGCCCACTCTCACTTGGAGGTGGAGTGGTCATCACCATCCCTGTCCACTCAGGATTGGGAGAAGAACTATGGACTAGAGTGGACTTGATGGTATTCTGTTGTACATATATGGTGATTCCAGCAATGGAAGAAATTATAACAGTTAGGTGGAGCCAGTGGCCACTGGACA
>JAKSZT010038602.1:0-15219 GCA_026826555.1 Tolypeutes matacus
CTGGCCCATGTGGAAACTGCATGGGCAAAAACTGTTCACACTGTATCCAAATCATGGGAGAAAATCTGCACCGCACTAGTAAGTCCCTCGCCCAATTTTGAACATTTAAGCTGGGAAATTTTAAAGACTGAGAATAAGTTGAACCAAATATCAAGGAAGATACGTGGGAAAGAAGAAACAATAGGCAAGAGAGAGAAATTAGTCATCAGAGTAAATACACCAACATGTTCAGATGCCTAGACCTCATCAAAAAATTACAAGCCATACTAGGAAACAGGAAGAAATGGCCCAGCCAAAAGGACAAACCAAATATCCTGAAGAGATATAGGATTTAATACAATTAATCAGTGATATCACACAACTCTCCTAAGTCACTTTAAACAATTTAAAGAAAATATGACTTAGGAAATCGAGGATATTAAGAAGAAGACACTGAGAGAGCATAAGGAACAATTTGACAACACACAAAGAAAAGTAACAGAATGTATGGGATTGAAAGACAAGATGGACAAGATTAAAAATACATTAGATGCACATAAAAGCAGATTGGAATTGCTTGAAGACAGAAATAGATT
Source organism: Tolypeutes matacus (assembly GCA_026826555.1). NCBI lineage: Eukaryota > Metazoa > Chordata > Mammalia > Cingulata > Chlamyphoridae > Tolypeutes > Tolypeutes matacus. Next base: position 576 of record JAKSZT010038602.1, read on the forward strand.
TCAAAGACAGAACAACTGAACTGAAAAAAGACAGGATGACAGAAAGATAAGAGAATGGAAAGGTGGAACACAGTCTCATTGAATTGAATGACAATGCAAAATGCACAAACATTCACATTATTGGCATCCCAGAAGGAGAAGAGAATAGAAAAAGGGCCAAAAGAATATTTGAGGAAATAATGACCGAAAACTTCCCAAGCCTTATGAATGACATAAATATCAATGTCCAAGAAAGACAATGCACCCAAACAGAATAAATCCGAACAGACCTACCCCGAGACACCAAAAATTCAGAATGACAAATATCAGAGATAAACAGAGGATTCTGAAAGCAGCAAGAGAAAAGCAAAGCACCACGTACAAGGAAAACTTATCAGTTTAATTGCCGACCTCTCATCAGAAACCATGGAGGAGAGAAGAAAGCAGTATGATGTATTTAAGGTACTTATAGAGAAAAACTGCCAGCTAAAAATTCTTTATCTGGCAAACCTGTCCTTCAAAAATGTGGGTGAATTCAGAGTCCTCACAGAAAAACAAAAACTGATAGAATGTGTTACCAAAAGACCAGATTTGCAAGAGATGCTAAAGGGGATCCTGTAGTCTGAAAGGAAAGTCAAGCATCAAAGATTTGGAGAAGAGTTTAGAAATGAAGATTTTTAAGAAGGATAAACTTAAGGATAAGAAGAAAGACAATAGAACAATATAACAACAGAGAGCTGAAGGACAAAATGAACTAAGTAATTCGAAGTTTTCAAGTAGCCCTTCACATTTATCCAATGCACCCTGAAATATGGAAAGAAGACCTTTCTTGGGCAAGAACATTCCAGGAACAGCAGAAAGGGGCACAGAGAATTTTAAAAAGTAAGTCATCAGCACAAGTAACAGATTTCTCACCAGTCTTTTTCTGACTATGACTTTGAAAGTGATGAGACGGTTGCTGTTTGCGCAGCTATTGCTGAGAAACAGAAGACAGCCTCAACAAATAAAACCATGGTTACTGTGTCTGCTTCTGGGGAAGTAGAGACTGTAAGTGAGAAGGAAGATGGTGCTCCAACACCAGATGGCTCTTTTTTATCAAGGTCAAAGAAGGAAAATGCATAGCATGAATTATTTGAATCTGTCTTTTTTGATTATCATTTAAAGTTTTAGACTTAGGGACATTTATTCTGGAGAAATACGGCAAAACTCCTGTTTGTAAGATAAATTTTTCAGATGAAACATATAAATCTGAATGAAAGCATTATTGTATGGTGTTTGGATGATGCTTTGATAAGTTATGGTTTATATTTAAAATTAGAAATCTGAGCAAAATGTTTTTGATTTATAAATTTAATTTAATCCAAATATATGGATGGATATATTTTAAAGACAGAACTTGGAAAGCAAATTCTTGAATAGTAATTAACTTGGTCAGTGTTATTAAAATGCTGACTCGTTGGATTTTGTTTTATGAGAAAGGAAATAAGTGATTGCTTTCTCTTCTAGAAATATACTGCTTTTACTATTCACTATATTTTCCTTGATTCAGTAGAGTAAGTTTGTCATAAGGTTTGAATGTTTTTAATATTCATTTTGATTCAAAGTCGAGGTTTTTTTAATATGTGGAATCTTTGAAATTTCAGCCAAAAATGCATGCAAAGTTGAACATTCTGAAGTTTCTCTTAATTTTGATTTGTGCTTAAGTTTTTGGCTTTAAAGAAGTTATAACAATGGTAGTTGACTCCTTCAGTATTTGTTATATGTGTAAAGTGCTGATAAATTTCACAATGATGGTTTTACTTTTATAGATTATTACTGTAGGTAGGTTAGTCTTTGTCACAAGTGAGCCATTTTTTAAATGTGCATTTTTAAAAAAAATGAGTGGCTTTTACAGGCACATCATAATACATTGTACTGCTACATTAAAAAAAACATAGGGGATAATGTGGGGCAGGGAGGAAGGTACATGGGAATCCCTCATAATTTCGATGTAACTTTTCTGTAATCTAAAACCTCTTTAAAAATAAAGTGTATTATATTTAAAAATAGTAGTGCTTATATATGTTGGAATAGTGTTCTTCAGTTTTCATAGCTCTGATCCTTCTCAGATGATACTTCTATTCTTCTCTCTGCATATTAAACTTTTCACCTGCATTAGACCTACAGCTGCTGATATGTCAAAAAACAAGAGTGTGAATATGAATTCATTCTGGGGTTTAACACAAGATGCAAGAGTATAGAGCAGAACCAATGAATTTAGAGTTCAGTCCACTGATATTCCCAAGATGTCACTTCTTTTCTTCTCACTGCAGATTAAATCTGTCAAACACATTCTACTTATAGCTGCTGCTATGCCAATAAACAAGTGTGTGAATCAACTTATTTTGATGGGATTGACACAAGATGCTGAGAAGCAGAAAGCAATCTTTGGGGTCTTCTTGATGATTTATAGTGACTTTTTTGGGGAATTTTCTCATCGTGGTTATTATAAAGGAAAGGCAAACCCATGGGAATCTCATAAACTTCTTTCTATTTTATCTATCCTTTGCTGATACCTGGATCTCTAAACTTGAGGTTCCCCTGTTGATTATAGATGCCCCTGCTCAGAACAAGACCATTTCCAGCAATGACTGTATGACTCGGAACTTTGCTACTCCTTTCTTTTAGTCCATGGAGACCTTTGTGCTCATGTCTAAGGTCTTTATATGGCCATCTGTAAGCCACTGCAATTCATTACCATCATAAGTCGGCATTCCTTTGGTGCTTTGGTGATTGGCTTCAATAACATCTTGTATCCATTGTTCAGCATAGCTATCCCTAGTTGTGACATTGCCCTTCTCTGACCCCAATGTGATTGATCACTATTTCTATGACTTGCAGTCCTTGATATAATATGCCTGCACAGACACTTTTACTAGATGTGTGCATATGCTTGGTGTGCCCTGTAATCTTGCTTATTTCATATACAGTTGTTTTATGCTCTCTGAGATACAACAGTGCAGTAGGAAGGTGAAAAGCTCTCCTCACCCCCACCACCCACTTTATTGTGGTTATCAAGTATTTTGGTCTATGAACATTTATATACACACAACACTAACCACCTCACCTGTTTCAATCTGGCCATAATTTTTGAGCATTCACTGAAAACCTCATTTTAGTAAGGTAAAAATTTATATGGATGGAGACTAATATAGGGCTTTAGTTCATCCTAAAGTTACATGTGAGAAAGAAGTGGATGAAATCCAAATCATACAATTACCTTCATAGAACCCCAACATTGCTTTAACAAAACTGAGATTACAATTAGATAATCCAGTGATTCATTCTACAATGAATAATTAATGACCACTCATGGTCAATAAACCTTAGTGCTCAAAGGAACCCAAGGAATCATTGACTAAGCTTCTTGAGACTGGAGAGTTCAATGCTCTGGAAAGTATCCTCTTACAGATTTTGCCATCAGAACTGGGAAGCTTGATTATCCTTCAGAGTTGGGAATTAGTTTAAAATTTTTCTACTCCAAAGTCTGATGCGGGAACTCATTCATTGGCTGTTCTTATTTCTCAGGCCAAGGGAGCATATTACATTACTGTACAGTTTTATAAAAAGGAAAAGCTTTAGACTTGTTTTAAAGAGGTTTGGATTATAAACTCAGGTCAGTTACTATATAGCTGTTTGACACTGGGTAAGTTACACTCCTCTCACCCTCAAATGCAAATTGCTAAGGAGGATTAATACAAACATACAAATTTTTATGCACTTTCTTGAGGCAGTAATTCTTTCTTTTTATAGATTATCTTCATTAGTCATTACAGCAACTTTATTAATCTAAGTCTTTTTATTCCCATATTCTCTCTTTAATTTACAGAGAACATTTCACTCACAAATTTTAAGGAATTTAGCAAAAGCTTTCTTCAAGATTCTCACAGTCCACTTTAGCATATAATGCCATGTAATTGGTGTTTATTTTTTTTCCAAAAACTTCTGCAAATATTAGACCTGCTGGTTGCTACTAGACCCAATAAAAGTTCAAAGAATGGTAGAATCCATTTATGCCCTTTACCATCTCCATTTTGTCTCCAACTTGTCTCTCACGCCATCACCCCCATCATTCTCTTCATCCTCATTGATGGTACCTACTTATGCTTTGCCAAAAGTAATTCTTGTTTCACAGTTAGGGTAGTAATGTGGCATTCCAAATAGGAAATTAATTGTATAATATAATCTATACCATGTTTTATTGCTTGCAACCACATACAAAATCAAAATTCTTATTTTTTACACAGTGAGTGGAAGTATACATACTCATAGGCATATCTTTAAAAATAAAAATAAATTAGAAAGTTAAGTATTCAATAATTCTTTTAACTTCTAAGAAAAAAATGCCTCTTTTTCTTTTCCCATTGATTCAAAAGCATAAATGGGATTAGAAATGGGAGAATATATCATTAATGATGTTTCAATAAATAATTAGTATTACTAGTAAAATTTTACAAAGTAGGAAATTGAAAAGAAAGTTTAAGAAAGTTCCTATGTTCACAGGAGATGTGTTGTAAGGCCAGGACTCATTTCTATCCCACATATTATTTCACATATATCCACCTTTATCTGGTATCAAAAGTTCCCCTGACTCTAGAAGCTATAGGTTTGAACAAATCATAAAGAGAAAAGAATGGTCTTTCCACATCCACAATTCAGAGTTAATTGCAATTTAAATAATTGGCTCCATAGTTTGCCTTTGACCTCTAACTCTCTGTGTGGGTGTTTCATTGGACAATTCTTTAGGACTGGGTTGGGAGCAAAGATTTTCTTGGAGCTCCAGAGACTGAAAACTTTCCTTAAGCATTGCAACATTTTTGGGTGTTACTATAAATATCCAATGCAGTAAAAAGTGAAACATTTAACTCATATTTCTCTAAAAGAGAAACTGGAAAGACAGCTGGTCTCAGTGGCATTTCTATGTCAGAGGGAATACTTTCTTCCATAAATGATTTTTCTGAAACCAAATTGAGAAACTTCTCCTATTCTTCACTACAGCTCTCTTGTGCCATGGACCCTCATGTTTTTTCTAACCCAGTGCTTCTGGGAAGATCCATGTGCCTTTGGACTACAGCAAGAATCTCTTCTCTCCCATATTCTTCACTCCTCTAAACCTTTGTAATACAAAGCATTGATAAAGCAAAATGAAGTATAATTTGTATATTTTGTCTAGACTTCATATGATTCATCTTCTAAGTAAATTAAAGTTTCAGACATGAGAATTATACCTTATTGGGAGTTATTTATATGCACTTAGAGGTAAGTTTTTCAGTCCATCTGAAATATTTTCTCTACATTACCTCCAGAAGACTGATATGATAAGCAGTTTGTCTTGTAAAAAATGATGGTTCTCCTGGAGAGTATTACCAGAACGAAGGATTGTGGTGCTCTAGGGTTCCTAAGCATTCCCTGGACACAACACAACACTACAAAGCTTCTTCGTTATTCACAGAAGGGGAGACTAACTACACCATCGTTTTGAGGCCAGGCTTGATGATTTTTCTATTCTTGGTAGTCCCCTTATTTGAAGAGTTTAAGGTTAGTGGCAATGTTTCAGGGACAGGGTCTAAGATAAAGCTACACTTCTTAACTATTGTCCTAAGCTTTGAAGACCCATGGTGACCATTGTCCATGACCAACAACCACATGCCTTCTCATGTTTGGTGGTAAGTGATAGTGCAGAGTGTCAGGAGGAAAGAACCCAAACTCTGTGATGAATTCTTTGTCAAATGACGTTGCTAACACAATTTTTCTCCTTTCCTCTGTATGGATTCTTGTGTCCTATTCTCTGACTCTTCTACCTTCCACCTTCCCTGGTTTCTGCTCAGATCACTTTACTCTGACTTCATTGAACCCTGGCCTTTCTTTCCTTCACAATTATTAGTTACATATCTAGTTACCTGCTTTGATATTTGTCCCACCATGAACTTTACCAAAATAGATATTGGGATCAGGACAGGAACATTAGATGTCAGTTGGCATCATTCTATGTTGCCCTTCAAAATTCTTTTTCTGTGGTGCAATTTACATGGAAGTATGGGAATTGGTGTTTTCTATGACTTTCAGTTTTGATGCTACAGGGAGTGCTATGCTAGAGACATGCTGTCCTAGTCCGAGCCTAATTGTATTGGGTGAAAATCTCTACATTATGGGTCAAGCTTTGTATGTTAAAAAGAACAAGACATATGGCCACAGGTACCTCACAAGAAAATAAGTTTGTAAAGTAGAATAAGAAAATTTAAAACCAGTCTAAATGATAAATTCATAGTACAAGAATAACATATAGTTTATATAATTTAAGATTAATTTGTTCATTTCAAAACATTTAAATAGGATCACAGAAATATAAGCACATAGTAGACAGGGATAGATTTTCATTTGGCAATAAAAGAGATGATTGGTAGTAGAGATAAATTGTGGGCACCAGATATAATTTATATTGGTTAAAATTTCAACAACTAAAATTTAAGGATTTTAAAGAAGAGAAAATGGCACATTCCAAAACTGGGATGTCTTCAAATTCATAGAGGTAAGATAGTCCTGGAGTGTTAGGAAACTATTGCTGAATTCAGTGATAAAACTCTGAGATGGTACTGGTCTGAGCCAAGACATCCAAGTTGTTCAAGTGCTGCTTTCCTATCTTCTTATCCTTAAATCATTTCTTTGCTTATTTAAAGCAAATCTAAATAGTTTTGCATGATATGGCTTTCATGGCTGTTCACAAATTTATCTCTTAAAATTTTTCATTTATTAAGCATATAGTTTTAATAGGGTCATATCAATATTTAACTGAAATAATGGTATGTTTCCCTTCTTACGATTTTTCCTCACTTTTCTTAATTCATGTGCCTCTTACCACAGCCAAGGACAGACTGCTTTTATTTTTCCTCCATAAACAATGTAAAAATATATTGAAATGAAGTTATAATTCATTCATTTTATTTTTTGTATTTATCATTGATAATTGAAACTGCCATACAGATATTTTAGTTATAATAACAACACTGGTATGATCCTACTGAGATCAGCTGGAAAGAAATAATATTTTCATTTTCTATAGATTGCATATTTTTATTAGAGTAAATTGACAATGAGGGTTGCTAAATTTGAAATTGTCTGATTAAGAAAACCCATTTCAAACTTACAGAATATCTAATTCCAAGTAAACAAGTTGCAAACTTCAGTTTCACACATTTAAAACCATAATTCCATTTTTTCATTTGTCATCCTTATCTGTCCATCCAACTATTTCTCAATTATTTTTCTTGGAATGTCTCTGATTTGGAACCATTAATCTGTTATTATCTCACCTCACATAGTCATGTGTAATACTTGCATAATTATTGATCTTATCCAGAGGATATTTTTATCCCTCTAATTCGACTATGAAGAGATTGAAAACCATTTTCTACTATAGCTACTGAAGATCTGAGTAGGGTCTTAGTATATATATGTTTACAGAATTGGTGATGTTATTGATTCATTGATAGATTGGTGATTTGTCAAAAAAGAGATGTAGTTATTAGACAGGATATTATAAAGATTTTAACTTCCTTAATTGTAGCAATAATATAACCATCAATGGGAAAAATATTTGGTAAATTGACACATAAAAATGAACAAAAGTAGAGTTATTAGCTCAAAAGTACATGATATAAAAAATTAACTGTGGGGACGGATGTGGCTCAAAAGGTTGGGCATCTGTCTCCCATATGCAGGGACCTGGGTTCTATCCCCGGGACCTCCCGGTAAAAAATAATAATAATAACTGAATAGATATGCATAATTCAATACAAACAAAATTTTAGAAATAAAAACATATAAAAACACAGTATTATCACCAGTACACAAAGATTTGAATATCAAAAATTTTAATTCTTCTAAACAAGGAAGGAAGGTTATATGGAAAGTTTGGATTTTATTAGAAATCTCTCTGTCATATTCTTATAATTTTATTAACAATTAAAAATAATGAGGCAGTATGCAAATACTTGTATAAAAATGAAATATCTATAATGCTATGTAAGAAACAATATGACTGTGATTGAGAAAATATGAATTTTTGAAGAACACATTTATTTTTCAATTTTGGCTTACTGTGAACTTTGAATAATTTATTACAAAAATATATTAATTCTTTAATTGAAATATTTTTAGTAAATACTGATCAAACAAAATTGGAAGGGTAATGTCAATAGTTATCAATAATTCTGAATATATTCATATATTTTGCATCAGTAATCCCATGGAAATTTATTTTGATGAAATTTTAAAACATAAGTTAAAGGGTAAAAATGAGAAATTATTCATTGAAAAATAGTGATTGACAATTTGAAAACAAATGAATAATGATAAATTTTAAAATTATAATATGAAAAATTTAAATGGTAATTTAAAATTGCTGAAATGGATAATTATGTTATGGATTTCCTTTAATTACATGTAAAAAATGTGTTGGTGTTGATAACAAAATGAAAATTAAAATGCATAATGAAAATATAGGATGATTATGTCTACATTTATATGTATCTATAATATAAGAAATAGGATAAAACAATGGAAAAATATCTGCCTAGGGAAATTCAAAAATATATTTTTACAATCACAATTATATTTAAACAAAAAGTATTTGAAGAAAACATATATCTGTGGCAGATACATGTGAGAGAATCATATTTGAGTAAAGGCATTATTCAGGTTATATAGATGTAAGAAGTGGTACACTTTGTAGGATAAATAAGAAGTCAACTCAATATCATGCATCTAGCATGGAATTTGGAAGATTTTGCATGCATAGCAATTTTCCTCTATAATGCCAGTCCCAATGATTTATTCAAATATTTCACCATTATTTCATAGTCACTGTCCTGAATGATACTGGTAGTAAAATTATGACCACAATGAGCCAAAAGTTGGAGTAATAATTTCTTCTTAAAGCATAACCAAACCAAAACACTGAAGAGGTCAGAAACAATGGATGTAAACTGGTTTCAATATCAAGAAAAGTTTTTTTTCTCAAGAGGAAAACTGTATATTTTATATTTTTTATGTATATAGATATATCAGTTTTCTGTTGAGATACAATATCCATGTATATATATCATGTTCATATGCATGCAATTAATAAATACCTATAGGAATCTACAATTTTATATGAAGTAAAGTTTTAAGGCATTAAAGTGACTCGCTTAAGGTGAAACAGCCAAGTCAGACGATATTAGACTTTTCCAGAGAGCACATTCAATGGCATGTTTGTTTGATTTTTCAAAAAAAAAAGTCTAGGATCCATACAGGAAGATTCCATAGATAAAGCATGGTCATTAACAATTTAAAAAAAAAGTTTCTATGTGATTTAAATGCATAGAAAACGTTGGGAACTACTGAAATACAGTGTTCATAGAATTAGAACTGTGAGAGGTTTCAAAAGCACAAGTCTTCTGTCCTTACCAAATCACAGTTATCACAATTTTCTTTGCCGATAAACTATTTCTCAGCTGCAACATTTCTACATTTATTGCAACCACGAATATGAATAGTGGTGTGAAAGAGTTCATTCTGTTTGAGTTAACACAGGATATTCTAAAGGAGAAAATAGTGTTTGTGGTCTTCTTGTTTCTCTACTTGGCAATTCTGTTGGCAAATTTACTTATTGTGTTGACTATCAAATATAGTCGGATGCTTGGGAGCCCCATGTGCTTCTTCCTTTTCTACTTATCCTTTGCTGATGCCTGTTTCTCCACAACCACGGTACCCAGGTTGATTATAGATGCGTTGTCTGAGAAGAAAATTATCGGCTATAATGAGTGCATGGTCCAGAACTTTGCAATCCACTTCTTCGGGTGCATGGAGATTTTGCTTGTCATCCTCATGGCCTTTGATTGCTATGTAGCCATTTGTAACCACTGCAGTACATAACCATCATGAGCAGACATGTGTGTATTATATTTGTGAATCCAACCATAGGTAATATCTTTTATCCATTCTTCAGCACAGAGTATCTTGGCTTTGAAATTACCCTTCACTTGCAATTTCTGTAGGTGTTTTAATAAAACTGATTGATAGAGAGGAGTAAATGTGCTCATCCTGACATAGATAATATAATCCTTTCTCAGTAAGAATGCTAGAGAAGTAAGCAAAATGAGCACAAAGCACAGAAACCCAGTTAATTTTGAGACCAAGTCATCTAGATGATATTATATCAAGTGCAGGAAGATTTTTGGGAGCCCCAAACAACTCTACACTCCTATTCCTTGAATTGCAGCTTCTCAGCCATATACTGTTGCATCTACATCTTTACCTCCCTCTTTGTACTTTATGCTCATTTGGGATTTTCTTCTCCATGTTTCTGATCCAAGGCTAATAATTTCTATTTTATTTATAACTGATCCATCTTGTTAAAAATTCTGTTCTGGCACTACTGAATCTGAATCATATGTTCTAGCTAAGAGCCACCTCAAAGGCACTTCAGCAAAACTATGAGCTCAAAGGGCCATAAATATTAGATAATTAAGCCCTTATTTGAAATTTGGTAGCATTTTGTGGAACATGTAATGTGGCCATTCATCTGCCCCTTGAAATCATATAGGGATTATACACGTAACTCCTAAGTCCCCTCTCAGCCTGAAGTAGTCAGAATGTTCATCATCCCAAATCCCTTAAGACTGAGGGGTGATCAAAAAGGGGTAGTGTAACCAAGGACCAAAGTAGATTTATTGTTATTGTTATTATCTCATAACATTGATATGAAGATAGTGGTTGGCACAATCTTAGTGCAAGGACCTGGTTCACTGATTATTTTGTAAGGCTCTCAGGCCAGCCTGCCTGACAGGTACACTTTTGTGTGAGGAGGGATGTTTGGGGCCATCACTACTTGAGGCCATAACAAATATTGGAGATGCAAGTCCTTGGATAGAAAGTTATTGTCCAATGACCAGGATAAGCATTTTTTGTTGTAGATTTATATTTATTATGTCAGCATATTAAATTTACATTCTGCTCCAGAAATAGTTAACTAATGAGTTTGAGCAATAAGAGCCAGACCATGAGGGACTGGGCAATAATAACCTTTCTCCAAAACCAAAATGATGACGACTGTTTTCCTATGGATCTAAGGACTGAATCTAAACTATGGTGGATAAACCCATCCAATGCCACTTTGGAAGCTTTGCATGGGCATGACTCTGGGAACAACACCTCTGGTGGACCTTCCAACTCTGACAATAATATTTTGGAAGATTTACATACAGCCCATATATTCTTTACTGGAAAACCTCTCAAACTGTGAGTCCTGTTGATGATGTGGCAATATTTCCCTGTTTTGTAACTTAATATATCGACAAGCGTCTTGACTTGCCACAAATTTGACATTACTACCCATGGATATACTTTAGCATTGCTGTATAGAGCAAAGTGAATTTTGTGGATTGGAGAAAAGAGAAATGTGGAAATTAGAAATGGTAATGAAGATAAGATGATAGAGGGTAAAAACCATTTTCTCTTGAATTGTATGAAATTCCTCTTGGCTTAAACATTTGTGGAAAGACAATGATTATCTGAAAGTTTTCTCTCCCCAAATAATTAATATTAGCTGAGTTCTTCTGGACACTCATGTGTTAATGGCACCAAAGTTCACAGAAGCAATTTCATTCCTTTTGTTAATGTTAAAATTATCCAATTCAAAACAAGGATTCTAAGGCTTTTAATACTATCCCCAAGCTAGTAACTCTCAATTTAGGTATCCACCCAGACCTTTAATTTCATTGGGAGACTGATCCTTGATATCCTCCTCTAAATCTCTAATAGGAAACTTTACAATTAAAGACTAATATTTTTCCAATCATGCTCTATATGCAGCCATTCCTAGTCAAATCTATTTTTCCATTTGCCCACACTGAAAATATTGGAGAACAAAAAATGGTGGTATCAAATTCACATCTTACATAGAAAAAAGTGTTGTCTTCAATCTACATCCTGTTTTCAGATTAATTCCTCTACCATTCTTGTCTAAACTGCTATTGTCTTCTGCCTTGAACACAACAATAGACTCTCATAATTCTTACAGCTTCTATTCTTTTCTTGCTTAATCTATTTTCAACACAGCAACAACAAACTCCTTATAAAACTTGATTAAAATAAGACCACTCCTCTGCATAAATCCCTGCATTGGTTCTATTTCCTTCAGAGTAAAAGCCAAAATCTTTTCATTGATTTGACTTTTTGTTGCTTCTTTGGCTTCTTTGCTACTCACACCCTGGTTCTGTTGTCTCCAGCCACACTGAAATTTTTGTTTTTCCCTAACCATACCAGGTAGTCTTGCACCTTAAGATTCTTGCTTCCGCTGTTTATTCTGATTAAACCACTTTTCCTGTAATGTTTTTGGCTACTAGTTTCATCTCTTTTAGACTCTGCTATAAGTCTCCCCTTAGTGAGGCCTCCCAAATCACCATATTTATTAAGAATTCTCATAGCTTTCCCAATCTCCTTATCTTTCTTTATTCTTTCTTATTTTAATACAATTTATCATTTCTAAAAGATGTACTTTAATTTTAGTTTACATAAATATTTCTTTTCTTCTAATATGTCCTCTACTAAAATGTAAAATCCAAGAAAGCAAGTTTCCTTGTCTAATTTGTACAGGAATACATCCCAAGTCAGTTGCAGAGCAGAAACTCTAAGTATTTGTGGTGGTTGTTATGATTGAGTGCTTAGAATTTGAAGAAAATAAATCACAGATCTTAACACTGGGGCCTGTTGGTTTCTATAAAAATGCTTAAATAATGTTTTCATTTGGATTATAAATAAAAATAGATTTTAGCACATTATGTGTCTTCTGATGACCCACTCACATCCAGATATGGCCACATAATTTCATTGCCAGAGAATGATTGCTAATAGGGTGAAGCCAACCACTGCTACACTGTGTTGGGAATATAAGAAGTATGCAAATGTGAACTTGGTAAATGAGAAAAGCATTTGTATCAGGTGTATGTCAAATGATTGTGAGATACACAATAATGGTTTTGCAATAGTTTCTACAGAGAAAATTGGTGCTAACATTGATGTGCCAAACTCAAAATTACTTTTGCTGCATCTCTGTGTAATAATCATGTGTCAATTTTATTATAATATAACCAAATTAACAGTCATGTTGAATTATATATTATTAATTAAATTTTAATGATGTTGCAGGTATGTTTAAAAATCTATGTTTAGCCTTTCATTTCATTAAGTGTTATAATTACAAAGCACTTATAACTCATTTTATATTTACATATCTATATTAGTAACATTTTATTGCAAATCATTCCCATTAAAACTGAGGTTCATGAGATATTTTTTTCTTTAAAAGAGTTCTACTTAATATTTAAAATTAAGAACATTGTTCTATACTTAAGAAAACAAAAAAGTAGGTGTAGTGGAAAAACCATTTTCTTAAGTAAACTGTGCATGTACATAGAAAAATGGAAATGAAGCACATGACTTAAAACTTAGAGCTTTGGTCTGGGAATGGATGGACACTCTAGTCAGTCAATTATGCTTATCTAAATCTCAGTAATCACTGAAATGTTGTGAGACTGTCTGTTAATGATTCTTTCCTCAAGAAAAAAAAAAAACAAAAACAAAAAAACTCCCATGGTAATTTACATTTATGAGGATTGTTTTTTTGGTAGAAATTCATATACTGACAAATGAATAGGGTGAACCTAAAGAGACTCTAAATTCACAAAATTATTTTTGCCCCTGGTATTCACACCTGTGGCATCTCCTTCCATTGTGTGTGGGTGGGATATGTGCTTTCTTACTAACCAATAGAATATGGAAAATGTAAGGATTGTCACTGCTATGACTTTGTGCACAAAATTGCAATTTCTGTCTTGCTCTCAGACTCCCATTCTTAATGATTTTTGATGCAGCAAGCTGCCAGGCTTGGAGATGCCCACATAGCAAGGACCTGAGGGCAGCCTCTAGCCAACACCGAGCAAGAACTGAGCCCATCAGCCCAACAACTTGCAATGAACTGAATTCTGCCAGCAACCACATGAGTTTGAGAGCAGATCCTTCTCCAATTGAGCCTTGAGATGTGATCACAGCTCTGGCTGACACCTTGATTGCAGCCTTGTCACATACCACAGAAGCACCCAGTGCTTCTTGGAGTTTAGTTGTGCCTGCACTCTTGATCTACAGAAACTGTGAGATAATATGAGAAATGTTTCAAGATGCTGAATTTTTGGCAATTTGTTATACAGCAATAGATAATAATAATGTACATATTTAGGCCTATTCTCTAATTGCATTTTCCCAAACAATTACTAAACTCATTCTTTGCTTTATGTTCCAGGTCCTTTTATATTTGGTAAAAATTAGATAAGCCATGCAAAGAAGTCCATTTCTAGTCATTAATAGATTCCAATGTGTCCAGCAAATCTGAAGGTCAGACCTTAATCTGTAGATCCCTTATGGTGGAAGAGGCAACGTCTGATCTTTACTGCTTATATATTTGCTTTGACTTGCTTCAAATTCCAATGATGTACATTATTATGTCAATACAAACTATATCATTAATGGGAAAATAACAAAAGATTCAGGAAACAATTTCATCTTTGTATGTGTTATATAATAATGGAAA
>JAKSZT010038602.1:15319-34060 GCA_026826555.1 Tolypeutes matacus
CTGGCCCATGTGGAAACTGCATGGGCAAAAACTGTTCACACTGTATCTAAATCATGGGAGAAAATCTGCACCGCACTAGTAAGTCCCTCGCCCAATTTTGAACATTTAAGCTGGGAAATTTTAAAGACTGAGAATAAGTTGAACCAAATATCAAAGAAGATACGTGGGAAAGAAAAAACAATAGGCAAGAGAGAGAAATTAGCCATCAGAGTAAATACACCAACCTGTTCAGATGCCTAGACATCATCAAAAAATTACAAGCCATACTAGGAAACAGGAAGAAATGGCCCAGCCAAAAGGACAAACCAAATATCCTGAAGAGATATAGGATTTAATACAATTAATCAGTGATATCACACAACTCTCCTAAGTCCCTTTAAACAATTTAAAGAAAATATGACTAAGGAAATCAAGGATATTAAGAAGACACTGAGAGAGCATAAGGAACAATTTGACAACATACAAAGAAAAGTAACAGAATGTATGGGATTGAAAGATAAGATGGACGAGATTAAAAATACATTAGATGCACATAAAAGCAGATTGGAATTGCTTGAAGACAGAAATAGATTTCAAAGACAGAACAACTGAACTGGGAAAAGACAGGATGACAGAAAGATAAGAGAATGGAAAGGTGGAACACAGTCTCATTGAATTGAATGACAATGCAAAATGCACAAACATTCACATTATTGGCATCCCAGAAGGAGAAGAGAATGGAAAAAGGGCCAAAAGAATATTTGAGGAAATAATGACCGAAAACTTCCCAAGCCTTATGAATGACATAAATATCAATGTCCAAGAAAGACAATGCACCCAAACAGAATAAATCCAAACAGACCTACCCCGAGACACCTAAAATTCAGAATGACAAATATCAGAGATAAAGAGAGGATTCTGAAAGCAGCAAGAGAAAAGCAAAGCACCATGTACAAGGAAAACTTATCAGTTTAATTGCCGACCTCTCATCAGAAACCATGGAGGAGAGAAGAAAGCAGTATGATGTATTTAAGGTACTTATAGAGAAAAACTGCCAGCTAAAAATTCTTTATCTGGCAAAGCTGTCCTTCAAAAATGTGGGTGAGTTCAGAGTCCTCACAGAAAAACAAAACCTGATAGAATGTGTTACCAAAAGACCAGATTTGCAAGAGATACTAAAGGGGATCCTGTAGCCTGAAAGGAAAGTCAAGCATCAAAGATTTGGAGAAGAGTTTAGAAATGAAGATTTTTAAGAAGGATAAACTTAAGGATAAGAAGAAAGACAATAGAACAATATAACAACAGAGAGCTGAAGGACAAAATGAACGAAGTAATTCGAAGTTTTCAAGTAGCCCTTCACATTTATCCAATGCACCCTGAAATATGGAAAGAAGACCTTTCTTGGGCAAGAACATTCCAGGAACAGCAGAAAGGGGCACAGAGAATTTTAAAAAGTAAGTCATCAGCACAAGTAACAGATTTCTCACCAGTCTTTTTCTGACTATGACTTTGAAAGTGATGAGACGGTTGCTGTTTGCGCAGCTATTGCTGAGAAACAGAAGACAGCCTCAACAAATAAAACCATGGTTACTGTGTCTGCTTCTGGGGAAGTAGAGACTGTAAGTGAGAAGGAAGATGGTGCTCCAACACCAGATGGCTCTGTTTTTATCAAGGTCAAAGAAGGAAAATGCATAGCATGAATTATTTGAATCTGTCTTTTTGATTATCATTTAAAGTTTTAGACTTAGGGACATTTATTCTGGAGAAATACGGCAAAACTCCTGTTTGTAAGATAAATTTTTCAGATGAAACATATAAATCTGAATGAAAGCATTATTGTATGGTGTTTGGATGATGCTTTGATAAGTTATGGTTTATATTTAAAATTAGAAATCTGAGCAAAATGTTTTTGATTTATAAATTTAATTTAATCCAAATATATGGATGGATATATTTTAAAGACAGAACTTGGAAAGCAAATTCTTGAATAGTAATTAACTTGGTCAGTGCTATTAAAATGCTGACTCGTTGGATTTTGTTTTATGAGAAAGGAAATAAGTGATTGCTTTCTCTTCTAGAAATATACTGCTTTTACTATTCACTATATTTTCCTTGATTCAGTAGAGTAAGTTTGTCATAAGGTTTGAATGTTTTTAATATTCATTTTGATTCAAAGTCGAGTTTTTTTTAATATGTGGAATCTTTGAAATTTCAGCCAAAAATGCATGCAAAGGTGAACATTCTGAAGTTTCTCTTAATTTTGATTTGTGCTTAAGTTTTTGGCTTTAAAGAAGTTATAACAATGGTAGTTGACTCCTTCAGTATTTGTTATATGTGTAAAGTGCTGATAAATTTCACAATGATGGTTTTACTTTTATAGATTATTACTGTAGGTAGGTTAGTCTTTGTCACAAGTGAGCCATTTTTTAAATGTGCATTTTTAAAAAAAATGAGTGGCTTTTACAGGCACATCATAATACATTGTACTGCTACATTAAAAAAAACATAGGGGATAATGTGGGGCTGGGAGGAAGGTACATGGGAATCCCTCATAATTTCGATGTAACTTTTCTGTAATCTAAAACCTCTTTAAAAATAAAGTGTATTATATTTAAAAATAGTAGTGCTTATATATGTTGGAATAGTGTTCTTCAGGTTTCATA
The DNA here is from genome assembly GCA_026826555.1 of Tolypeutes matacus. Taxonomy (NCBI): domain Eukaryota; kingdom Metazoa; phylum Chordata; class Mammalia; order Cingulata; family Chlamyphoridae; genus Tolypeutes; species Tolypeutes matacus. Next base: position 17,962 of record JAKSZT010038602.1, read on the forward strand.
GCTCTGATCCTTCTCAGATGATACTTCTATTCTTCTCTCTGCATATTAAACTTTTCACCTGCATTAGACCTACAGCTGCTGATATGTCAAGAAACAAGAGTGTGAATATGAATTCATTCTGGGGTTTAACACAAGATGCAAGAGTATAGAGCAGAACCAATGAATTTAGAGTTCAGTCCACTGATATTCCCAAGATGTCACTTCTTTTCTTCTCACTGCAGATTAAATCTGTCAAACACATTCTACTTACAGCTGCTGCTATGCCAATAAACAAGTGTGTGAATCAACTTATTTTGATGGGATTGACACAAGATGCTGAGAAGCAGAAAGCAATCTTTGGGGTCTTCTTGATGATTTATAGTGACTTTTTTGGGGAATTTTCTCATCGTGGTTACTATAAAGGAAAGGCAAACCCATGGGAATCTCATAAACTCCTTTCTATTTTATCTATCCTTTGCTGATACCTGGATCTCTAAACTTGAGGTTCCCCTGTTGATTACAGATGCCCCTGCTCAGAACAAGACCATTTCCAACAATGACTGTATGACTCGGAACTTTGCTACTCCTTTCTTTTAGTCCATGGAGACCTTTGTGCTCATGTCTAAGGTCTTTATATGGCCATCTGTAAGCCCCTGCAATTCATTACCATCATAAGTCGGCATTCCTTTGGTGCTTTGGTGATTGGCTTCAATAACATCTTGTATCCATTCTTCAGCATAGCTATCCCTAGTTGTGACATTGCCCTTCTCTGACCCCAATGTGATTGATCACTATTTCTATGACTTGCAGTCCTTGATATAATATGCCTGCACAGACACTTTTACTAGATGTGTGCATATGCTTGGTGTGCTCTGTAATCTTGCTTATTTCATATACAGTTGTTTTATGCTCTCTGAGATACAACAGTGCAGTAGGAAGGTGAAAAGCTCTCCTCACCCCCACCACCCACTTTATTGTGGTTATCAAGTATTTTGGTCTATGAACATTTATATACACACAACACTAACCACCTCACCTGTTTCAATCTGGCCATAATTTTTGAGCATTCACTGAAAACCTCATTTTAGTAAGGTAAAAATTTATATGGATGGAGACTAATATAGGGCTTTAGTTCATCCTAAAGTTACATGTGAGAAAGAAGTGGACGAAATCCAAATCATACAATTACCTTCATAGAACCCCAACATTGCTTTAACAAAACTGAGATTACAATTAGATAATCCAGTGATTCATTCTACAATGAATAATTAATGACCACTCATGGTCAATAAACCTTAGTGCTCGAAGGAACCCAAGGAATCATTGACTCAGCTTCTTGAGACTGGAGAGTTCAATGTTCTGGAAAGTATCCTCTTACAGATTTTGCCATCAGAACTGGGAAGCTTGATTATCCTTCAGAGTTGGGAATTAGTTTAAAATTTTTCTACTCCAAAGTCTGATGCGGGAACTCATTCGTTGGCTGTTCTTATTTCTCAGGCCAAGGGAGCATATTACATTACTGTACAGTTTTATAAAAAGGAAAAGCTTTAGACTTGTTTTAAAGAGGTTTGGATTATAAACTCAGGTCAGTTACTATATAGCTGTTTGACACTGGGTAAGTTACACTCCTTCTCTCACCCTCAAATGCAAATTGCTAAGGAGGATTAATACAAACATACAAATTTTTATGCACTTTCTTGAGGCAGTAATTCTTTCTTTTTATAGATTATCTTCATTAGTCATTACAGCAACTTTATTAATCTAAGTCTTTTTATTCCCATATTCTCTCTTTAATTTACAGAGAACATTTCACTCACAAATTTTAAGGAATTTAGCAAAAGCTTTCTTCAAGATTCTCACAGTCCACTTTAGCATATAATGCCATGTAATTGGTGTGTATTTTTTTTCCAAAAACTTCTGCAAAAATTAGACCTGCTGGTTGCTACTAGACCCAGTAAAAGTTCAAAGAATGGTAGAATCCATTTATGCCCTTTACCATCTCCATTTTGTCTCCAACTTGTCTCTCACGCCATCACCCCCATCATTCTCTTCATCCTCATTGATGGTACCTACTTATGCTTTGCCAAAAGTAATTCTTGTTTCACAGTTAGGGTAGTAATGTGGCCTTCCAAATAGGAAATTAATTGTATAATATAATCTATACCATGTTTTATTGCTTGCAACCACATACAAAATCAAAATTCTTATTTTTTACACAGTGAGTGGAAGTATACATACTCATAGGCATATCTTTAAAAATAAAAATAAATTAGAAAGTTAAGTATTCAATAATTCTTTTAACTTCTAAGAAAAAAATGCCTCTTTTTCTTTTCCCATTGATTCAAAAGCATAAATGGGATTAGAAATGGGAGAATATATCATTAATGATGTTTCAATAAATAGTATTACTAGTAAAATTTTACAAAGTAGGAAATTGAAAAGAAAGTTTAAGAAAGTTCCTATGTTCACAGGAGATGTGTTGTAAGGCCAGGACTCATTTCTATCACACATATTATTTCACATATATCCACCTTTATCTGGTATCAAAAGTTCCCCTGACTCTAGAAACTATAGGTTTGAACAAATCATAAAGAGAAAAGAATGGTCTTTCCACATCCACAATTCAGAGTTAATTGCAATTTAAATAATTGGCTCCATAGTTTGCCTTTGACCTCTAACTCTCTGTGTGGGTGTTTCATTGGACAATTCTTTAGGACTGGGTTGGGAGCAAAGATTTTCTTGGAGCTCCAGAGACTGAAAACTTTCCTTAAGCATTGCAACATTTTTGGGTGTTACTATAAATATCCAATGCAGTAAAAAGTGAAACATTTAACTCATATTTCTCTAAAAGAGAAACTGGAAAGACAGCTGGTCTCAGTGGCATTTCTATGTCAGAGGGAATACTTTCTTCCATAAATGATTTTTCTGAAACCAAATTGAGAAACTTCTCCTATTCTTCACTACAGCTCTCTTGTGCCATGGACCCTCATGTTTTTTCTAACCCAGTGCTTCTGGGAAGATCCATGTGCGTTTGGACTACAGCAAGAATCTCTTCTCTCCCATATTCTTCACTCCTCTAAACCTTTGTAATACAAAGCATTGATAAAGCAAAATGAAGTATAATTTGTATATTTTGTCTAGACTTCATATGATTCATCTTCTAAGTAAATTAAAGTTTCAGACATGAGAATTATACCTTATTGGGAGTTATTTATATGCACTTAGAGGTAAGTTTTTCAGTCCATCTGAAATATGTTCTCCACATTACCTCCAGAAGACTGATATGATAAGCAGTTTGTCTTGTAAAAAATGATGGTTCTCCTGGAGAGTATTACCAGAATGAAGGATTGTGGTGCTCTAGGGTTCCTAAGCATTCCCTGGACACAACACAACACTACAAAACTTCTTCGTTATTCACAAAAGGGGAGACTAACTACACCATCGTTTTGAGGCCAGGCTTGATGATGTTTCTATTCTTGGTAGTCCCCTTATTTGAAGAGTTTAAGGTTAGTGGCAATCTTCCCAGAAGCACTGGGTTAGAAAAAACATGAGGGTCCATGGCACAAGAGAGCTGTAGTGAAGAATAGGAGAAGTTTCTCAATTTGGTTTCAGAAAAATCATTTATGGAAGAAAGTATTCCCTCTGACATAGAAATGCCACTGAGACCAGCTGTCTTTCCAGTTTCTCTTTTAGAGATGTTTCTATTCTTGGTAGTCCCCTTATTTGAAGAGTTTAAGGTTAGTGGCAATGTTTCAGGGACAGGGTCTAAGATAAAGCTACACTTCTTAACTATTGTCCTAAGCTTTGAAGACCCATGGTGACCATTGTCCATGACCAACAACCACATGCCTTCTCATGTTTGGTGGTAAGTGATAGTGCAGAGTGTCAGGAGGAAAGAACCCAAACTCTGTGATGAATTCTTTGTCAAATGACCTTGCTAACACAATTTTTCTCCTTTCCTCTGTATGGCTTTTTGTGTCCTATTCTCTGACTCTTCTACCTTCCACCTTCCCTGGTTTCTGCTCAGATCACTTTACTCTGACTTCATTGAACCCTGGCCTTTCTTTCCTTCACAATTATTAGTTACATATCTAGTTACCTGCTTTGATATTTGTCCCACCATGAACTTTACCAAAATTGATATTGGGATCAGGACAGGAACATTAGATGTCAGTTGGCATCATTCTATGTTGCCCTTCAAAATTCTTTTTCTGTGGTGCAATTTACATGGAAGTATGGGAATTGGTGTTTTCTATGACTTTCAGTTTTGATGCTACAGGGAGTGCTATGCTAGAGACATGCTGTCCTAGTCCGAGCCTAATTGTATTGGGTGAAAATCTCTACATTATGGGTCAAGCTTTGTATGTTAAAAAGAACAAGACATATGGCCACAGGTACCTCACAAGAAAATAAGTTTGTAAAGTAGAATAAGAAAATTTAAAACCAGTCTAAATGATAAATTCATAGTACAAGAATAACATATAGTTTATATAATTTAAGATTAATTTGTTCATTTCAAAACATTTAAATAGGATCACAGAAATATAAGCACATAGTAGACAGGGATAGATTTTCATTTGGCAATAAAAGAGATGATTGGTAGTAGAGATAAATTGTGGGCACCAGATATAATTTATATTGGTTAAAATTTCAACAACTAAAATTTAAGGATTTTAAAGAAGAGAAAATGGCACATTCCAAAACTGGGATGTCTTCAAATTCATAGAGGTAAGATAGTCCCGGAGTGTTAGGAAACTATGGCTGAATTCAGTGATAAAACTCTGAGATGGTACTGGTCTGAGCCAAGACATCCAAGTTGTTCAAGTGCTGCTTTCCTATCTTCTTATCCTTAAATCATTTCTTTGCTTATTTAAAGCAAATCTAAATAGTTTTGCATGATATGGCTTTCATGGCTGTTCACAAATTTATCTCTTAAAATTTTTCATTTATTAAGCATATAGTTTTAATAGGGTCATATCAATATTTAACTGAAATAATGGTATGTTTCCCTTCTTACGATTTTTCCTCACTTTTCTTAATTCATGTGCCTCTTACCACAGCCAAGGACAGACTGCTTTTATTTTTCCTCCATAAACAATGTAAAAATATATTGAAATGAAGTTATAATTCATTCATTTTATTTTTTGTATTTATCATTGATAATTGAAACTGCCATACAGATATTTTAGTTATAATAACAACACTGGTATGATCCTACTGAGATCAGCTGGAAAGAAATAATATTTTCATTTTCTATAGATTGCATATTTTTATTAGAGTAAATTGACAATGAGGGTTGCTAAATTTGAAATTGTCTGATTAAGAAAACCCATTTCAAACTTACAGAATATCTAATTCCAAGTAAACAAGTTGCAAACTTCAGTTTCACACATTTAAAACCATAATTCCATTTTTTCATTTGTCATCCTTATCTGTCCATCCAACTATTTCTCAATTATTTTTCTTGGAATGTCTCTGATTTGGAACCATTAATCTGTTATTATCTCACCTCACATAGTCATGTGTAATACTTGCATAATTATTGATCTTATCTAGAGGATATTTTTATCCCTCTAATTCGACTATGAAGAGATTGAAAACCATTTTCTACTATAGCTACTGAAGATCTGAGTAGGGTCTTAGTATATATATGTTTACAGAATTGGTGATGTTATTGATTCATTGATAGATTGGTGATTTGTCAAAAAAGAGATGTAGTTATTAGACAGGATATTATAAAGATTTTAACTTCCTTAATTGTAGCAATAATATAACCATCAATGGGAAAAATATTTGGTAAATTGACACATAAAAATGAACAAAAGTGGAGTTATTAGCTCAAAAGTACATGATATAAAAAATTAACTGGGGGGACGGATGTGGCTCAAAAGGTTGGGCATCTGTCTCCCATATGCAGGGACCTGGGTTCTATCCCCGGGACCTCCAGGTAAAAAATAATAATAATAACTGAATAGATATGCATAATTCAATACAAACAAAATTTTAGAAATAAAAACATATAAAAACACAGTATTATCACTAGTACACAAAGATTTAAATATCAAAAATTTTAATTCTTCTAAACAAGGAAGGAAGGTTATATGGAAAGTTTGGATTTTATTAGAAATCTCTCTGTCATATTCTTATAATTTTATTAACAATTAAAAATAATGAGGCAATATGCAAATACTTGTATAAAAATGAAATATCTATAATGCTATGTAAGAAACAATATGACTGTGATTGAGAAAATATGAATTTTTGAAGAACACATTTATTTTTCAATTTTGGTTTACTGTGAACTTTGAATAATTTATTACAAAAATATATTAATTCTTTAATTGAAATATTTTTAGTAAATACTGATCAAACAAAATTGGAAGGGTAATGTCAATAGTTATCAATAATTCTGAATATATTCATATATTTTGCATCAGTAATCCCATGGAAATTTATTTTGATGAAATTTTAAAACATAAGGTAAAGGGTAAAAATGAGAAATTATTCATTGAAAAATAGTGATTGACAATTTGAAAACAAATGAATAATGATAAATTTTAAAATTATAATATGAAAAATTTAAATGGTAATTTAAAATTGCTGAAATGGATAATTATGTTATGGATTTCCTTTAATTACATGTAAAAAATGTGTTGGTGTTGATAACAAAATGAAAATTAAAATGCATAATGAAAATATAGGATGATTATGTCTACATTTATATGTATCTATAATATAAGAAATAGGATAAAACAATGGAAAAATATCTGCCTAGGGAAATTCAAAAATATATTTTTACAATCACAATTATATTTAAACAAAAAGTATTTGAAGAAAACATATATCTGTGGCAGATACATGTGAGAGAATCATATTTGAGTAAAGGCATTATTAAGGTTATATAGATGTAAGAAGTGGTACACTTTGTAGGATAAATAAGAAGTCAACTCAATATCATGCATCTAGCATGGAATTTGGAAGATTTTGCATGCATAGCAATTTTCCTCTATAATGCCAGTCCCAATGATTTATTAAAATATTTCACCATTATTTCATAGACACTGTCCTGAATGACACTGGTAGTAAAATTATGACCACAATGAGCCAAAAGTTGGAGTAATAATTTCTTCTTAAAGCATAACCAAACCAAAACATTGAAGAGGTCAGAAACAATGGATGTAAACTGGTTTCAATATCAAGAAAAGTTTTTTTTCTCAAGAGGAAAACTGTATATTTTATATTTTTTATGTATATAGATATATCAGTTTTCTGTTGAGATACAATATCCATGTATATATATCATGTTCATATGCATGCAATTAATAAATACCTATAGGAATCTACAATTTTATATGAAGTAAAGTTTTAAGGCATTAAAGTGACTCGCTTAAGGTGGAACAGCCAAGTCAGACGATATTAGACTTTTCCAGAGAGCACATTCAATGGCATGTTTGTTTGATTTTTCAAAAAAAAAAGTCTAGGATCCATACAGGAAGATTCCATAGATAAAGCATGGTCATTAACAATTAAAAAAAAAAGTTTCTATGTGATTTAAATGCATAGAAAACGTTGGGAACTACTGAAATACAGTGTTCATAGAATTAGAACTGTGAGAGGTTTCAAAAGCACAAGTCTTCTGTCCTCACCAAATCACAGCTATCACAATTTTCTTTGCCGATAAACTATTTCTCAGCTGCAACATTTCTACATTTATTGCAACCACGAATATGAATAGTGGTGTGAAAGAGTTCATTCTGTTTGAGTTAACACAGGATATTCTAAAGGAGAAAATAGTGTTTGTGGTCTTCTTGTTTCTCTACTTGGCAATTCTGTTGGCAAATTTACTTATTGTGTTGACTATCAAATATAGTCAGATGCTTGGGAGCCCCATGTGCTTCTTCCTTTTCTACTTATCCTTTGCTGATGCCTGTTTCTCCACAACCACGGTACCCAGGTTGATTATAGATGCGTTGTCTGAGAAGAAAATTATCGGCTATAATGAGTGCATGGTCCAGATCTTTGCAATCCACTTCTTCGGGTGCATGGAGATTTTGCTTGTCATCCTCATGGCCTTTGATTGCTATGTAGCCATTTGTAACCACTGCAGTACATAACCATCATGAGCAGACATGTGTGTATTATATTTGTGAATTCAACCATAGGTAATATCTTTTATCCATTCTTCAGCACAGAGTATCTTGGCTTTGAAATTACCCTTCACTTGCAATTTCTGTAGGTGTTTTAATAAAACTGATTGATAGAGAGGAGTAAATGTGCTCATCCTGACATAGATAATATAATCCTTTCTCAGTAAGAATGTTAGAGAAGTAAGCAAAATGAGCACAAAGCACAGAAACCCAGTTAATTTTGAGACCAAGTCATCTAGATGATATTATATCAAGTGCAGGAAGATTTTTGGGAGCCCCAAACAACTCTACACTCCTATTCTTTGAATTGCAGCTTCTCAGCCATATACTGTTGCATCTACATCTTTACCTCCCTCTTTGTACTTTATGCTCGTTTGGGATTTTCTTCTCCATGTTTCTGATCCAAGTCTAATAATTTCTATTTTATTTATGACTGATCCATCTTGTTAAAAATTCTGTTCTGGCACTACTGAATCTGAATCATATGTTCTAGCTAAGAGCCACCTCAAAGGCACTTCAGCAAAACTATGAGCTCAAAGGGCCATAAATATTAGATAATTAAGCCCTTATTTGAAATTTGGTAGCATTTTGTGGAACATGTAATGTGGCCATTCATCTGCCCCTTGAAATCATATAGGGATTATACACGTAACTCCTAAGTCCCCTCTCAGCCTGAAGTAGTCAGAATGTTCATCATCCCAAATCCCTTAAGACTGAGGGGTGATCAAAAAGGGGTAGTGTAACCAAGGACCAAAGTAGATTTATTGTTATTGTAGTTATTACCTCATAACATTGATATGAAGATAGTGGTTGGCACAATCTTAGTGCAAGGACCTGGTTCACTGATTATTTTGTAAGGCTCTCAGGCCAGCCTGCCTGACAGGTACACTTTTGTGTGAGGAGGGATGTTTGGGGCCATCACTACTTGAGGCCATAACAAATATTGGAGATGCAAGTCCTTGGATAGAAAGTTATTGTCCAATGACCAGGATAAGCATTTTTTGTTGTAGATTTATATTTATTATGTCAGCATATTAAATTTACATTCTGCTCCAGAAATAGTTAACTAATGAATTTGAGCAATAAGAGCCAGACCATGAGGGACTGGGCAATAATAACCTTTCTCCAAAACCAAAATGATGACGACTGTTTTCCTATGGATCTAAGGACTGAATCTAAACTATGGTGGATAAACCCATCCAATGCCACTTTGGAAGCTTTGCATGGGCATGACTCTGGGAACAACACCTCTGGTGGACCTTCCAACTCTGACAATAACATTTTGGAAGATTTACATACAGCCCATATATTCTTTACTGGAAAACCTCTCAAACTGCGAGTCCTGTTGATGATGTGGCAATATTTCCCTGTTTTGTAACTTAATATATCGACAAGCGTCTTGACTTGCCACAAATTTGACATTACTACCCATGGATATACTTTAGCATTGCTGTATAGAGCAAAGTGAATTTTGTGGATTGGAGAAAAGAGAAATGTGGAAATTAGAAATGGTAATGAAGATAAGATGATAGAGGGTAAAAACCATTTTCTCTTGAATTGTATGAAATTCCTCTTGGCTTAAACATTTGTGGAAAGACAATGATTATCTGAAAGTTTTCTCTCCCCAAATAATTAATATTAGCTGAGTTCTTCTGGACACTCATGTGTTAATGGCACCAAAGTTCACAGAAGCAATTTCATTCCTTTTGTTAATGTTAAAATTATCCAATTCAAAACAAGGATTCTAAGGCTTTTAATACTATCCCCAAGCTAATAACTCTCAATTTAGGTATCCACCTAGACCTTTAATTTCATTGGGAGACTGATTCTTGATATCCTCCTCTAAATCTTTAATAGGAAACTTTACAATTAAAGACTAATATTTTTCCAATCATACTCTATATGCAGCCATTCCTAGTCAAATCTATTTTTCCATTTGCCCACACTGAAAATATTGGAGAACAAAAAATGGTGGTATCAAATTCACATCTTACATAGAAAAAAGTGTTGGCTTCAATCTACATCCTGTTTTCAGATTAATTCCTCTACCATTCTTGTCTAAACTGCTATTGTCTTCTGCCTTGAACACAACAATAGACTCTCATAATTCTTACAGCTTCTATTCTTTTCTTGCTTAATCTATTTTCAACACAGCAACCACAAACTCCTTATAAAACTTGATTAAAATAAGACCACTCCTCTGCATAAATCCCTGCGTTGGTTCTATTTCCTTCAGAGTAAAAGCCAAAATCTTTTCATTGATTTGACTTTTTGTTGCTTCTTTGGCTTCTTTGCTACCCACACCCTGGTTCTGTTGTCTCCAGCCACACTGAAATTTTTGTTTTTCCCTAACCATACCAGGTAGTCTTGCACCTTAAGATTCTTGCTTCCGCTGTTTATTCTGATTAAACCACTTTTCTTGTAATGTTTTTGGCTACTAGTTTCATCTCTTTAAGACTCTGCTATAAGTCTCCCCTTAGTGAGGCCTCCCAAATCACCATATTTATTAAGAATTCTCACAGCTTTCCCAATCTCCTTATCTTTCTTTATTCTTTCTTATTTTAATACAATTTATCATTTCTAAAAGATGTACTTTAATTTTAGTTTACATAAATATTTCTTTTCTTCTAATATGTCCTCTACTAAAATGTAAAATCCAAGAAAGCAAGTTTCCTTGTCTAATTTGTACAGGAATACATCCCAAGTCAGTTGCAGAGCAGAAACTCTAAGTATTTGTGGTGGTTGTTATGATTGAGTGCTTAGAATTTGAAGAAAATAAATCACAGATCTTAACACTGGGGCCTGTTGGTTTCTATAAAAATGCTTAAATAATGTTTTCATTTGGATTATAAATAAAAATAGATTTTAGCACATTATGTGTCTTCTGATGACCCACTCACATCCAGATATGGCCACATAATTTCATTGCCAGAGAATGATTGCTAATAGGGTGAAGCCAACCACTGCTACACTGTGTTGGCAATATAAGAAGTATGCAAATGTGAACTTGGTAAATGAGAAAAGCATTTGTATCAGGTGTATGTCAAATGATTGTGAGATACACAATAATGGTTTTGCAATAGTTTCTACAGAGAAAATTGGTGCTAACATTGATGTGCCAAACTCAAAATTACTTTTGCTGCATCTCTGTGTAATAATCATGTGTCAATTTTATTATAATATAACCAAATTAACAGTCATGTTGAATTATATATTATTAATTAAATTTTAATGATGTTGCAGTTATGTTTAAAAATCTATGTTTAGCCTTTCATTTCATTAAGTGTTATAATTACAAAGCACTTATAACTCATTTTATATTTACATATCTATATTAGTAACATTTTATTGAAAATCATTCCCATTAAAACTGAGGTTCATGAGATATTTTTTTCTTTAAAAGAGTTCTACTTAATATTTAAAATTAAGAACATTGTTCTATACTTAAGAAAACAAAAGTAGGTGTAGTGGAAAAACCATTTTCTTAAGTAAACTGTGCATGTACATAGAAAAATGGAAATGAAGCACATGACTTAAAACTTAGAGCTTTGGTCTGGGAATGGATGGACACTCTAGTCAGTCAATTATGCTTATCTATATCTCAGTAATCACTGAAATGTTGTGAGACTGTCTGTTAATGATTCTTTCCTCAAGAAAACAAAAACAAAAACAAAAAACCTCCCATGGTAATTTACATTTATGAGGATTGTTTTTTTGGTAGAAATTCATATACTGACAAATGAATAGGGTGAACCTAAAGAGACTCTAAATTCACAAAATTATTTTTGCCCCTGGTATTCACACCTGGGGCATCTCCTTCCATTGTGTGTGGGTGGGATATGTGCTTTCTTACTAACCAATAGAATATGGAAAATGTAAGGATTGTCACTGCTATGACTTTGTGCACAAAATTGCAATTTCTGCCTTGCTCTCAGACTCCCATTCTTAATGACTTTTGATGCAGCAAGCTGCCAGGCTTGGAGATGCCCACATAGCAAGGACCTGAGGGCAGCCTCTAGCCAACACCGAGCAAGAACTGAGCCCATCAGCCAAACAACTTGCAATGAACTGAATTCTGCCAGCAACCACATGAGTTTGAGAGCAGATCCTTCTCCAATTGAGCCTTGAGATGTGATCACAGCTCTGGCTGACACCTTGATTGCAGCCTTGTCACATACCACAGAAGCACCCAGTGCTTCTTGGAGTTTAGTTGTGCCTGCACTCTTGATCTACAGAAACTGTGAGATAATATGAGAAATGTTTCAAGATGCTGAATTTTTGGCAATTTGTTATACAGCAATAGATAATAATAATGTACATATTTAGGCCTATTCTCTAATTGCATTTTCCCAAACAATTACTAAACTCATTCTTTGCTTTATGTTCCAGGTCCTTTTATATTTGGTAAAAATTAGATAAGCCATGCAAAGAAGTCCATTTCTAGTCATTAATAGATTCCAATGTGTCCAGCAAATCTGAAGGTCAGACCTTAATCTGTAGATCCTTTATGGTGGAAGAGGCAACGTCTGATCTTTACTGCTTATATATTTGCTTTGACTTGCTTCAAATTCCAATGATGTACATTATTATGTCAATACAAACTATATCATTAATGGGAAAATAACAAAAGATTCAGGAAACAATTTCATCTTTGTATGTGTTATATAATAATGGAAATCCAAATACTCTCCCAGAAATATATTTACACAAAGAAGAGAGTGGTATCATGTTTTTTTTTTTTTTTTTTTTAGTTATGCTTTTACTTGGAGTAATATTAGTTGTCTATAAAAGAGAGACCCAATGAAAGAGTTGTTATCATATAAGAAGTTTATTCTTTTTGATGTGACAGACTCATTTATATGATCCAGGTTGAAAGGGTAGTGCATCCTCTCTTCTTCATTCATGGATTCAGTTTCCTTCCTATCTTTTTCTTTGCCTTCCACAATTCTTTCTTATTCATCATATGATCCATGTGCTAGTATCATTGGCATCTCCAGGGAGCTTGTTAGAAATGCTGAATTATGGTTTCTACCCCAGAATGAATCATACTTTAATTTAACATCATGTTATCCTTATGTACAACACCATTTGTAAAGTCTTTCCAAACGGCTCTGTTATTTACAATTGTGACACCACCAGCCTGGTTTCAGGAGGAAGAAATAAACTTGTAGAAGTACACATTCAACATTTTAGATTTCGGCTTGGAACTTACACATATCTTTTCTGCCTACAACCAGTCAATAAGAACTTAGTCACTGAACTTCACTTAGTAGCAAAGAGGGCTGGGGTATTTTCAGTAAAAAATTTTCTGTCCATGTTCCTTTTTCCAGATAGCTTTGTCAGAGACTGCTAGAAATCCACTAGCAAGGGTGTTTGATGATTTTTTTTACAATTAAGGATATGAATTCAAATTGACCATCAAAACTTAAAACACTTGAGTTTGAAGTTCAACAAAATAGATATATGGGTGGAAGTCTCAGAAATTGTCTACCAGATTTGCATCTTATTTTTGCTACACCCAGGAACTCTGCTTGGGAGGCCATGAATGCAGGTAACTCTGTTACTGCTGAAGAGGGTAAGGATTTAAGTGAACATCTAGCAATCTCTGACACAGGCATCGAGAACCAGAAACATCCACAGAAACATTTTTTATTCAAAATTCATTTCAATGTAACAGATATTTATTGAGTCCTCATTATGCACCAAGTAATATTCTATCCTTTTCTTCTGAACTCACATTCTGGTTGATTATGTTATTTCAAAAAATACAGTAACAAATCCAGGATTTTGTGTGTTCCAAGGATTTAAAGAGTTTTAATGAATCTTAATTTTCATCCCTGCACATTCTTTATCACTGTACTTCTGGATCTTGGGACAGTAATAAGCAGAATCACCTACATTCTCAATCTCTTGTGTGACTATTGCACTTATCTGCTTGCTTTCCTGGTCTTCCATTCTGGATGCTGCTTCCATTTAAGGGGATGCTGTTTTCTCTCACAGTTCTCATGCAAATGGGCCTGGAAAAGAGGTTTTAGTTACCATTGGTTATCATTACTACTTAATCTCAGTCAGATTATGTCACTTTCAGCCCTTCTTTCTTAGTCATCTCTGGCTTATCAGATCATTCCATTTCACTCCTTGAAGGTTTTGGCTGCTGATTACTGAAACTCTACAATGTTTCTGCCATAACTCTTGATAACTTTAACATCCACAAAGATGATCTTTCCACTATGCTGGTTTATTAATTGCCTGATTGCCAAATCATTTTTCAGTAATCTTTAATCATTTTAGATGTTCACTCCCATAGACATACAGTAAATCTTGTCATTACCCTTCTATAATGTCAATTTCATACCCACTAATTTCCAACCCCACCTCTATTATTTCCCATTTGCATGTACCATAGTCCAACTATAACAATTCCTTGGACCCCACTGTAATTTACAAAGCATGGATCCTACCAAATTTTTACACGACTCAACATGCTCCTGCCTAAGAAACTTTGCACAAGTTGTTCTCTATGGCTTTAGTATTCTTCCTTCAGATATGTGCCTGGCTTAAAAGCTCACTTAACCTGGTTTATTATTGAATGGTGCCTTCTCTATTTGATTTTTCTGGTTACTTTTTAGAATTGCAAATCCCACTCACTAACATTTTGTATCCTTATTACTTCAAACCTGCTGAAGGGTCAACAGTAAGGTAATATAAATTAAATCGCTGCCAACTTAAGTGCTTTTGCCAAGTGCATTCCAAGTGATCCAGAAGTTGGGTCGGTCTATTCTGGTTCATATGTATAGTTAGGATTAAACCAGGTACTGACACAAAATGGCTTCTGAGAAATTTCTCATTTTTCTTTCGATCTGGCCACAATTACTAGGGTGCTATTTAATCTCAAGCACTTCTATCCTCAACTTCTTTTGGTACTAATAGGCACACAAGGATTACAGCATTAGGTTGAAAAATATTAATGTCTACCTGGTAGAAAAATAATTTTTCCAGAGTTATTTTTTTCCCTCACAATGCAAAAGAGAAAATCTAGTTCTTTGCCTGTGAATAGAAGAAGTCATTGTAAAAACTGTAAAAAGCGATTGACTGCAAAGGGACAGGAAGATTCTTTTTTGGTGTGATGGAAATATATCCTACTTCTTGATTTTGGTGGTGATTACATGGATGTATACATTTGTAAAAATTCACCTAAATGTATGCCTGAAAATTGTGCATTTTATTCTTTAAATTATACCTAGAGAATTTGATTTACAAATAAATATATGTAATTTTTTTCTTTGTATCCTCTCTTCTTTCCTTTCTTTAATGAATAATCAATTGCAAAATGTTTTAGAAATTACAGAAATTTTAATGAACAGTTTTTATTAAAATTCTTTACATAGTAGTATATTTTATCAGCATCATTAAGATCATTAGGACTAGTAATAATTATTCTAATTAATAGTTACCAATAATAGGATATTAGGGGAAGATAATAAACTTGCTAAAGTCCCAAAAACGTAAGTGATAGAGCCAGCATTCAATAATGACACATCTATTTAAAAGGATTTAGAGTTTTACCTTACAAAGACTTTGGTAACTTTTAGTTAACTGTCTACACCTCATTATGAGTTTGAAAGTACCCCTTTTCTTGGAGCAGGGTATGTGCATGGAGTAGGGGCAGAAATGTGGTGACATGAGAACTTGCTCAGTGAAATGGAAGGATGCCCCTAAGGATGGGAGAGGAAAAAGGAATGAGGATGAAATCTGCCTGTTGATAGCCTTGCCTGGGATTAATTGACCCATGGTTCATTGTGCTCATGGACTAACTGTGCTAAGAAGCTCACTGAGAAAATCCTTCAGGGTTGGGAGGGGAGGGCAGTAAATTGTGAACCTCTGGAGGCTGAAAGGCAGTTCTGATCATTTGTGAGCTATTAAGAAATCCCTATAAATATATGATGGAGGAAAAAGAAATCTTTAATTTTTCT
>JAKSZT010038605.1:0-18484 GCA_026826555.1 Tolypeutes matacus
TGAATAAATATAAAATTGCAAAAGGCTTGTGAAAAAGGAATTTTTGTCGTCAAAGCTAAGTAAAATTTATGCAATCTATAAAAATTTAAAAGCTTTAATGTCAAACAATGTAATAATATAATGTTAATATTTTATTCTTTCTCAAAGTTTGCCAAGTTAGTAGTCTCTTTTAGTAAAAGTTTACAAACTTTTTCTCCTCAAAATCAGTATACAATAAAGGAAGTCTGTTTTATCAAAATAGCTTCTTGTACTTTAACCTTATGTCCATGAAGAAACATGTCTTATCACTTTTAAAAAGAACACAATGTTTGAACCTGCTTTCTCAATGTCAAATCCTGAAAGATAGCTTTTATTTCAAAATGTCATGAATAACTTGGTCTTTTACCTAAAAAACAAGTAAAATACTAAAAATAGTTAAATTCATGTGATATCAGTTAAATGAAGTATTTAAAACTGTTGTATAATTAAAAGAAATTTTCTATTTTTATAACAATTAAAGTTGTATGAACAAAAAGTTCATATGAATACTTTAAAAGTGTATAAAATTCCTGAAAATATAATAATGTTTCAATAAAACTGTAAATAAAATATAATGTTATTAATCATAATTTTTAGTTAACTACAGGAAGAAATCAGCCATTAAAGGCTGACAGGGTAGTGCATAACAGTAAATTTTAGTAAAATAAAATAATACCACTGCAGCATGCAGTGGTCCCAAATATTGCTAGTTTGTTGCAAAAAAAATAATATCCAGTTATGTCACTATCACTTTGTTTTAAAACTTACTTAAGCTTTCTTTAATATTTTCTTAAACAAATCAAGCCAGCCCACATTCCACTTCCTGTAAAATAGCCAACAGTAAATCAAGTTTATATTCAACTCTGTAAACAACAGCATCAATTCTAATTATAATGTTAACAACAAAAACCAATGCAAGGATTAAATTTACAAGTTAATGTATTACCCCACAGCCCAAAAAGGAAATACTAATTTGTTTTTACCTATGCCTCAAACTATAGAAAATAAAAAAAATTTGACTTCATTCTAATCATGCAACTAAGAATCTTAAATGCTTAAGAAATAAAAATTTATTCATTGGATGTCTGTTGTATAATCTACTGTAGTTATGAATTATGTATAATATACTTAAATACTAATCAAAACTTCAATACAATACATTGCATATATATATACAATTTAATAACTTGCTTGTTACACATAGATCTTTTATTAAGTATATATAAAAATATTTTGTTTTAAGTTTGAACAGTCCTGAAACTAAATATCTTTATTAAAAATGGTTTAGAAAGTATTGTTCAATCCTAAAAGTAAAGCATCATGCAGAAATCTTTGCTAATCAAAAACCAATGTCAGGAAGCAGCTGTGACTCAATCAGTAGGGCTCCCGTTTACCATATGGGAGGCCGCATGGTGTGGTTAGCTGACCCAGCGAGCACAAGCAGCAAGGGGGGGATAAATGAATAAATAAAGAAAATCTTAAAAAAAAAAATCTTAAAAAAAAATGCCTTGCTAGTTAACACTTTTCACATTTCAGTAAAAATATTGTAAATTAAAGTAGTAAGCACATCAAGGACGTTTTGTAACAAATTGGAAAAAAAAATAAAGTGCATTTCAACAGGTGTTTTATTCCTCCCTCAGGGAGCTGGCCCCTCTCCCAGGGATTGATACATAAACCTTAAAATTTACTGCCCAGGGAGTGTTGTTTTCCTTCCTGAGGAGTCTGGCCCCTTCCTCGGGATTAGCAAAATACTCACAAGTTGGCCTCTATAGTACTATCAAATTCATTAATCCTAAACGCAGTCAACCAAAACTCTGGTAACAGTTGCTACTTCAACACTTCCCAGGTAAAAGCTAAATATTGGTAAATGTATATATATAAAACTGCTCTATTTATCTTTCAATGTGTAACTTTTTTCAATATTGACTTAATCTTTTATTTAGTTATATTATTTGTTTCTCCCCCTAATTGTCAATATAAGCTTATTAAATTAAATATATATTAACATTTATCTTGTATCTATCCAGGAATCTAACCAAAAATATGCCAAGTATATCAGTGTATCCCCTGATTTAGTAGGCCTGTGAATGTATGTATACTTATCCTTAAAAATTAAGAGTTAAATATATATTAATGCTGCAAAAACAAAAATGGTGGAAATGGTGAAGTGTGAGAACAATTATATCAAGCATTATTTACAATAAATTTTTTCAGACAAAGGTCAGAATATTATACATCAGCATCAGAGTAT
Source organism: Tolypeutes matacus (assembly GCA_026826555.1). Lineage (NCBI taxonomy): Eukaryota > Metazoa > Chordata > Mammalia > Cingulata > Chlamyphoridae > Tolypeutes > Tolypeutes matacus. The sequence goes on from JAKSZT010038605.1 coordinate 2,270, forward strand.
TTCTGGCAAAAATCAGGCAATAATACAGAAACAAATATTGTACCACTAGATTACTGAAAGCATCAAAGTAATAATCAATGGGATAAGGCCGAAGTTAAGTTAGAATATATGGACGAGGTTTTGCTCTTATCATTACAGATAAAGGAGACCAGCTTCGGGTCCTGTCCAGACGCCTGAAACCTAGACATAAACAAACCAATGAAGCGGACACAAAAAGCAGAAAAGAAGGTAACTTCTAAAAGGCAGAATGTCACTCTAACAGAGTTATTCTTTGCTATGCTTACCTTGAGAACCACAGCAGTAAGAAGTGCACTTTCACATAATTATACATATTGGGGTTATATTACTAATTCAGCTCTTCTAGAATTGTTGACTTGGGGGGACAAATCCTACCCTGTTTATATTAATCAGTCTTTTTATTTTCCTGGGCCTGTTGATTCTTGCTTCCTCTAAAACCTGATAAGGAAGGGAAATTTATTGAAAATTTCCTTTTCTTGAAAGAACTAAATGCATAGGATCCATTGATCCATGTATAGAGCCCCAAAATCATAGTACAAAGTGATAAATTGCATACATACCATGTTTCATCTGACGTTGTACTCTTTAATAATTCCTATAGAATTGTAAAGAATAGGACCCTTATAGGGATACCTAAACCTAAGGTAAACACAATCATAAGTTGAAAAATTGTAATTTAATTAAAACAACTAATGAAAGCTATCATTATTTTCAGAATCTTGGGGATGTCATAAGTATAAATACGTCACTAAATTGGACTCATCAGGGAAGATTTAACCCACAACTATGGGACATTAACTTAACAAAAGTAAAAATTATTTGTGGAAATTATTTTTTGGTACTAGCCCAATTTTTGAATGACAAGGCAATAAAACTAATACTACCAGTTTAAAAAGAAATTCCACTTAATTTCTTAAAGTATGTGTACAAGATCCCATTGTTTTTATAGTGGGAACAGCGATCATTAATCAAACATGTTTTTTCTGCAGTAATTGTGCCCTTTACACTTGTGTATCAAAGTCTCTTTTACAGGACAGCTCTACTGTAGTTCAAATAGGACGTCAGCATCATGGAATATGGCTCCTGATTTGCATGAATCACTGCTGGCAATCTTCCTCTGAGAACGAAAACCTTTGGCACTTTCTAAATCATGATATGAAATGTACCAAAGGTTTAATTGGATTAATTAGAGCTGCTGTATTAGGGCTTATAGGTATTATTACAGCTGCTACTGTGGCAGGAAGTGCCCTACATGAGAATATGCAAACATGACAATATGTTAGAAATTGGCATCATAATGCTAGTGAGTTATGGCATAGTCAGGCATATATTGAGAGCAGATTGACAATAGGCTTAATGACTTAGAGATGGCTGTTACACAAATGGGAGATCAGGTATATAATCTAAATTTAAAACAAGGTTCAAAGTGTGATTGGAATGAAAGTGCTTTTTGTATCACTCCTCTCCCATGTAATGATTCCCATTATGAATGAGAAAAAGTTAAAAATCACTTAATAGGTTATCACACAAATTTATCTTTGGAAATTACAGATTTGCAAAAGAAGATTTTGAGCATATCTCAGTATCAACTTACTACACTACCAGGTAGCAAATTTTGGCAATCAGTGAAAGATCAATTAAATAAAATAACGCCCCTACATTGGTGGAAATCAACCTCTGTACTTGTTAAATTCAGTGTGATGATCATTGGTGCTCTGCTACTCTTAACTGTATTAGGAGGCTTTTGCAAAACCCTGCTCTCCTGCACTAATAAGGCTGAAAAGGCCAGCCATGCCAGTAACTTGATTTGGCTTAAAACCCTTAACTCTCAAACCCTCTCCATGGAGCTTGGCTGGTGCCTTTGATGGATAAGACCTTCAGAGGAGGGCAACCTAACACAGGAACAGTCACCCTTTACCAAAAACAAAAAAGGGGGAATTGTTGGAAAAGATGCTGACAGGCAGAGCATAAAGGGTTAAGCATTTTAAAAGCATGCTTGCTGGCAGAAAAACATTAGTAAATGTCTCCCAGGACACTATACTGCAAACATCAGTAGGAAGAGGCAGAGCAGAATGAGCATACCACAAAAATGTTATTGTCTGAATTCCCAAGAAAGATTGTCTGGAAATACAGAACTCAGAAACAGGCAGCGCTCTCACCTACCAAGCAGAGGAACTAGTGAAGGACGCCCTACTTCAGCCAAAATAACTTGCCTGCATTCCACGTGGAGTGAATGTGGAATGATACCTAACTATCTTTGGATCATTCCAGGCACTGTCTACCTCCACATTGAATTACAACTGCCTGCTTTCTACTTCACTCCAATTTTTCTTAGTATTTTAAATCAGAAATGGTCCTTTCATAATTAGATGATATACTTCTAATCTCAAGTATTTTAAGAAGTTAGAAAATTTATTCATATTCTTAAGTTGTACTCCAAAATTTTTCTCATATGTGATAGGTTGTGGGATGGATGAAACTAGAGTGCATGAATTTACAAACAGAAATGTATTTGTAACAAAAGGCCTGTGAGTGAAGCTATATGCACTTCCACAAGAGTACAGACTTAAGATGAAGGCAGAGAATATAAGAAGTTAGGAATATATGTTCTCTCACTGCCAGCATTGTTTCTGCAAAATAAAACTTATATGAATGTATCTTAACTTTGAAGGAATTTGCATCATGCTCACCTAAGAATGAGGGAATCTATGTAAGGTAGAAGAATGAAGACAATATGTTTTGCCAGTTTGACCCACATGGTGCTCCTCCCCTTTAAGTGTAATGAGTGTGAAGTTTTCTTGGAAATTCAACCTCATGAGATACCAAAGAATGAATCATTCAGAGAAACCATTTGGGATTTCATGAATTTGGGAAAGCTAGAGTCACATCAAAGAAACATGCAGGAGTAATACCCTGTGAATGTAAGGAAAATTGGAAATCCTTCAGCCAGGCATTAAATCTCACGGAGCATGAAATATTCACACATTAGATAGTATCATAATGAACATGGGAATGCTTCCACCCGAAACAAATCCTCATGGAATATGAGAAAATTCAAACTAGAGAGAAACCATATGAGTGTCCTGAATGTAATCTGCTCTTTACAGTCATGTTTTACTACTCATTTTAAAAGCTATACAGGGGAACAAGCATAGAAATGTAATACATGTGAGAAAGTTTTCAACCTGACAGAAAACCTCTTTATTTATCAGAAAATTCTTACTGAAGAGAAATCATATATATGTGGGAAAGCTTTAATTCAAATATCAAATCTCAGATACAGGAAATTTCCTACTGCAAAAGAAACCCTATGCATGAAAGTCATATGAAAAAGCCTTTATGTACAAATATTATTTCAAAGGGCACAATGCCCAGCACATAGGGGGTACATCTGGCCTTAAGGAGGGCAAATGGTAAGAGACTCACCAAGTTTTGGCCAGACTCCAGAGTGAATTTGACTAGGGTTTGTTTCAAGGTGAGGTTCATCCTTTCAACCTATCCTGAACTTTGGGCCTGAAATACACAGTTCAGTTTCCAATTTATACCCAGGGCTTTAGTAAATTGTAGAGTCACCTGTGCTATGAAGGCTGGACCATTATCTGACCCTATTCTAAGAGGAAGCCCAATTCTTGGAATGATTTCTGCTATCAGCTTCTTAACTACTCCTGTGGTTGTTTCATTTTTAGTCGGGTAGGATTCCACCCATCCCAAAAACGTATCTCCCAGCACCAGGAGATACCTATACCCATATTTTCCCAAGTTTATTTCAGTAAAGTCTATCTCCCAGTGCTCCCCTTGTCCAATCCCTTGGAGCCTAGTTCCCACTGGAGCTTGGGCACCCTCTCTTTGATTTACTCTGGCACAGAATTCGCATCTTGATGTGATGCTTTTGCTGATTTTAGACAAACCTGGGAAATAAAAGTATCTTTTTATCAGTTCTATTACTTTAGTGCCACCCATATGTGTATTGTCATGCAGCCTTTTGACTAATTGCCTTCCCACTGCTTCAGGTAGATATGTCCTGCCATTGGGCAGGACTAACCCACCTTCTGGGGAAATTTTAGCTACTAGACCTTCCCCCTGCTTGACATCTTTTGAGGAGTAGTGTAGTATTGGGAGTTCCTGGCTAGGGACTGTTGGGAGCATTTGGACAGGGGTGAGAAATAGGAAGGTGGTGGCTTGCGTGACTTTCTCTGCTAGTGTGTTGCCTTCAGCCTGTGGGGAGTTCCCTTCTGGTATCCCTTGCAGTGAACAATGACTACTCGGTCAGGGAACCAAGTGGCTTCTAATAATGCTAGGGCTTCAGCTCCATTTTTAATCTCTTTTCCTCCAGATGTTAGGAATCCTCACTCTTGGTACAGTACACTGTGTACATGGGCTGTAGAAAAGGCATAGCCACTGTCTGTGTAAATATTGGCCATTTGGTCTTTTGCCCATCATAAAGCCTGTGTAAAGGCTATTAGTTCAGCCCATTGGGTGGAGGTGCCATGGCTTAAAGATTGAGCCCAGACAGTTTTGGGTGGCTCTACTACAGTTGCTCCCGTGTATCAGATTCTGTCCTTACGAAAATTGCTGCCATGTATGTAGAAATTATTGGAAGCCTCCAGCAAAGGCACATTGGTGAGGTCTGGGCCTAGCCTCATCATGGTTTCCAGCAAGGGTAAGCAGTCGTGGACCACTGGGGTGCACTAGAGTCAGGGAGCAGGGTGGCCAGATTTAATGCCTCCGTTTTTGAGAATAACACACAGGGTGGGTTCAACATTAACACTTGATATTGCGTGATTCTAGCATTAGATATCCAGCAGTCTGTGGGAATGTGGAGGAGGGATTCTACTGAATGTCGGGCCATTATCACTAGATTTTGGCCAAAGGTTAACTTAGGGGCTTCCTTAACTAAAAGGGCAGTGGCCACGACAGCTCTTAGGCAGTTGGGCCATCCGGCGACTACATAGTCCAGTTTTTTTGAGAGGTACGCAACTGGTCAGTGCCAATGCCCAATGGACTATGTTAAGACTCCATTGCCAACCCCCTGACTTTCATCAACAAATAGATGAAAGGGTTTGGACAAGTCAGGTAACCCAAAGGTGTGGGCACTCACCAGAGCTGTCTTCAGGCTGGTAAAAGCTTCCTGCTGCTTGTTGGTTCACAAGTCACTTCCCATGCCCACCATTGTGGCATAAAGAGGCTTAGCAATTTCTACAAATCTGGGGATCCACAGTCTGCAACATCCCACCATGCTAAGAAATTCATGTACCTGTCATTTCAAGCTTGGCTTAGGGATGCCCAATACAGCTTGTATCCTGTTGTGCGAAAGTCACCGCTACCTTTTTTCTAAGATGTATCCAAGTTATGTTATGGAGTGGGAGCAGAGCTGAGCCTTTTTGGTGGATACATGTTATCCCATTTCTGCTAAGGCTTTGAGTGGGCTGAGAGTTTCTGCCTTGCAAGTGTCTGAGTCCGGTGCAGCTAGAAGGAAGTCATCTACATACTGAAGTAGGGTAACACCTGGATGCTGCTCTCTGAAGGGGAAAAAATCTCACCCCAGAGCCTCTCCAAACAAGATGGGGGAGTTTTTGAATCCTTGGGGAAACATGGTCCACGTCAGTTGCCCACGTCCCTCAGGCCGAGGGTCTTCAGAGGAAAATATGGGCTGGCTAACCAGTGCCAAAGGTATAGTAAAGAATGCATCTTTTAAATGTAGGACAGTGTAGGTAGTATGTTTTGGAGGGGCCTGGCTCAGAAGCGTGTATGAGTTAGGGACAGCAGAGTGTATTCTTTCAACCCTCTTATTTGCTTCTCTAAGATCCTGTACTGGCCGATAATCTGTGCTCCCCAGCTTTTGCACAGGAAGTAAGGGGGTGTTCCATGGGGACTGGCAAGAAACAAGAATACCTGCATCGAGTAGATGGTTGATGTGTTTTTGAATTCCACTCCTGGCTTTGTGGCTGATTGCATATTGCCACACCCAGATGAGGAGCGATGTGCTGAGTACTTTCACCACCATGGGGGCCAGATGCTGAGACAGCCTAGGGGGTTTTTCTCAACCCACACTTCCAGAGCCAGGTTCTGGAATTCTGGTACCAACTGATTAGCCGCTGGAGGTGTCTCAAGGCCTGTTAAGAGATATTCTACCAAGATAGGGCAGGTTGCTGGGAGGGTCTGGGGCTGAGCGCCAAACATTAGTTTTGCCTCACCATCCCAGAAGGAGATGGTGGCTTTCAATTTTTGTAGCAAGTCTCATCCCAGCAGGGGTAGGGACATTTGGGCATAAGGAGGAAAGAGTGGTGACAGTCCCAGATCCAAAATTAATGGTCTTGGTGGTGGTCCAGGGATAAGACTGTGTCTTCCCGGTGGCCCCTTATCTCAAGTATGTTCAGCTTTAAAGGGACCAGGGTCCAATTTTAGGGCAGAGTTGTAGCCCCTGTATTGACCACGAAGTTAACAGGGCTGCCCTCAACTGTTAGTTCCACCATGGGCTCCCAGGGGCATGGTGAGCCCTGGTCCCATCAGCCTAGCAACTGCTGGGCAGGCCTGGGGTCTGCCTGCTGTCAGGGGCATTCATTTTTCCAGTGACCTTTTCTTTGCAGTAAATGCACTGGTACTTTTGCAGTCCTGGTCTTCCTTGCTTTGGCTTTCTCTGGTTCCCAGAGAAAACAGGAGGAAGAGGCCCTAGTGCACTCTGTCGCCATTGTGCTTAGCAGGACCTTTGTCACCTTCTTGGTTTTTGGAGTATCACCATATTCTCTATTGTTATACACTTTCTGTGCCATCTCCATCAGTTCAGGTAATAGCTTCCATGCAAACCCCTCTAGCCTTTACAATATCTTTTGCATGTCAGGAGCAGATTGTGATACAAATGCTATATTTATAGCCCTACAATTTTCAGGTGACTCAGAGTTTATAGGGGTGTAATTTCTTTAAGGCTCCATTAGATGCTCTAAAAAGGCAGAGGGTGACTCATTAGGGCCTTGGGTGGTTTCACTCACCTTAGAAAGATTCATTGGCTTTCTGGCAGCAGCCTGAAGGCCATGTCGGAGAGTCTGGTAAAACCATTTGAGATCCTCCTTACCTTGATCCTGATTGTAATTTCAGTCTGTTCTGGTAGAGGGGAACACAGTCTCTATTTGGGTATGTTCAGTAGAGGGTTGGCCGTCTTGACCCATGATGGTTTTTACAGCCTCCCTCCTGATATGATCTCTCTCCTCCAAAGTGAATAGGACCGGTAACAGTTGCTGGCAGTTGTCCCAGGAGGGATTAAGGGTGAAAAAGATAGTTTCTAGGAGAGAAATTAAGCCATGTGCTTTTTCTGAGAATGGAGAATTTTAATTTTTCTAGTTATACAATTCTATAGACGAAAAGGGTCATATACCATGAATGGGATACCTTCATCACTCAGGCCTGGACATGCTTGGTGGAGGGGCAGTAAGGGGACTGTGTCAGGCAAGTTGCAGGGATCTGCACAAGGCTGATACTGGGTGCCATTTCACATACGTGGGTGGCTAGTTATAGAGGTTTCAGCGGGTATGGGGAGTGGAGGGTATAGGCTGTCTGTTGATGACAGGTTTAGAGGGAGAGGAGTTGGAGTAGTGGAAAGGGAGGGAACAGATGGAGGGGGATGAGAGGTAGTTTGGGGGTTGGGTAGGTAAGGTGGTGGTTCATCAGGAGCATCTTGCAAGACCAAAGGATTGGGGTTCTTAACAGGAGCTTTCAATGGATTTTGGGGCTCTGGCTGGGCCGTGCGCCTTTGTCCTACAAGACGAATTTTTAGTTTCTTGGAAGTGTCTGTAAGAAGATCTATCCACACATCAATGTAAGGAATCTGGTCCGGGTGACCAGGTTTGCCATAGATAACCCTCTGGACATTGTAGACTGTTGGGAAGTCCATCATTCCTTCAGATGGCCAGCCCACAGCAAAGGTGGGCCACTCCAAATTTCAGAGGGTTTGGAGGGTCCCTGGGTGGAACTTGGCTCCATATCCTGCTGCTGCCTTCTTAAATTCCTGAAAGTTCTTTAGAAAACAGGCAAGGGGTGTGTTAGGACAAGAGGAGGATTGACCAATAGTAACAATCAAATGGAGCACAGAACAGAAACTGAGCAGAAACTTTATGGAGAGACATGCAGCTACACACCCAGACACATGAACCTTGAGCCCATTCTGAGGCCCCAAGTGACGTCTCACCCAGTGGCCAAGCCGTGGGAGTAGAGGCACATATGGCAGCACAACGGCCTCCCCAGGATCCGGACTTACCAAAACAGAACAGAATTGGCAGTTCTTTAGGTCGAATTAATAATCTGTGCAGGTTCTGGCCCAGACTGAGAACCTACTGGGGCTGAGGAACGTTCCTCAGAGGCTTTCTCCCTGAAGGCCTCAGGGTGGCTGGCTCTGGTCTATCTCGCTGGGGCCTCCAGAATGAAGTGGAACACTGCATATAAATAACAAATCCCAGGAGAAAAATTCAATGGAAACTTTATTAATGGCTTGGCTGTGCTCTTAACAAGCGTCACGCCTAAAATCTGGAGTCTGCAGCCTGAATAGGATTTCTTCCCATTGGCGCCAAACTTTCCTGTGCATGCCAAGAGACAGGATTGGTAGGTTTAAACATATACATATCTATATAGGGTCCTGAGAAAAGCAAGCAAGCAGAGTTACAGAAGCGGATATTTGCAGTTAGCATCTCAGGAGAGGGGGGTGATTGACCTTTTCCCAGCACGAGTGGTGCCATTCCCCCATTGGGCCCACCATTCCCCCATTAGGCCTGGATGGGTGTCTGGGTTTGTAACAACCACACATATTTTATAAGCTTGGGGTTCCTGCTGGGGAGAATGGGTGTGGTCTTGTTTCCTTTACACTGCTCCCAAGAATGGTTCAAAGAAGAACTCAATATACTGTGCTTTCTCCCCCAAATCTTAACTCCAAAATCAGGTGTGTAACTCAGAGAGGTGTTCCATTATTCCCATCCACAGAGCCAGAGTGCACAGATTTGGCCTGGGGTGTGTGTGGGGGGTAGGAAGCAGGCTATAAAACTGAAAGCCCCTATTTCTTCTCCAAAGAACTGACTACATTTACAAAAGAATGAAGAAATTCAACCCTTGGGAAGCTCTCAAATGCAGTGGAATCATAGAGGCCTGAGATTTAATTCATTTCAATCCTTCAGGAAGAATTAAAATAAATACTTTTTTAGATGAGCAAATCGAATAAAGTTTGTAGGCAGCAACTCACTTTTAAAGAAATATAAAAGAATATTCTTCAGGCAGAAAGAAAATAATCCCAGAAGGTTCAAGATTCAGGATGGACTGAAGAACAATATCTGTTAATTAAATTAATATATATGAATGACCATTGAATGGATAAAGTAATAATGATATCCGTGGCCTAGGACATCAATAAAGTTTTAAAATACACCATAAAATAATATATAGCATAAGATGAGGAAATGGATATGTAGCAGTTTGATATCATTATGAATTCCAAAAATAGATATTTGAATATTCTTGTAAACTGGTCTGTTGATCTTGGAATGATTAAGTTATGAAAAGGGAGTTGAATGGGCCAGAGTTGGTAGGGCTTTGAGGACCGTCCCTTGGTGGGTGGGTTCTCAGACATAAAAAGACAGGCCAAAGGACAGAGTTGGAGTAGTTTTTGAGGTTGGAATTCTGATGGACAACAACAGAAGGCCCCGGGGTAAAGAGACAAGCGATTCACTTGACAGTTCACAGCTGGCCTTGTGGAGAGAGGCAAAGCTTAGAGAGCCTCATAGTCTACAGCTGACCTTGTAGAGGAAACAGAGGAGATGAGCCCATAGAGAAACTCAGCCACGAGAAGAGGGGAACTGAAGAAGTCTGAATCCTGGCCAATATTGGCAGCTGTCTTGTTCCAAGTTGGAGTAACAGATTTTGGTGAAGGAAGAATATTATGCTTTCTAGCTTGGTAAATGTAAGCTTCTACCCCAAATAAATACCCTTTATAAAGACCAACATACTTATGATATTTTGCATCAGCACCCCTTTGGCTGTCTAATACAGGATATAAAATGTTTAAAAATATATTATTTGGCAAACCAATAACAAATAATAAGTGCAGATTTGGCAAGGGAAGCAAAAATGTTATAATATCCTCAGTAAACTTTAAAAAATATTAAATAGTGCATCTCATCCAAATAAATAGAAAAAAAATTGAGCAAAAATTGTCAGTGCAAACAAAGTCTTCAGGATTTCCTGGGTTGCCAATTTGGCCTTTGTTCTGCAGCAATCTTACTCATGCACCTTTGGAAGCTGCACCTTTCTTATGCTTCAGAAGAATGAAGGAAACACGGTTGATTTATGGGGTGTTGTTTTGTCCCCATCATAAATCAAGTGCTGTATCACTGCTTCATTTCCAAGTTATGAAGTAACCAAACTGGATGTGATGCTCATTTGAGCCAAGAAGAGCCATGAATTATAGAATTAAAAAACAGGAGATATTGTTGCATTTTCAAAATTGGATGCTTCGATGGTTGATATTGGATCTTTCCTGTTTTTGAATGAATGCATTCAATGCTATAAATTTCCCTCTGAGCACTGCTTTTGCTGGCACCGCACAAACTATGAAGAACCATAGGACATTATAGAAGCAGAAAGAAGCACATAACAAAAGGCTTGTGAGTGAATCTATATCCACTTCCACTACAGTACAGTCTTAAGATGTAGGCAAAGAATGTAAGAAAGTTTAGAAAATATGTTCTCTGATGGCAAGCATTGTTTCCTCAAAATAACACTTCTATGAATGTAACTTCACTTTGAAGGAATTTTCACCATGCTTACCTAAGCATGACGGAATCTATGTAAGGAAAAAAGAACGAAGGCAGTGAGTTTTGCCAGTTTGCCCTACAAGGATGTGCTCTCCTTAAGTGTAATGAGTGTGAAGTTTTCTTGGAAATTCAACCTCATGAGATACCTGAGAATTATTCTTTCAGAGAAAACATTTTGGATTTCATGAATTTGGGAAAACTATAGTCCCATCAAAGAAATTTGCAGGAGTAAAACCCTGTGTATGTAAGAAATATTGGAAATCCTTCAGCCAGGCATTAAGTCTCATTGAGCATGAAATATTCATGCATTCGTTAGCATTGTAATGTACATGGGAATGCTTTCCTCTGAAAAAAAAACCTCATGGAATATGAGAAAATTCAAAGTAGAGAGAGAAACCATATGAGTTTCCTGAATATAGTCTGCTCTTTACAGTCATTTTTTACTCCTCATTTTAAAAGCCAAACAGGGGAACAATCATTGAAGTGTAATACATGAGGAAAATTTTCAACCTGAGAGAAACCCTCTTTATTCATTAGAATATTCTTACTGAAGAGAACTCATATATATGAGGGAAAGCTTTAATTCAAATGTCAAATTTCATATACAAGAGATTTCCTACTGCAAAGAAACCCTATACATATAGGGCATGGGAAAATCTTTAGGTACATATCATATCTCCCAGAACATGTAAAAACGCAAAGGGGAGAGAAACAAAATGAATATAAGAATTCAGAAAATCCTTCAGGCAATAGAAGTATTTCCTTAAGCATCAGAGTATTCATTTTGGAGAAACACCCAATATATGTAATAAATGTGGAAAAGCCTTCAACCTGGAGGAAAACCTCATTAACCATCTGAGAATACATACAGGAGAGAAAGCCAAAGAATATAATGGACGTGGGAAAGCTTTCATTCAGAAATCAATCCTCATTACACACCAGAGAAGACAAACTGGAGAAAAACCCTGTATATGTAAGGAATGTAGGAAAGCATTCAGTAGCAAATCAAATCTCACTGATGAGGAGAAAATTCATAGTGGAGGGAAACCCTATATATGTAAGGAATGGGGAATAGCCTTCAGCCAGAGGCTGTATCTCAATAAACATTACAACATTCATACTGGAGAGAAACCCTGTGAATGTAATGAATGTGAATCTCTAATGAATCTCCACCTCCAGTATGTGCAACTTGTTGCCAATCTTTTAAGGAAGGGGCTGTGGCTGTGCAATTCAGGATGTTTATCACCTCTAGGAAAAGTGCACTTGCAGTTTGTTCTGAGATGTGCTCCTCCCACACTTTCTCCCACACTCATGTGTGTTCAATTTGTTACCACTGACACATGCATTAGAACTTAAGATTTCAATTATTTTATGTAAAGATGGGCTTTCCAATCATTTCAAATTATGCTGGTTCTTTTCTCTGGTTCTTCAATGCATTACATTCTCAGTGAGCATTTAAAAAATTACCATTTTAAAAATAATGCTGCCCATTTTTGCACCATTTTCTTTCTTTTTTTTCTCTTTTTTATTGTGGGTAAAAATCAAAATTTTCACAATATATACTAATATTTATGAAATTATATGTAAATATATATGCATATATGTGCATTAGCTTACCTAAATATTATTTCTTTACATATATATATATATTTTTTAAAGGTGCATAGTTTATGTAAATATTACACAGAAATTACAGGGTTTCCCATGTTTCCCACCTCCCACACATCCAACAACATCCCACACAAACATCCTTCATTAGTGTGGCAAACCCCCCCAATGGATATACACATCCTGGGGCCTTGACACCAAGGATAGACCACAGTTCACATCATAGACCACAGTCTCTACCACACAGTTCTGCATGGTATATGCTGATGTAAAGTGGCCTACATCCATCACAGCAATTCCACTCAGGACAAAGCCCAAGTCCCAAACCACCCCCTTGTATTTCAACTACCCTTTGTCTCACTGCCCCAAAAGTGTCCAGTGGCCACCGGCTCCACCTCACTCTTATAATTTCTTCCATTGCTTGAATTACAATATGTCTACAACAGAATACCATTAGGTCCACTCTAGTCCACGGCGCTTCCCCCAATTCTGAGGGGACTGGGACGGTGAAGTCCACTCCACCTCCAAGTGAGAGAGGGCTTATATCCCATTGATGCAGTGGATGGGATTATCCTGCCTGCAGCTGCAGGCCCTCTCCATTCCCTGGGATGTCCGATGCCCATTGTTTTCTCCTTGCCAGTTGGCGTGGATGAGTCAATTGAGCTGTAGGGTAGGAATTGTAGCTCCACCGAGGTTCCATGTACACCTGGCACATAGGTAGGCCAGAGGCTCCAGTCTCTGGAAGTACACCTAAGAACTCCAGGATCACATATAGGTTTGAATAGATGCGACTAATGTACCATGGGCAGGGAGGACTTATTTGAGTCCAACTCTGTCACTCTCAGCAGCACAGATTCCAAAGTAGAGCCCACTAATAAGACATCAATCTCTGTGACTATCACCACTTATGTAGGACCTGGGCGTCTTCAGAGCCCTCAGGAAACCCTCTGTGTGGGGTGATATCCACTTTGGTGTTCTATGAGATCCTACTGAAGTTTGCATAAGCATTACCTCTGGGATGACCTCCCGACACTCTTTGAAGTCTCTTAATCACAGTAACTCATTTCTCTTTACATTTTCCCCCTTTACTCAATGTCTTTTTCCAATCATGTTGTCACTTGTCTCTTGGTATTAATCCCTCATTGCCATGGAGGTTAATCCTGAGGAATCTTGTCCCACGTTGAGGGGGGGAAGGTAATGCATTCAAATCCTAACTTTGGCTTAGAGAGGCCACATTTGAGCAACAAGGAGGCTCTCATGTGGCAACCCTTAGGCACCCCATAACATTAAGCTAATTTTCAATTACAAGAGCAAAGAAATAAGGCTATTCATCAATAACAGGAACACATCAGTGGGCCATCCCCTTTTGTGAGACACTGCTCATGCACTCAGGGGACTTATGCTGCCCCTGTGGAGAATATGGCAGAGATTTCCAGGCTGGGAATTCAGATTACCTCATTTATTGAGTGATTGTCTACCCACCATGACCAGGCTCCATCCCTTGATCATTTGAACAATTTCATATATCTTTCATGTATATTCACATGAACTTACTCCCATGTATCCCCCATCCCAGACACCACCCACCAATGATCCTCTGCAGCACCCATTTTAACCCTTCTGTGTTCTAAATCTTCCTTGATCATGGAGCCAATATAATAATCAAATACAATAAATAGGATAAAGAATTAATAATGAAAATCTTAAATACAAGGGAAAAAACAAGGAAACAGACAGGAAAAAAAATAAACTAAAAATAAAATATAATTAGCAGATTGGGTCATTCAGAAATGGCAAAAAATTTTTCTTTTTAAAAAATTATTCTTTTTCATCTTTATCACTGTATTATTGGGTGTCTAGTATACTGTGACACCTTCCCCCTCTCATTCCCCAGTGTCTCCCAAATTTTCATTTGATTTCAAAGAAGTTTTAGGTCACAGCAAAGTCACACACAGAATACTAGAGACTCCCACATACCCAACCCATCCCCTCTCCCATCCACACCCCATATTTAAAGCGTTTTAAAAATGGATATTAGCATTGTTATAACTGTTATATAGATAGTAAAATATAGCAACTAAACATTGTCAGTGGTTTACAATATAGTTTACATTTTAGACGGTACAGTTTAATAATTTTGTTTATTTATAATGTCCTGTGTCCATTACTGTAAGGTAATGAAAAACGTTTCCCATGACCACTAAATACCCAATTTGATCTTAACTGTTCCTTCCTCCCCATCCACCTGGGACATATGACACTCCCCTCTCATGACTCATGTAATGAAAAGATTCATAGATACATACCCTGGGTATTCCAACCTGCCCTTCCTAATCTAAACACCTCCCAACCCTGCACGATCAAACTCAGTAATATCACTACCCATCTGTCCTATCTTTCAACATGCAAACTATACACTATCCCTTTTCCATAGATTATGTCCATATGGGTGATGGTTCACAACCTACTCTTCTCTTTCTCTCCCTTGTTACCCTATCTTTCAGACAATGGTTCTCACAGACTGCTCACTTTCCTCATTTCAAATCAGTGAGGTCATATACTATTCATCCTTCAATGCCTGCTTGCTTCACTCAACATAAGGTCTTCAAGATTCATCCACTTTATTCCGTGTGTTAGCACTTTATTCCTTCTTACAGCTGAGTAATATTCCCTTGTATGTATGTACCACGTTTTACTTATCCATTCATCTGTTGATGGGCACCGTGGCTGATTCCAACTTTTGGCAATGGTGAACAATGCCACTGTGAACATTGGTGTGCATATATCTGTTCGTGTCTTTGCTTTCACTTCTTCTGGGTATTTACCCAGCAGTGGAATTGCTGAATCATAGGGAAGATCTATTCTTAGTTTTCTGAAGAACCACCAAACTGTCCTCCGCAGTGTCAGGACCATTCCGCCATCCCGCCAGCAGTGGATGAGGGTTCCTATGCCTCCACATCCTCTCCAACCTTAGAGTCTACTGTTTTTTTTATAGCTGCTGTTCTGATGGGTGTAAATGTTATCTCATTGTAGTTTTGATTTGCATTTCCCTGATAAAAAGCGATGTCAAGCATTTTTTCATGTGCTATTTATCCCTTGGTATTTATTCCTTGGAAAAGTGTCTCTTCAGGTCAACTGACCATTTTTTGAATGGATTGTTTGTCTTTTTATTTTCAAGCCATAGGCTTTTTTAATATATGCAGGATATTAGGCTCTTATCAGATATATGGTTGCCAAATAATTTCTGCCATTGGTAGGCTGCCTCTTTATTTTCTTAATAACGTCCTTTGATGTGCAGAAAGTTTTGATTTTCAGGAAATCCCATTTATATATTTTTCCTTTTTTCTTTTCTGTTTTTTTTATTTTGGGTAAAAATCAAAATTTTCACAATACATACCAACATTTGCAAAATGATATATAAATATATATGCATATATGTACATTTGCTTACAAAAATGTTATTTATGTATATATATAAATATATTTTAAGAGGTGCTTAGATACCCAAAATTTTACACAAAACCCATTGGGATTCCCATGTTGCCCACCTCCCACACCTCCCACCACATCCCACACTCTATTGCTGCTTGTTCTTTGGCTGTGAAGTTCATGAACCCATTTCCTATTACAAGGTCCTGTAGATGCTTTTCTACATTATTTTGCAAGGTCTTTATTGTTTTGGCTCTTATATTTACATCTTTGTTCCACCTTGAGTTGATTTTTGTATAAGGTGTGAGAAGGTATTCTTCTCTCATTCTTTTGGATATGGATATCCAGTTCTCTAAGCACCCCTTGTTAAAGA
>JAKSZT010038606.1:149-11508 GCA_026826555.1 Tolypeutes matacus
CCATTGTAGGAACTCCATATTTTTTCCTAGTACTCTACACTGCCTACTCAAGTTAAATATTCATCTCATTAAGTCTCATTTTGCCCCTCTTCTAACTTTTATCAATATTTCTATTATCCTTCTGCCTTCCTTACATCTTTTGATTCCTCTGGCCCTAACCTTTTGCCTTCAAGGGAACATAGAAAGAAGTAAGGAAATAAAATAAGAAGAAAAACTGCCAAAGAGAAAACTTAACTCACACGCAGAACCAACAGCTAAATAAAATTCTAGAGCATAGAGAAAAGCTAATCAACTGAACAAACCCATCAAGATAATATGATGACCAGAGGGCAACAGAAAAATACAAATGACTCTGAAAAACTGGAAAACATGGACCAGTCCAGTGCACAAAATAAAAACCAGGAAGCAATGCAGTACATCGAACAACTAATCAAAGCTATCCAAACAAATATCATGGACCAACTTAAAGAACTGAAGGAAGAGATTAAGGATATAAAGAAGACCCTGGGAGAACATACGGAAAAATAGCTAACACACCTAAAAAGGTAATGGATATGATGGCGAACAAAGACAAGTCAAGAAATGAAAAAGACGCTGGACTCACATGGCAGCAGAATTGAACAAGCAGAGGAAAGAATTAGTGATATGGAAGACAATACAGTTGAAATCAAAGAGATTGTAGAAAAGATAGACAAAAAGATAGAAAAAATCCAGTATGGTCTCAGGGAATTAACCGATAATGCAAGATGCACAAACATACGCATTATGGGCATCCCAGAAGGAGAAGAGAAGGGAAAGGGAACAGAAGGAGTGTTGAAGGAAGTTATGGCTGAAAACTTCCCAACTCTATTGAGAGAGATGGATGTGCAGATCGAGGAAGCACAGTGCACCCCAAATAGTATAAATCCCAACAGGCCAACTCCAAGACATATACTTGTCAAATTGTCCAATGCTCAAGACAAAGAGAAAAACTCAAGGCAGCAAGAGAAAAGAGAACCATCACATACAAGGGAAGCACAATAAGATTAAGTGCTGATTTTTCAGCTGAAACCATGGAGGCAAGAAGACAGTGGTATGACATAGTCAAAACACTAAAAGAAAAAAACTTCCAGCCACGAACTCTCTATCCAGCAAAATTGGCATTCAAAAATGATGGAGAGTTCAAAATATTCACAGATAAACAGCAATTAAGAGAGTATGTCAAGAAGAAACCAGCACTTCAAGAAATACTAAAGGAATCTCTACAAGTTGAAAGGAAAAAACAAAGGAGAGAGAGTTGGAGGAGAGTTTAAAAACAACTGAAAACTCAAAAAGAGAAACAAAACAACATATGACATACATTAACCGAAAGAAAAAATGACTGAAGTAAGAAATTCGTTACGAGTAATAACACTGAATGTTAATGGATTAAATTCACCAATCAAAAGACACAGATTGGCAGAATGGATAAGAAAATATGATCCATCTATATGCTGTCTACAAGAAACCCACCTTCGGCCCAGGGATTCAAGGAGGCTGAAAGTGAATGGCTGGAAAACCATTTTACAAGCTAACAATAGCCAAAAAGGGGCAGGAGTAGCTATTCTAATATCAGACAAAATAGACTTTAAATGCAAAACTATTGTAAGAGACAAAGATGGACACTACATATTAGTAAAAGGAGTAATCTCTCAAGAAGAGAGAACAATCATCAACATTTATGCACCTAATCGAGGTGCCTCAAAATACGTGCGGCAAACTCTGGAAAAACTAAGAGGAGAAATAAATTCCTCTACAATTATAGCAGGGGACTTCAACACACCACTATCATCATTAGACAGAACATCTAGGCAGAGAATTAATAAAGAAACTAAGGCACTCAACAATACATTAGAAGATTTGGACTTAATAGACATATACAGAACACTACACCCAAATACAGCGGGATTTACATTCTTCTCCAGTGCACATGGAACATACTCCAAAATAGACCACATGCTAGGCCACAAAACAACACTCAATGAATTCAGAAAGATTGAGATTATACAAAGTAATTTCTCTGACCACAACGGAATGAAGTTGGAAATCAATAAGGGCCAGAGAAACAGGTTAGGCACAAGGATATGGAAGTTAAACAACACACTCTTAGACAAACAGTGGGTCAAAGAGGAAATTTCAAAAGAAATCAGTAACTACCTTGAAACTAATGAAAACAACAACACAACATATCAAAACCTATGGGATGCAGCGAAAGCAGTCCTGAGAGGGAAGTTCATAGCCATAAATTCATATATTAAAAAAGAAGAAAGAGCTAAAATTGAAGACCTAACTGCACACTTGGAGGAATTGGAAAAACAACAACAAACTAAACCTAAAGGAAGTAGAAAACAGGAAATAACCAAGATTAAAGCAGAACTAAATGAAATAGAGAATAAGAAAGCACTGGAAACAATAAACAAAACCAAAAGCTGGTTCTTCGAGAATATCAACAATATTGACAAACCCTTAGCCAGACTAACAAAGAAAAAGAGAGAACAGATGCAAATACATAAAATAAGGAATGAGCAAGGTGATATCACTACTGACCCCACAGAAATAAAGAGTATCATAAGAGGATACTTTGAAAAATTATATGCCAACAAGAATGACAATTTAGAGGAAATGGACAAGTTTCTAGAAACCCACAAACAGCCGACATTGATGAAAGAAGAAATAGATGAACTCAACAGCCCAATTACAAGTAAAGAGATAGACTCAGTCATTAAAAACCTCCCAACTAAGAAGAGTCTAGGACCAGATGGCTTCACAGCTGAATTCTACCAAACATTCCGGAAAGAGCTAATACCAATTCTACTTAAGCTCTTCCAAAAAATAGAAGTAGAAGGAATATTACCTAACGCATTCTATGATGCCAACATTACCCTAATACCAAAACCAAATAAAGATACCACAAGAAAGGAAAATTACAGACCAATTTCTCTAATGAACCTAGATGCTAAACTCCTTAACAAAATACTTGCTAATCGCATTCAACAACATATCAAAAGGATTATACACCATGACCAAGTGGGTTTCATCCCAGGTATGCAAGGATGGTTCAATATAAGAAAATCAATCAATGTAATACACCACATAAACAAACTGAAAGAAAAAAATCACATGATCATCTCTATAGATGCCGAAAAAGCATTCGACAAAATACAGCACTCTTTCCTTATAAAAACACTACAAAAGATAGGAATAGATGGAAACTTTCTGAAAATGATAAAGGGTATATATGAAAAACCCAAAGCAAACATCATTTTCAACGGTGAAATCCTAAAAGCCTTCCCTCTGAGATCGGGAACAAGACAAGGATGCCCACTATCACCACTCCTATTTAACATTGTCTTAGAAGTACTTGCACGAGCACTGAGACAAGAAAAGGACATAAAAGGCATCCAGATTGGAAAAGAAGAAGTAAAAATTTCATTATTTGCAGATGACATGATCCTATACATAGAAAGCCCTGAGAAATCGACAACAAGGCTTCTAGAACTTATAAAGGAGTTCAGTAATGTTGCAGGCTATAAGATCAACGCTCAAAAATCAGTAGCATTTCTGTACACCAATAACCAGCAAACTGAGGAGGAAATCAGGAAAAAAATACCATTTACAATAGTAAACAAAAGAATCAAATACCTAGGAATAAATTTAACTAAAGATGTAAAGGACTTATATACAGAAAACTACACAACACTGTTAAAGGAAATCAAAGAAGACTTAAATAAATGGAAAAATATTCCCTGTTCATGGATGGGAAGACGAAACATCATCAAGATGTCTATCCTACCCAAACTAATCTACAGATTTAATGCAATCCCAATAAAAGTCAACACTATATTTTTTAAGGAACTGGAAAAACTAACCACAAAATATATTTGGAGAGGCAAGAGGCCCCGAATTGCCAAAGATATATTGAAAAAGAAAAATGAAGTTGGAGGTATCACATTACCTGACTTTAAAACATACTACAAAGCTACAGTGATCAAAACTGCGTGGTATTGGCACAACAATAGACCTACTGACCAATGGAACCGGATTGAGAGTTCTGATATAGATCCTCGCATATACAGTCATCTGATATTTGACAAGGCCACGAAACCCACTCAGTTGGGAGAGAGTGGCCTCTTTAACAAGTGGTGCTTGGAGAACTGGATATCCATATCCAAAAGAATGAGAGAAGAATACCATCTCACACCTTATACAAAAATCAACTCAAGATGGATCAAAGATCTAAATATAAGAGCCAAAACCATAAAAACCTTGGAAGATAATGTAGGGAAGCATCTACAGGACCTTGTAATAGGAAATGGTTTCATGAATTTCACACCCAAAGCACGAGCAGCAAGAGAAAAAATTGATAAATGGGATCTCCTCAAAATTAAAAACTTCTGCACCTCTAAGGATGTTATTAAGAAAATAAAAAGGCAACCTACCCAATGGGAAAAAATATTCGGCAACCATATATCTGATAGGAGCCTAATATCCTGCATATATAAAGAAATCCTTCACCTCGAAAATAAAAGGACAAACAACCCATATAAAAAATGGGCAAGTGACCTGAAAAGACACTTCTCCAAGGAAGAAATACAAATGGCTAAAAAGCACATGAAAAAATGCTCAACATCACTTGCTATCAGGGAAATGCAAATCAAAACTACAATGAGATACCATCTTACACCCATCAGAATGGCAGCTATTAAAAAAAACAGGAGACACTAAATGTTGGAGAGGATGTGGAGGAATAGGAACCTCATCCACTGCTGGTGGGACTGCGGTATGGTCCAGCCACTGTGGAGGACAGTTTGGCGGTTCCTCAGAAAACTAGCAATAGATCTTCCGTATGATCCAGCAATTCTACTGCTGGGTATATACCCAGAAGAACTGAAAACAAAAATACAAACAGATATATGCACACCAATGTTCATAGCGGCATTGTTCACCATTGCCAAAAGTTAGAATCAGCCCCGGTGCCCATCAACAGACGAATGGATAAGCAAAATGTGGTACATACATACAATGGAATATTACTCAGCTGTAAGAAGGAACAAAGTGCTAACATATGGAATAACGTGGATGAATCTTGAAGACCTTATGTTGAGTGAAGCAAGCCAGGCACTGAAGGATGAACAGTATATGACCTCACTGATCTGAACTGAGGAAAGTGAGCAGTCTCTGAGAACCATTGTCTGAAAGATAGGTTAACAAAGGAGAGTGAGAGAAGAGCAGGCTTTGAGCCATCACCCATATGGACATAATCTATGGTAAAGGGATAGAGTGTGGTTGCATGTTGGGGGATGGGGCAGATGAGTGGTGGTGTTCCTGGGTTTGGTGGTGCAGCACTGGGGGGTGGGTGGTTTAGGAAGGGCTGGTTCAAATCCCCAGGGCATGTAACTGTGAATCTTGACATTCCATGGGTTGGGAGAGGGGGGTATCATGGGCCCTGGGGGGCTGGGGAGAAGGGAACAGTCAAGATCTAATGGGTTGTTTGGTGGTCATGAGGAAGGTTTTTCATTACCTTACAGTAATGGACACAGGACATGGTAAATATCATCAAAATTATTAAATTGTATCATCTAAATTGTAAACTATACTGTAAATCATTGACAATGTTTAGTTGCTATATTTTGCTATCTGCATAACAGTTATAACAATGCTAACAACCAAAAAAAAAAGGGGGCGGAGTTAATATGGGGTGGGGAAGGGGGGGTGGTTTGGTATCTGGGAGTCTCCGGCACTCCGTGTATGACTTTGCTGTGACCTAAACTTCTCTGAAAATTAAATGAAAAATTGGGAGACAATGGGGATTGAGAGGAGGAAGGTGTCATGGCACACCAGACATCCGATAACACAGTGTTAAAGGGAAGGAAAAAAGGGAAAAAAGAAAAAAGAAAGGAAAAAAAATGAATATATATATATATATTTTTTAAAGGCATTTCCTTTGCCTTTTTGCCCATTTTTTGAATGTCCCAATCCACTAATTATATTTTATTTTGTTTTGTTCTTTGTTTGATTATTTGTTTTTTTTCCTTCTCTTTTTTTTTTTTTTTCCCTGAGTTTCTTTGTTTGTCTCTTGCATGTATGCTTATCACACTTGTTTCTTTTTCCTAGTAAGTGTATTTGATTATTTTATGGACTAAATGTTCATGGAGGATTTGGATCACAGAAGGGTTACAATGGGTACTGTGGGGGATTATTGGGGGGTGTTTCGTGGGGATTGGTTCATCCGAATATACATGAAATATATACAAAATCATTCAAAGGATTGGGGGATGGGGCATGGTCACGATGGGTGGATAATCACACAATAAATGAGGGAATCTGAATTCCTAGCCTGGAGAGCTCTGCCACAGTCTCCAAGGGAGCAACAATAGTCCTCTGAGTGTAGGGACGGTGCCTGTCGAAATAGGATGACCCACTGATTTTTTTTTTTTTTTTTAATTGATGACTACCCTTGTGAGTCTTTGCTCTTGTAAATGAGACTTAGCCTGCAGTTGTGGGGTGCCTAAGGGTTGCCACCTCAGAGCCTCCTTGTTGCTCAAATGTGGCCTCTCTCTAAGCCAAACGCAGCATATGATTGCATTACCTTCCCCCCAACGTGGGACATGACTCCCGGGGATGAGCCTCCCTGGCAATTAATACCAAGTGCCAACTGGCAGCTTTGCACAGTGGCAGTATCGTAGCCAATGAGGTTTATCTGAGGCACGATTATTGCTAATTGAAAACTTTTCCCAAGTGCCAACTGGCAACACAACTGGAAAAAGACCTTGAATAAAAGGGGGAAATGGTAAAGACAAATGAGTTCAAGTGGCTAAGAGACTTCAAAGAGAGTCGGGAGGTCATCCCAGAGGTAACTCTTACGCACACCTCAGTAGGAGCTCATAGAACATCTAAGTGCCTATCACCCCACTCAGTGGGGTTCCTGAGAGCTCCGGAGACACCCTGGTCCTATATAAGGGGGGATAGCCCCAGAGACTGATGCCTTATCAGTGGGTTCTATTTTGGAATCTGTGCTCCTGAGAGTGACAGAATTAGACTCAAATAAGTCCTCCCTGCACATGGTTCACCAGTCCCTTCTATTCAAACCTATATGCGATGCTGGAGTTTTTAGGTATACTTCCAGAGACTGGAGCCTCCCGCCTACCTATGTGCCAGGTGTGCATGAAATCTAGGTGGAGCTGCAACTCCTACCCTACAGCTCAATGGACTCATCCAAGTCACCTGGTGAGGAGACAACAATGGGCAATGGCCATCCCAGGGAATGGAGAGGGCCCGCATCTGCAGGCAGGATCATCCCACCCACCATATCCATGGGATATAAGCCCTCTCTCACTTGGAGTTGGAGTGGACATCACCATCCCAGTCCCCTCAGGATTGGGGGAAGAACTATGGACTAGAGTGGACTTGATGGTATTCTCTTGTTCACATATGGTGATTCTAGCAATGCAAGAAATTATAACAATGAGGTGGAGCCAGTGGCCACTTGACACTTTTGGGGTAGGGAGGGGACGAGCAGTTGAAATACAGTGGCTTCTTTGGGAGTTGGAGGTTGTCCTGAGTACTGTTGTGGCAATGGATGTAGGCCATTTTAAATCAGCACACACCACTCAGAACTGAGTGGGAGAGAGTGTGGTCTACAGTGTGAACTGTGGTCTATGGTTGGTGGCAAGGCTCCAGGATGTGTAAGTTCATTGAGGGTGGTGGGCCACACTGTGGGAGATGTTTGTGTGGGATGTGATGGGAGGTGTGGGAGGTGGGCAACATGGGAATCCCAGTGGGTTCTGTGTAATATTTTGGGTAATCTAAGCACCTCTTAAAATATATGTATATATATATATAAACAACATTTTTGTAAGCAAATACACATATATGCATATATATTTATATATCATTTTGCAAATGTTTGTATGTATTGTGAGAATTTTGATTTTTACCCATAATAAAAATAAAATAAAATAAAATAAAATAAAAATACATTTGAAGCATACAACAGCAGACTCGAAATGATAGAAGAAAGAATAAGTGATACTGAAGACAGAGCAGCTAAAATTGAAGAGAGAAAAGAACAGAGAGAAAAAAGAATGGAAAAAATTGAGCAGGGGCTCAGAGAGTTGAATGACAACACAAAACGCAAGAACATACGTGTCATTGGAGTTCCAGAAGGAGAAGAGAAAGGAAAAGGGGCAGAAAGAGTATTTGAGGAAATAATAGCTGAAAAATTCCCAACTCTCACGAAAGAAATGAACTTTCATGTCCAAGAAGCACACCGTACCCCAATAAGAATAAATCCAAACAGACCTACGCCAAGACACATATTATTCAGAATGTCAAATGTAAAAGATAAAGAGAAAATGCTCAGAGCAGCAAGAGAGAAGCAAACGATCACGTACAAAGGACGTCCAGTAAGACTTTGTGCAGATTTCTCTTCAGAAACCATGGAGGCGAGAAGACAGTGGTATGATACAATTAGGAAACTGAAAGAGAAAGACTGCCAGCCGAGAATTCTTTACCCAGCAAAACTGTCCTTCAAATATGAAGGTGAATATAAAGTATTCATAAATAAACAGAAACTAAGAGAGTTTGCAACAAAGAATCCACCTTTGCAGGAAATATTAAAGGAAGCCTTAGAACCTGAAAGAAAAAGACAGGAGAGAGAGGCTTGGAGGAGAGTATAGAAGAAAGAAAAGCAGAAAGGATAACCAAAAGAGTAAAAAGAAAGACAAAAATAAGATGACATATGAAAACTAAAGAATAAAATGGAGGAAATAAATAGTGCATTTTCAGTAATATCACTGAATGTGAATGGATTAAATTCCCCAATCAAGATACAGGCTGACAGAATGGATAAAGAAACATGAGCCATCCATATGCTGCTTACAGGAAACTCATCTCAGACACAAGGATACAAGCCAGCTCAAAGTAAAAGGTTGGAAAAAGATACTCCATGCGAATAGTAAACAGAAAAGAGCAGGGGTAGCTGTACTAATATCAGACAAAACAGACTTCAAATGCAAAAAAGTGATAAGAGATGCGGAAGGCCATTATATATTAATAAAAGGGACGATCCTCCAGGAAGATATAACAGTCATAAATATCTACGCACCTAACCAGGGTGCCCCAAAATATATGAGACAAACTCTGGCAAAACTGAAGGGAGAAATACACATTTCTTCAATAATCGTCGGGGACTTCAACACCCCTCTCACATCATTAGATAGAGCAACTAGACAGAAGATCAACAAGGAAACGAGAACTTGAACAATATGATAAACAAGTTAGACCTAACAGACATATACAGAACACTGCATCCAAACTCAGCGGATTATACATTCTTCTCTAGTGCCCATGGATCTTTCTCCAGGATAGACCACATGTTAGGTCACAATACAGCTCTCAATAAATATAAAAAGTTTGAAATTATACAAAGCAACTTCTCAGATCATAATGGAATGAAATTAGAAATCAGTAACAGACAGGAAAAAAGGAAATTTGCAAATGTGTGGAGACTGAACAACACACTCCTAAATATTCAGTGGGTCAAAGAAGAAATTGCAAGTGAAATCAGTAAATATATTGAGACAAATGAAAATGAGAACACAACATATCAAAACTTCTGGGATACAGCAAAGGCAGTCTTGAGAGGGAAATTTATAGCCCTAAATGCCTATATTAAGAAACAAGAAAGAGCTAAACTCAAAGATTTAACTGAACAACTTGAGAAACTAGAGAAAGAACAGCAAACCAATCCCAAAGCAAAAAGAAGGAAAGAAATAATAAAGATTAGAGCGGAAATCAATGAAAATGAGAACAAAAAAGCAATAGAGAAAATCAACAAAACCAAAAGCTGGTTCTTTGAGAAGATCAATAAAATTGACAAACCCCTCGCTAGACTAACAAAGAAAAAAAGAGAGAAGATGCAAATAAATACAATCAGAAATGAAAGGGGGGAAATTACAAATGACCTCACAGAAATAAAAAGAAGAATCATAAGAAGATATTATGAGAAACTATATGACAACAAACTAGACAACCTGGATGAAATGGACAAATTTCTAGAAACTCATAACCAACCTACACTGACACACAAAGAAATACAAGAACTTAACAAACCAGTCACAATTAAGGAGATTGAATCCGTCATCAAAAATCTCCCAGCAAAGAAAAGTCCAGGACCAGATGGCTTCACAGGTGAGTTCTACCAAGCATTTCTAAAAGAATTAACACCAATCCTGTTTAAACTCTTCCAAAAAATTGAAGAGGAGGGAAAATTACCCAACACATTTTATGAAGCCAACATCACCCTAATACCAAAGCCAGATAAAGATTCCACAAGAAAAGAAAATTACAGACCAATCTCGCTCATGAACATAGACGCAAAAATTCTCAACAAAATACTTGCAAATAGAATCCAACAGCATATCAAAGGACTTATACATCACGACCAAGTGGGATTTATTCCTGGTATGCAAGGCTGGTTCAACATAAGAAAATCAATCAATGTAATACACCACATTAACAAGTTGAAGGAAAAAAACCACATGATCATCTCAATAGATGCAGAAAAGGCATTTGACAAAATCCAACATCCTTTTTTGATAAAAATACTTCAAAAGATAGGAATAAAAGGAAAATTCCTCAATATGATAAAAGGCATATATGAAAAACCCACAGCCAACATCATACTCAATGGGGAAAGGTTGAAAGCCTTCCCCATAAGATCAGGATCAAGACAAGGATGCCCACTGTCACCGTTGTTATTCAACATTGTACTAGAAGTTCTAGCTAGGGCAATTAGACAAGACAAAAAAATTAAAGGCGTCCAAATAGGAAAAGAGGAAGTAAAACTCTCACTGTTTGTGGATGACATGATCCTGTATTTAGAAAATCCTGAAGTATCCACAACAAAGCTACTTGAACTAATAAATGAGTTCAGCAAAGTGGCAGGATATAAGATCAACATGCAAAAATCAGTAATGTTTTTGTACACTAGTACTGAACAACCTGAGGAGGAAATCAGGAGGAAAATTCCATTTTCAATAGCAACAAAAAGACTCAAATACCTAGGAGTTAATTTAACCAAGGAAGTACAGGACCTATATCCAGAAAACTACAAAACAATGCTAAAAGAAATTTTAAAAGACCTAAACAAATGGAAAGACATTCCGTGTTCATGGATTGGAAGAATAAATATTGTGAAGATGTCAATCTTGCTCAAACTGATTTATATATTCAATGCAATACCAATCAAAATCCCAACAGCTTACTTTACAGAATTAGAGAAGGCAATTACCAAATTCATCTGGAAGGGTAAGTGCACCCGAATAGCCAAAAGTATTCT